>OZ001253.1:9247676-9492676 GCA_963924025.1 Ischnus inquisitorius
ACTACAGTCGCATCCCTTGGTAATCGGCTGGCCCCTTGTACGTGAGCCGGCACTTCTTGATAGTGTTATTGCCTTCCTTTCTTTGCGTTACTGCCACGCGCTCGGTGTTCATGATCGAGCCGTGGTTTCTCGCTCTCAGATAAGGGCCTCTTGGAATGCTCGAGCAACTCGAGCGGGTGGATGCTGTTGATTTTTCTCGAGTCTCCTTCGAAATTTCCCCCGCCCACACAGCATTATGAGACATTTTTCCTCAGTCTGCTTTTTCCTCTCCGCGAGTGTGCAGCTGAGCTCCTTTCTCGGTTCGGTCGAGGAGCCGCGCGAAAATCCGTAAAGAGATCCCGAAAGTGCGTGACGTAACAGAGAGAAGCGACAGATCGCCGAAAAATCCTGTGGACGAACGAATCGCGACCCTCGACGGGATCGTGGAATAGAGAGACGATTGACGACACGGGGCTCGAGCCAGTCGTGACGGGATTCAACGAGAAGGATTTTTGATCAAGGTAGGCGCACGTGGTGCCAGATTCTTATCTAAAATCAACGTGGTCGCCGTCCGTGGTTCACCCGAGGCTGTCTTTCTTGTTGTGTGTGTGCGTGGTTCGCTCGAGCGTACTCGAGGCGACCACGGGATAATTCGCGCGATTCCAAGCGGTGCCTCGCTCACCTACTTTATTGTTATTTCAAACTGGGTCTTGAGAATTTTATTTGAATTATTGTCGTGTCGTGAAGCCCAAACCCATTCACATTGCTAGCCGGCAGTACGAGCGGTAACGGAAAGAATTAATTATACCCGCGGCAACACGGGGAGGTTTTGTTGCCTGGCGCCCTTCAAGAGCGTTGGCGAGGGAAAGAATCATAAGGGCGTCATTATTGTGTAGCGGGCGCGCCTTGTAATTTTTGCGAAATTTTTGATTGCAAGGACACGTTACAATATATGAAACGATTCCGGTGCTATCGCTACGGCCACCGTCGCCGTTTAAAGATTCGCGCTCAGGGCCAAAAGGTGAAGGTCAATAAATAAGCCAACGGGGGTCCTGAAGATGTAATGGTCAATATTTCGGCTGTCAGGGAACCTGACAAGGAGTGAGGACCAATAATTGGGCCGACAAGGAGGTTGATGAGGGGTGAGGGTCGATAAATTGTCGGACAACGGGTGAGGCCAGAATTTTTCTCGGAAATAGTGTAAGTCCCACCCTTGGCTCCAAATATTCTGTATCCACCTTGGTTTTTAATATTGTAAGTCCCCCTTATCGGGGTCCGGATAAGATCCGTCGCAATGTCCAATAACAAAGCGCTGGAGAATGGAGGGTGCACTAAAATATTCCTTTCCTTTTTAGAGATAGTTAACATATTTTTGCGCTTCTGCTAAGCTAACCGCTCGCCTTGAAATATTCTGCGTACCCAATTAATATTCTCTGTACGTTAATATAAAATATCAATATTAGTTGCTGGGTCTTATTAGAGGACAGAAAAAATCTATCTTCAGAGCAGGCATAAGATAGGTTATGGGAAAAAGTAACATTCCCCATAACTGATAGTTGTGACAGCTTTGTTATAATAAACAGACTGAATGCAAGCGCGTGGTGCGCATGGGCCCTGCGAAAGAGTGATCGTAGAGTATGTTACATCAAAAGGGACTTGGAATATTTAAAGGCAAGGGGGGAACGTGGAAAATTTCAATCCTAGGTGAATTCTGAAATATTCTATTTTGTGTAATGGGGTGTCACAGGCGCTTCAAGCCCTCGGAGCTCTCCACTGAAGCCAAGAACGCTGGGCCCTCTGAAAGTCGATTTTTGAATATGACGGCAGTGGCGATGGCGATGGCGGGATCTTTTTATAATAATCAGAAATAATATAAAATATTATAGTTTTAAACAATTTGTAGTTCATACAAATTTATTAAGCGAAGAATCAAGCAAAATACAATTACTGATTAAACGAACTTACCTAAGTAAAGTTCAATTATGATTGTATGATGCGCCTCTTCCGAATAGATCATAGTTGTAGTACCCCTCACCCCGCCCAGTGTCGCCACAAAGTTTCAAAACTAGGGGAAAAATGTCCGTTCTACGACGCGGTGGCCCCGCGCGGGACTGCCGTCGCATCCATCTTCATTTTTTAACGTTCTGTCGTAATTCCGATTTACGGGTATCTCCCTTGAGATTACAGGGAGGGAGGCACGGACTTCGATATTCTCGCTCGAAGGTATGTAAGCCGACGAAATCCAGATGCCTCTATGTTCGCAGCAATCCCAGATTTCTTTGGCAAATAAACTTAATCCCTCAAACTTGCTGTCGCGCTTCCGATTAATGTATGCAATGGCCGCCGTATTGTAGATGCGAAATAATATATTAGTCCGTCTTTTATCTTTTGCAAAACATTTCAAACCAAAAAATGCTGCTCGTCATTCTAACTCGTTTATGTGTAACTCTAAGTCATTTCCGTTTCAATGCCCATGACTTCGTTGTCCCTCGCAGTAACATCCCCAACCTTTGCGTGAAGCGTCCGAATATATTTCGAGTTCAAATATCGGTTCGTTTATGGGTGCACTAGCTAACGGAATGTTTGCCTTCAACCACGCGAATTCATGTCTCAAATTTCTCGAGATATTCATTTTGGCATCGAAATTATTACCACCGTCCTCTAGTGCGCGAGATATTTCCTTTTCGAAAGCTCTTACATGAATCAGCCCGTATTCAATGCTGGACACCGTGAAACCAACGTGCCAACAAGACCCGCAAATTCCCTCACCGTACGACATGAGATTTTACTAACCTTTTCGAGCAGTTCCATGGTTTTTTCAATTTTATCTTTTGGTAATTCTATAGTCATTTTTGCCGAATCGAAAATCAATCCTAGATATTTACAGCGTTGTGCGGGGTTTGTGAGACTTTTTTCTGCGTTAATTAAAAACCCAAGCTCTTGTAAGAGCGTAGCCGTAACCTGGACGTTTTCAATGCTTCTTTCTCGCGATCTATCAAGAATGAGAATATCGTCAAGATAAACAACTGATGCGAAACTTCGTTTTCTCAGATAAGCAGCTACCGGCTTTAAAAGTTTCGTAAACACGAACGGCGCAACGTTTAAACCGAAGAGCAAGCATGTAAATTCAAATATTTCGCCTCGGAAATGAAATCTCAAACATTTTTTGCTGCTCTGATCGATAGACATCAGATAATATGCCTCCTTCAAATCGAGAGTCGCCATAAAATCATGCGAATTAATCAATTTTTTGGCGACTTTCCAATCTTCGATCTTAAAATGCGGTGCTTTACTAAACTCGTTAAGTTTCTTTAAGTTTAGTATCAAACGATGTGTCCCATCCCGTTTTGGGGTCAAAAAGATATTTGACACGAATTGATTTTTCGATGGCTTAACTTTTTCGATCGCGCCTTTCTCCAACAATTTTCCGATTTGATTACGATTAGTTCTTCTTCACTCGTCCACGTAGGTTCGACCGGGATGCGTTTTTGGGTCGGATACGAATCGAAAGGGATTTTATAATCCTGCACCCACTGTCTGATCATTATGTCGTTCGTTACCTTCGACCACGCCTCAACAAAAAATCTTAAACGCCCCGCCGATTTACCTACGTTTTCTGTCGTTTCTATCGACGCCTCCGGTACTGAGGTCGAGGTGGATCTCGCGAACGGCGAGCTGGTTCCCGGTAGGGCCTCTTCTTCGTCGCCGGGATGTTCGACGATGTCGGTCGACGCCCGCTCGACGTCGGTAAACGATTCCCGTACGTCGACTGTCGAAGCGGGCCCATCGGGTTTTTTTATTTTTCTGAGTATTACTTTGTTGTAGTGGTTTTTTCGGGGGCTGGAGGTCCTTTGAAGTTTTCTCCAAATTTCTGGCTGTTGTCGATTTTCGTCGAGATCGACGCCGAAAAGCCACTCATCTACCGACGTGTTGGATAGAGTTGACTTCAACGATGCGTTAAGATAAGCCAATATGAGACCTTTTCGTGCCAGAGACTCCTCTCCGTGTACTGATGCTAGCAGTCTCCCGCCATCGCTCAAATTTTCGAACAATTCCACCTTTCTTGGATCGTCTATCTTCAAGGTTATCGCGATTGCTTTGCCGACTGCTGCCAAGCAGGCCGCAATACGTTCCTGCTTCTCGACAATACGTTTATCCCGTTTTACTGCGTGCTCCTGGATCGCCGCATTGATTTCCGCATTCAGCTTCGGAACGACATTGAACGGACAGTTCTCTGGCGCCAGATATTTTTCCAACAATTTTTTTATTTCTTCCGATGGTAATCCTGATCGGAAAATTTCGGCCCAGCGTAACGCTACGTCCTTGTGAACCGCTGCTGCGGACTTCTTGTCTGCCTCGAGTCGCGCGCCGATCACGTTAATAATCTCTTCTTCGAGCTCGATTTTGTGTTCCGGTACTTGTTTTTGTACCTCGTCCGACGGTCCCGCCGGAGTATTCTTCTCGACCCGTTTATCGATCGGCATATCGATTGTGATTATTTCGTTGTTTGACTGATTGCTGACTGCAACGTGTTTTGGGATTCCGTCGGCGCCTTCTGTTCGCGCTTCGAAGGATCGGGATCGTCGAGTAAGGAATAAAACGTGTGTCTAGTGCGAGCGTGCTCGACGCAATGCCGTGGGCCGGCCGCCTCGGGGGCTTCTCTCTCGAGACCCGTGGCGCTACCTCCTGGCTCGGTCCCACAACACAACGTCGTTTGCCTGAGATCCTGGTTCATTCTCGTGCTATTCGATCTGATTCGTACGATCCTGATCCCCCCGTTCAGGCGTCTCTCTTCTCCTCGAAGAGTGACTTGATGAAGACATAGGATGTCTTGATACTTCTCGTACTGGCGAGCAGCGCGATACGTGCGTACTTCTCGACCTATGTCGACGTGACGGAGAATTTTCTCGTATTCGAGTATTCGAACGACGCATCGAACGTGAGCGTCTCGATGGGTTTTTTCGGGATTACGATCGCCTTGACGAGCTTCGCGAGCTCGAAGCAGAGTGTGATTGCCTGTATTCGCACGGACTGCGAGGCGACGCATAGCGCGACGACCGATGAGATCTTGAGCGTCTCGCCGAACTGTATCTCGAAGGACTTCTCGAAGATCTCTGTGACGTCGACGATGTCTGAGACAATGAACGCTTACCTGCAATTTCATGCCCGCATTGATCTCCAATTCCTTCGTAAAACGAAGGGGTGCGTTCTGGTAAGCGCCAGAAGCACCGTGCAAAACAATAAAATTGTATGCACACAAAACCCATCAGTCCTTACACCCGGGAGTTAAAAAAAAAAAAATTTCAACGCCAAGCGTTCTCGTCCACTCGACGCCGATAATTGAGGTTATCCTTCTACTTACGGTGTTTCCTTTTTAAGCACTCACTATAAAAATAGGCAAAGAGTGCCTATTGCAATGACCTGCGAAGCCTTCGAGGCACAGCTCTCGATGAAACTCTTCGCAGCGCATGCTCCGAAATTTTTAATTTTTTCAGCATTCACTTCGGTGTACCTCCAACATCATGCGTAGTCAATTTTAAGTACTTGCAATGCCTGGAAATATTTATTTTAGCTTGCGGTTCACAAAAAATAGCTTTTTCCCTGAAATTTTGTTCTCGGACGTCCGTATTAGAATGTCACTTTCGATGGTATCAATCAATTTTGCTCTCCTTCGCAGGAAATTTTTATCATGCAATACCAAGTATGCACAATACTTGTCAAACCAATATAAGACCTTTAAGTATTTTTTCTAAACAATTATTGCTGAAATTTTTTCTTCTTCCCCCGTCAAATGTCCGTACGGTGTGACCATAACGAACTCTACGAACCAATTTTTTTCTCCTTCGCAGCATCATTTTGTTTAATCAAAAACACTATGCACAGCAAATTTGAACACAATCCGACATCTCTAACTATTTTTTTATTCCAATTTTCCATTAAAAAATAATTTCCTCATAGCAATTGTCCGTACGGTGGCTCTAACTAGAAATCCTGCGAACCAACTTTTTTCTATTTTGCAGGATAATTTTAGTATATCAAAAACACTATGCACACCAAATTTGAAGTCATTGTGACATCAACTTTTTACACTGAAAGAAAAGAAAATCTGATTCGCTAAAAGTTAGGTTACTTTTAATTATCAAATAAAACATTCGAAAAATCTTTTTCGAAAAGTAAAACGCGAAATATCGTCCACGAATACACAAACGTTTCCTCATTTTATTTCTTAAACAATATATTATCACTCAAAGTATTGACAAAATCAAAGTATATATTATTCACATCTGTCACAAAGGTATAAATTTCACGTTTCCACTTCAAAACTCGTAATCAATTCACAACGAAAATGTATTTAATGTCCAGTATAATTACAATTTACCGAATTGAATTATTACAAATTACATAAATGTTATTGAAAACTATCACAACCGTAGATATCGTTTTTCTTTTATTACTATCTGTCAAACTTTGGAAGCCGACGACAATTTCGTAGCAGACGCTATCCAGTGTGCACAAGTCGTGACGCAGGTACACGCAGTACACGAGCGGGCGGGAACATTTGACATTAGAATAAAAAAATTCTCTCATCGTAGGAAACTACAATATCTCGTTTTTGGTGTTTCAAAATTTATTACAATTCTTTTTTCCATTTAACCGCTTTTTTTCAAACAGCTATTCACCCATCCTACCTATTATTCTATTATATTTCTATCGTATCAGTTTTCATATAAACATTTAAAAAGAAAACAAGAACATCAACGAGAAACCAAGATAGCTGCAATTGGTTAAAGGAAATGGAAAAAAATCGCGATAGTATTGTTGTACCGCCGAATCTCGGGTAGCTACTCCGAGCCCGGTGATATTACGCCCTTCTCAGAACGTTGTTCGGGATTACCAGTTAAGGGTTGGAACCCTTAGCGAATGTTATAACACACGAGAAAGGTTGTGGAATATACGTAAACTTTATTTGGCGTTCAAGACGCTCAACACTTTTCAGAAGTACAATTGATACAGTGTGTCGGACTAGTGTCCGACTTGTTTGGTTTAAACTACTTACGAGACCCTTTGCTCGAGTCTGTACTCTCGCTCAACCAGTCGCACGGTGTCGGATAACTTTTCTGACTACTGCTGTGAGCTCGCGACCACACTTTATAGTCAATAAAGTGGAGCGAGCGTGTCAGCAGCATCTTTGGAAGATAAACATCGTTTCCAAATTTCTTTATTTAGTGTTTATCTTTCGGCGCTCCGGATTCGCGTTATTGCGGGATCCGAGCGCCGGCCTACGGAATTTGCCGACTCGGCATTCATGTTGACCGCGATCGAGCGTCGAAGGCTCGATGCGACGGTTGCCTAACCGATACCGTGCGTCTGATGATGAAACTTAGCGCTCGTACGCCGTGGTTGCTATGTCGCAACCTCGGTCGTACTCGCGTACGTTTTCGGGGTATAACAGTATATTTGTTTTCCATTTCGAACTATCGGTTGAACTTTGATAGCCAACGAAAATTCCATAGCAGACACCACCAGTGCGCACGTGCCTCAACGCCGATACTCTGTGGTGGCACCGTTTAAATTTTAATAACAGGTTAAATTTCGTCGAAACTTCGACAAAGCCGGAAAAGAAATGCAACAACATTCATAAAAAAAAGAAACAAAGCGAAACCGTAGCTCTTCAGAATTATCTTTATTTGAAGATATTCAAATAAAATAAAAAGTTTAAGACAATATACTACAAAGGCAATAAATCGGAGACGTGTGCTCGAAGTAACAGTCACTACGCAAAGCCTAAAAACATCTGGCTTCCCAATAGCTGACAGGCTCGATCAGCCGCGGGAAGGTTTGAAAACTGAAGTCGCCACACTCGGTAGAGTGAGAGAGACACACCGAGAACATGTTTCACATCATCTTCAAAATTTCAATCATCTCAAATTAATTTTTCGAAAAATTTGTAAAAAGTGGTAAAAATATTTGCAAATTTTTATTTAACTAACGTGCTACTTCCTCTTCCATGCAACGCATAAACCATGACGATATCTCATTTCTTACTCGAGTTATCTTTTTTCACCGACGAGGATGAATTTCGACGAAATTTCACTAAAAACCGAAGAAAAAAATGAATTTTCTCGAGTTTCTCGAGCTTAGCACGCTGCTCATGGACAAAACGATGACGGACCGATTCCACGTGGTATCGGAAACGAACAAAACGTTGAAATCTTAAAATCACTTTTTATTATATAAGGCCTGTCGGAGACTTCGAGAGGAATTTTTCGACAAATTTGTAAAATGTTGTAAAAATATTTGGAAGGCCCGCAAAAGGCTGCACATTTTTATTTCAGTATCGTCCTACTTCCTCTTCTATGCAAAGCAGAAACCATGAAGATATCTCATTTCTTACTCGAGTTATCTTTTTTTACCTACGACGATGAATATCGACGAAATTTCACTGAAATCCGAAGAAAAAAAAACACATTTCTCGAGTTTCTCATGCCTCACACGCTGCTCATGGACAAAACGATGACGGTGCGATTCCACGTGATATCGGAAACGAAATGAACCGTTTGAAATCTTAGAATCGCATTTTATTATATAAGGCCTTTCGGAGACTTCCAGACAAATTATTCGAAAAATTCGTAAATTGTGGTAAAAAATTTGGAATTTGAAAAATATTTGGTTAAGCAGACGAAAAAAATTTGCGTATAAAAGCTTTATATACATGTGCTTTTATACAAACCGTCCCTTCACTGGCTTTTTCACCATACAAGTCTGAAACGGAGCGCGTAGCGCGACGTTCATCCAAGTTCGTATCGGAGTGCGTAGCGCGACATGCATTTAAGTTCAAAACGGAGCGCGCAGCGCGACGTGTACCCCTGTGAGTGCCCTAAAAAATGTCCCGAAGGGACATTTTTCGGGGGTTTGGGGCGGAGCCCACCAACAAGTGCAGGGCGCTGAGGCGCTTATTTCCTTTTCTAATTTTCTCTTCAAAAGTCGAATTTTTCGGCTCCTTCGATTCTCTTTGATTTTGTCCCGCGACGACGATCTCCTCCTTCTTCCAACCATAATTCTTTTATATAATCGCTTATAAAATATCTGACCATGTGACGATACTGGCACAAAGCGAAAGAATGAAAACCGACGCGACAGCAGTCCCGCGCAAGGCCACGGCGTCGTAGAAGGGAAATGTTTTTCCTAGCTTTGAAACTTTGTGGCGACATTGGGCGGAGTGTGGGGTACTACAACTATGATCTAGAGGAAGAGGCGCTAAATACAACGGGGGATTGGCGAGCGAAGCACGCAGGGTGGTGGCGGAACCCTCCTTGTCTATATAACGTGATGCAGCCTTTTTTTAAATTAATAATATCGCCGGGAGGGGGTGTCGAAATAAAATTGTGCGAGTACGATTTTTCTGTATTTAATTAACAAATGAAAATAATGCGGAATGGCTGAATACAGTAAACGAAAATAAATAGGAGAGAAAATTAAAGAAAATAGAATAATACAAAATAATGATAACTACGGGGGTAGGACACTATAGCTAATTCGCATCTATCCTACACGTTGTATTTAGCCGTGGTGAGTGGTGGACTCGGGCCGAGTATTGGGAAAAATTGTACCGTTTTTTGTTAAGAAAACTCGTGAAAATATATATACAAAAACATTTTGGTGCCGCTGCAGTGAGCAAGAATCAACCTTCCGGCTGTAGAGGACACTGGAACCACTGGACTGATTGCATTGGATAGCTCACGTGGCCTTGGAGGTTCCGCGTGGCCTCCTGTGCTATAGAGTACTTCGCTGCACTAGAGAGTTTGGGAAACTTTGGGTGGTCTATGAGGGCTCCGGAGCACTGGAGTGCTTCGCTGTACTAGAGAGCTCGAAGGACCTTAGAGGACTGTAGAACCCCATCACCCGAAATATTCTAAGCTTTCTTGTACCCAGTCGGTTGTGGGAAGAGCCTGGCTTTCGTAGGGCCCGTATAAGTCTCAGGTGGTGTGGAGTCCGATGGCCTGGGTCTTTTCGGACCCGTGCCATCGTCCCCCGTCCCTTCTGGCGTCTCGGAAGAGCCGTTGCTGCCCTACGCTGTAGGTGTGCCCTGCAATGTCTTCACGGCATTGTATGCCCTCCTCCTTGCAGCCCCGCAGCGTTTCTTCTTCTTCCTCTTGTTCTGCGCGGAGGGTTCCGTGTGATCTGCTTGCGCTGATACCTATCCTCCCTTCGCTGATATATCAGCGGATCAGTCACAGATACCCGCCTGGGGCGCAAGGGCCTGGGTCCTCGCGTCCCTGGGAGCCTCCGCTTCCATATCCACCGCTTCGATTTGCGAATGGGCCTCGGTTGGAGCCCCTCCGCCTTGGTGTTTGTTTCTTGTTATAAATTGAAATTCCATTTTGAGTCCCACAAGTAAACAAGAAGTAAGGGTCGACTCCCATAGAGCCTGCATGTGGGGGCAAGGCGTTTATTAGAGATGAGGGCGCCAGATATCCGAAGGGCATCGTTAGGAACACATTTAACCCGTGTGCCAATCTCAAGTCCCCTCGACACGATGGCTCCCACCTTGGGATTCGGGGAGGTGGTCCGCAGCAGCGCCTTAGGTCCCTCGATCGGCTTTTACCCCGACCTGGTCCCTTATAGCACCCGCAGGCCAGTTCCCGTAGGAATACTCCCGTCCAGGTTTCCAGGCGTCTCTTGACGCTTTGGTCCCTGGACCACAGAGTACCCCGAGCCCTGGTCGCATGTACCCATGCATTTACCCGCTCTCCTTTACGGAGATGGGATAAACTTGCGAGCATAAAATTCAAAGTCAATTAAAAAATCTGAAAAAATGCATACATATTTAGAAAAAGAAAAAAATTATTTTCATAAAAAAAGAAAGTTGTGCCGGGAGATTTTATGAACAATTTTTTGTTTCATCAATTTGTTAATAACAATTTGGAATTATTATTAAGCGAAATTAATCTTTCCGGTACCTTTAATGTGCATGCATTTTTCATATATTCATACCATCGAGAATTGTTTGCAATTACTTCCCAATTCCTTTCAATTTCCTCGAACTTATGCGAAATGAACACCATACGCTTGGACTAACGTAATGCAGCTCCCGGGACGCCTATTCTTCCCGATCTTTGCCTCTTTTCTCAGCCTCGACTGACATTCCAAGAAACTACCTCCAATTGTCTCTCTCCCCACCGTACATCTTTTCTCACGGTCAGCCGCTATAAGAAACACCCTCCGACTATGGTAGTTAGTTAGCAAGTCACCGAAACTCGGCGCGACCCTGTTACGCTGCCAGTTTTGTACTCTACAATAAACGTCTTAAGCAGTTCAATTACGTGTTAACCGAGACTTTCCCGTCTTACAACCGCGTTCCGTGGCACAGTTGGCTACTTTAAACCGTGAAACGAATAATCCCGCTTGCAACATCACAATAGTAATAATATAGAAATTAAGGTTAACGAAGCGTCGAAGAATCATTCTACATACCTCAAAACAAATGATAATATGGAAGAATTGTGTATACATGGAAGTGGAAAAATTCAATTCTCAAGAGGATCTCGATCGAGATTGAAAGGTTTAGGGACAAATATTAATCGAGATCGTTCTGAAGCCGCAGCGAAAGAAATAAATGGAATAATAAAAAATGTCGATTAATTACAGATTGAAATATCAACAACCTGTTATGCAAACAGAGACAAGGCAATGGTTCTACTTGGAGATTTTCCAGGAAGTTACCTTGAGGAAATATCAGCTCATGGGTCCTTCTCTCTGGTTTTGGTGGACGAAAAGAGGAGAGCAGTGAACAACATCAACTATTATTGGGGGGAAATAAAAATTCAGTCTATCGGGTACATATCGTCGTAGCGATAGCCTCGAACGTAGATCATCTGCATCGTATGCAAATGATTTATACACAACCACCCTATTGCACTAGTAGGACATCATTTTTCATACTTGGGTGGTCACCGCAAAAGAAATACGCAGGCTGCAACCATAAATACGACATCATTGATGTCTTGCTGCGTTCGAATAAAAATGAAATCTTGAACATAAACTTGATATGTCGCGATCGCAATAAGCGAACCTTGATATTCACATCCAACCCATTTATAAACCAAGCCCCCGAACCCTGGCAGTTAGTGGAAATGAGAAAATTTCGTACGTTTCGACATTTTTTTTATTACGTTCGTGAATATCGAGAATCCAAGGAAATGTGTAAGAATCTCGAATTTGACAAAGCGCGAGACTTGGGTCGCACCCCGATAAAAACACTTTTTACTCGCATAGAAGTGATAAGAGAAAATGGAAATGAATTAACGTACGCACAGAATCTATCTCGAAACGAAAAAAAGCTTACCTTTTTAGAGAGTTCAATGTTTTATTTGAACGTAGCAGAACACAGAAAGTCGACCACTGTAGGTATGGAACAACATGTTAACATCGCATACTTTGGTGAGCAAAGATCAATGCCGAAGAGATTGGCCAAAGAATCTGTAATGACATTACGTAACGCCCGCCGGTGGATTCAGGACCGAGGAATACCGCTAGCCCGACCAACTCCAACGCCAGGACCGAGCCAAGGGCTACCGCGACCGAGGGTAGGCCCAGGAGGGCGACCGCCATAAGCCCGTGCACCCGTGGAAAAGATGTCCGGAGCCGATACGTACGCACTTCTGCCAAAGATGCAACCGCCTCAGCGGCTCAACGGCCAACTGCCCGGGACTGCACGGGCTACGCCGGGAGTGAGCACGAGATAGCGCCGATCATCTCCGTCGTTACGAGTTACACTGCAACTCATCGACCGAAATGGCATGTCCGAGATGCTTCGGATATGGTCACGGCCTTCGGGATTTCCCGCGTCCACCGTCTGACGCGACATACGTTTACTACGTGTCATGTTACCGCGTAGGGTACACGCGTAACACGTACCCGGATTGCCGCCACGAGCGCCCCCGTCAGTGACCGACAACGAAAAAAAGAAAAGAAAAAAAGAAGCATAGACTCTGATTTTTATTTATGATTTGTTTGAATTTCCCCTTTTTCCCGGCACCGTAAGCAAACGGTCAAGTTTTGGTTAATTGTTTTATTTTTTAGTACTTTTGTTCATTCTATTTTTTTGTTAACGACGGGTCCGACGACGAGGACAATCGTTTCACTCTTGTAAAGAGAGACCGGATTGCGGGAAGCCAATAAAACAAACAGTATTGCCTATATGATTTTCTCTAATGGTTTTCTGTGTGTGTTGATGGGACATGGGTGTTGGAATTGACAGGCTCGATGCAGTGACGGTACGGCGACGTAACGTAAAGAATCGGGTATCGGCGTGTGTCTACCTCGCGTAGCGCAGGAACGAGGCGGGAGCGCGCACTCGAGATTCTTCGCACGAGAGTCCGGCGATAAATCGAGCAACGTCGCTACACCGTCACGCCGAGTCGTTAAATATATTGAGTACGATACTGCCGAGAGATTTGTTACAATTCTGTTACAGAGCAAAGAGTCGCGAAGATTCGGCAACGGCGATGGAGAGAGAGAGAGAGAGAGAGAGCGACCGACGACGGCGAGGCTCGAAGCCTCGCGCGAGCTAGGAAAGTGCTCCCCCTCCCTTCATAGGCTCGAAGCCGAAATCGCGACACGAGAGTATCACTCTCGTGCGAGACTTAGGAGCGTAGAGACCATATTGTCAGTTAAGGATAAGAGTGATCTATTGCGTTAGAGTGTGGGGAAGAACGAGCGAACGAGTGTAAGCGCCGCGGCATATCACCACGATTATTCTGTGGGAGAACGAACGAACCAATTACGACCCTCGACGGGATCGTGGATCGTTTGGACGATTGACGATAACGGACTCGAGCCATTCGAACGAGATCGGAAGGGATTAATATCAAGGTAAGTGCACGTGGTGCCAGATTCTTTATTAAATTAACGTGGTTGCCGTCCGTGGCTTGTCCGCGCCTGTCTGTCGTGTGCGAGGGTGTGCGTGGTTCGCTCGAGCGTCCTCGAGGCGGCCACGGAGTATAGCGCGTATGTATGAGCGGTGCCTCGCTCGATCACAATCAATTGTTCGGTCAATAAATTATCTTTTATTTCCTTGTTAACGAAAACGCGGGGTTGTGAAGTTCAAATTAGAGCGCCGTCTCGCGAAATCGCAAATATCCGAATATCGATCGAAGTTCGACGAGTCGGCGTGACGTAAAGGTGCGTGCGACGATTGTCGACGTCACAGAACTGTCCACAAGGCACTGTGAAAATCGCTCTCTTCTTTCCGGGAACGCCGAACAATCAACACCGCTGTCTCGCTCTACATCAAATCTCTGGCATCTTGACACTCACGTCGAAGTCACCGGGTCCTTTGACTGGCCAACTGGGGATCGCTGAGATGAAGACGAGCCGAGAATCGACACGCGAAGATATTCGACTCCCGGGGACAATTGAGCCAACGAAACTCGTCGCAGCGCACTCAGATGAGTACTCAGTAAATACTAAATATTGTTGAAAAAGGAATGAATCACGATAGTGAGAGCTCGATCGATGAAATTGATATTTTGAATTTAATGATTATTGTAACATAATAAAGTAAGGAAAAGGACGGAATTGTATTAATGAAAAGACGATAATAATGGAATATGGAATGAGTGATTGAACGTGTGAATTTCCTATGTGAAACGTTCAGTAAATATTGTGCAAAAACGTTGCACTCGGAGTAATAAAAGCTTAGTAATCTGTCATATTCGTTGCGTATTTCGGTTGTTTGTCATTTTTTGTATTCGTCTCATTTTACTAATTTATTATTGCGAATTTTTATCTGAAATATTTTACAGGGTCTCGAGAATTTTCTTTGATTTTGTGTCGTGTCGTAAACAGCCCGAATGCATTTCCCCCAGCTAGCCGGCAGTATCGAGAAAGTGGGAAAACGATTATACCCGCGGCAACACGGGGAGTTTTTGTTGCCTGGCGCCCATCAAGAGAGTTGGCGAGAGAAAGAGAGAGAGATAGCGTTATTTATTTCGCTCTCTGGGACAATATCCCCTCAAGCGCTTTGCCATGTATACATTTTAATTCATTCATTGTAATTCATTCAGTTGTAGTAACATTACATCGTTGCAGACGATTACACTTCATATAGAGTATGAGAGTAAGATGGGTAATATAGTTTAAGAGAAATACAGAATAGATAACAGTAAAGGGGATAAATAAGTATAGTATATAGTAAATAGATCAGTGAAATGAAATAAAGTTAATTAAATAAGAACATCAATAGAAATGAGATAGTATAACATAAACAAAATAAAATATAAAATAGAATAAAATAAAAGAAAATAAAATGTAAGCGCTCGCTATACTGCCCCGACCAGTACATCGAGCTACTCGATCCACCCGGTGAGTGGTTCGGTTAAGGTTTCGCGTGCGCCCTATCGTATTGATGGCTTACAAATCGTATTCTTATTCTATTCTTCTATACAGTTTGTGACGTGATTTTTCGAATCACCGTCACACAAAAACCAAAAACAACATTAATAGCGCAAATTACCGTTCTATAAATCTCGCTTCTTGTCTCTCGCTACCTCCAGTACGATCCAGCTCTTCCAGATGCAGTTTCGTTATCATCAATATTCAGTTCATGCATTAAGTCAGTTTTGTTCAGTCACAGTTAGTCGAGATCTCGAAGCTATTCGGTAGTGCGAATCTCGAAGTACTGAGATACCCGAATAGTGGAGAGTCTCGACGAGGTTTCGTTGCGGATACGCCACAGTCCGGTGCAAGTCCGGCACTCTCAAGGTGAGGTTCGGGGTGTTGGAGAATAGGCGGAGGGTTTAGTTTTGTCCGGACAAGGCAGGAGTACCTTGTGCCGTGTATTTTTAGTGAAGAAGTTGAGTAGAGCCTTGTTTTCACGCACCGAACGGAGCGTAGCGATCGCAACGATCCTCAAACATTGCCGCTTCCGTACAGCCCATTTATCGATTACCGTCTAGATCCCGTAGCGAAGTAGCTTGAGAGGGCAGTAGCTACCGGTTAAAGTTCCCGAAATAATGATAATGACCGATTACGCGCCTTATCATAGGCAAATAAGTCTACCGAGAGCCGCCCTAGAGGCAACTCGGGCTCTCTCTCGCGCTCCCGTTACCGTGGCTTCGGCCGATCGTGTGTTCTCGTGTGTGTGTGTCGTGAGTCGCGCGTAGCGTGGGTCTCACTCTCGGTGCCGCGGACTCCGATATTCGGCTCTCGCTCGTGTTCGTGTGTTTCGTGCTACCTGTCACTTTCTCGTTCGCTCGCGTTCAGCGTACGGTCGAGAGTGACAGTTCGTGATAATTCCGATGTGAATTATATCCGGATTTTGTGAGCGAGATGCATTCGAAAGAATGCTCTCGTAGTGCAGTTCGTGATCAAGTTCTCGTGACGTCGAAAGACGCGGATCCCGCAAAATAATGGATTAAGTTCTGCTGTTTCGGTGAGTGTATCGTTAGATAATTTTCTCGATCGCGAATAGAAATTCGTTGAGCTGCTCGCCTCGATCGCTCGATCGGCTGAGCGCTTCCCGCTGCACTTCGGTGCGATCTCGTGGCTTCTGAGCCAGATACATAATTGTTCTCGTTATTCGGGTTGAGATTCCGTTTTCGATCGCGTACGCTATTCTATCGGCCTCGGATTGCGACCCTTCTACCAAAACCCGCATCCTGAGTAGCCGTGCATTTCCGTAACCGTGTGCTCTCGTGAGTGTCATCGGTGGGTATCGATGCGAGCTTTAGCTCGCGGATCTCGATGCGGGAGTCGGCTCACTCCACCGACTCCCAGGTTAGTCCGGTTGATAATACCGGCGAAACAAAATTATCATTTTTTTGTGTGTTTGTGCATCGTCCATTGAGTTTTGGGCCGGTTTGGTAATTTCCGGTGAAACAAAAATTAGCCATGGAGATCGGCCACTCCACCGATCTCCCGTTTAGTCCGGTTCGTTAATACCGGCGATACAAAAATTAACTGGCGCCCCCGGGACCATCGATGCATTCGCGAGGGTGGGCAGCCGAAGGTGGCGTTAAGTTTCGTTCGCGTATAACTCCCGTTCGGTTTGAGTTTTCGATTTCGTTCTTTTTGCTCTGAAATTAAGTTTAAAGTTCCGCGTTTCGGCTTCTAGAAATAAACGTCACAAATGGCGCCCAACGTGGGGCCACGCCAATAGAATAGCAGTTCCCGAAAAATTCTGATTTTGTTCTCGTTTGTTTTGTTTGTAGCTTCGATCTCGATCTTGAGGCGATCAAATAAAGCAATTATTTTTTTTATTTTCTTTTAATTTTATTTCTTCGTGTGTTCTCGCGTTATTAATTTAACGGTTCCCGTTGTGGTTGTTCGGTCGAACCCACACGTTCTCGATGACAATCGACGAAAATTAAAATTCTTTTCGGCTTATTTTTTTTTATTATCATTTTTTTTTGAGAATTTTAATTTTTGTCTTGCCCGCTCTCGGACCTCTGAAAATTTGCAAAAATATTTCGGAGTATGCACTGAGTTCCCGATACGCCTCGAAAATTTATTTTCGGCGATTTTCGTCATTTTTCGAATTTTTCGAAATTGGCGAATGTTCCCCTCGGACGCTCGCGCGTCGCGCGCGCTAGAGTGGGAGGGGGGGAGATCCCGTTAGCCGAGCCGGCCGTTACCACGGTGGCTCGAAAATTGTGACAAACTATTTTTTTTGGGTTCGAGGAGACCCTTCTCCTCGCCCTTTGCGATCTCGATCACCGAATTTCGCGACCCATCGATCATTACATCGTGAATAATTGCCGTGAATAGATCAGTGCTCTCGCAATTTTTCCAAATAATTCATCGATATCTTTGGACTTAGCCGAATTCATCGCTACCGTAAGTACCCTCGTTGCCGAGGTACCGTTCTCGTATAGGAGATTTTTCTTACGATCGCCCATCGATCCCGTGCGCGATATTGGATTTTTAATTCGATAACGCCGCTTCCTGAATTAAAAGTGTTTTATAAAAATTTTCTTTTTTTTGGTGAAACATTTTTTTTTGAATACCGAAGAAGTTCGCGAACTCGAATTAATTTTCGACGTTCGAGGAATTTCCCGTTTCGGAACGCGAAAATGTTCGCTGTTCGATACGGAGCGTTCTCGTTTTTTTTTCTTTTTTTTGCGAATTAAATTTTGAAGTTAAAATCGTTCTCGCTCGTGCTCGAACTCGATTTAATTCTCAAAGTTCGCACGAGTTTTCGTTCTCGTTTTCGGACTCGAATTAATTTTCGAAGTCCGAATAAATTCTCGCTCGTGCTCGAACTCGAATTAATTTTCGCAGTTCGCACGAACTCCTGATCTCGTATTCGAACTCGAATTAATTTTCGAGGCTCGAATAAATTCTCGTTCTCGCACGCGAACTCGAATTCATTTTCGAAGATCGCACAAGTTCTCGCTTTCGTCTCGAACTCGAATTTATTTTCGACGTTCGACGGAATTTTTGTTCTCGCCTTTCGAATGCGAATTAATTTTCGCAGTTCGATTAAATTTTTTTTTGTTGTTCTCGCATTTCGAACGCGAATTAATTTTCGCTGTTCGAGCTCATTTCCGCTCTCGCATTCGAACGCGAATTAATTTTCGCTGTTCGACTCATCTCGATCTCGCATTCGAACGCGAATTAATTTTCGCCGTTCGAATTAATTTTCGATCTCGTGCTCGAGCTCGAATTAATTTTCGACGCTCGCAACTTCGCTCTCGTATCCGAGCTCGAATTAATTTTCGACGTGCGGATTTCGGTTTTCGGAGTCGAACCCGAATTAATTTTCGGAGTTCGAACAAGTTCTCGCTTCGTGCTCGAACTCGGATTCACTTTCGAAGCTCGCACGGATTTTTTGTTCCCGCCTTCGAACGCGAGTTCACCTTCGCTGTTCGCTCGCGCTCCGAGTCCGGATTTATTTTCGAGACTCGAATTTTTCTTTTTTTTTTCTTTTCTTTTTTTCTCTCGTTGTGGACTCGAATTTATTTTCGAAGCTCCATTTGGCTCCCGTACACGAACCTCGAGGAGAATTTCGAGGGGGATTGACTCCTCTCAATTCGACTCGGTTCTCGATTCAATCGTTGAGGCGAAATCTTTTTTTTTCACTCCGATCTCAGTATCGTTCTTGATAAATCGTTGAAGTGAAATTCGTTCACTCCGATCCGACTTTTGTTGGGTTCTCGAATTGATCGTTGAGGTGGGATCATTCTCACTCCGATCCGCATAGTGGTCTCGAAGTGATCGTCGAGAGGGATTTATTTCTCACTCCGATCCGATTTTTGTTCCCGAATCGATCGTTGAGGGAAATTTATTTCACTCCGATCTGATAACTGTTCTCGAATCGATCGTCGAGGCGGAATTATTTCGCTCCGATCCGATTGGACTTACCGAAGGGATCGTCGAGGGGAATCAATTTTCACTCCGGTCCCCATAACGCTCTCGTATCCATCGTCGAATGGGAAAATTTCCACTCCGATCGGCCCCACCACCGGATTGATCACGGGAGTGCACCCACTGCACCTCGATCTCCACGGGGGATCTCGCTTACCTTTCGGGTACGTCGCCTGACGCCCCGGAAATTTTTTTTTTTTTGCTTGCTCTTTTGAATTGTGGCCAGGCGATCTTGCCGGGATACGACGGATTCCCGGCTCGCCGAAAGGTCTAATTCCCGGTCGAGGCCCGAATTATTTTATTTTTCTTTGTTTTTTTTTGTGATCGTGGCCCCTTTCTGTGCCACGCGATCAGGAAAGGGCTCGACCGTTCTCGCAACCTCTTTCGTGAGTTGCCGGCTGGGACACCCACGCTATGTCGCAGAGCGAAGCGAGGTGTGGAGAAACCGGCCATGTTAGCGACCGGAAGAGGGATCCCGAATCCTCCTTCTCCGAATCTTCGGATGGACGGGAGGAGGAAGATCGCTCTCGTCAGCCAGTGCAACGGTACCGAGGTGACCGTCGCCCGAGGCGTCACGCGGATCCGAACCGCTTAAGGCGTAGGGCGGGAGTTTTCGCGCCGATGGCCGCGGTCGATCCGACTGCGGCTACAACGACTCCCGCTCAGGTGGGGTTAAACCCCACGGTTCCCGTTCAGGCGGGGTTAAACCCCGCGGCTCCCGTACAGGTGACGGAAAACCCCGCGACTCCCGCTGACCAGCAGGTCAAGCGCGGGAGGCAAGGGACCGCACCTCAAAACGGGGTTCGACGGCGTATAACGCTGAACCCCGAAGATCTCGAGGGGACTGACTATCACGGGTCCTCGACGCGTAGTCGACGCTGCCTCTCGCCTCAGCGCGTCCTCCACGAGGTACGCCGCTGGGGGGTCTCGTTTTCGGGCCTACCGAGTGAGGATGTTGAGGATTTCCTCTCCCTCATAGAGGAAGGCCGATCCTTGATCCCCATCAGGGACGAGGATCTTTTGAAAACGATCTCGTTTTGCCTGACGGGTCTAGCCCGTATGTGGTACCGGGAGGAGCGCCGTCTTTTAATAGACTGGGAGGCGGCCAAAGCTGCATTCCGCGAGCGTTTCTCCGATCCCGACTATCAAATCGCGCTTCGCGAGGAGATAGCTTTTCGGACTCAGGGAAACCATGAGTCGGTTCGCGCATATTTGAGCTGCATGAACGGCTTGTTCTAGCGTCTCAGTCCACCTTGGACTGAGCAAGAACGGGTGCGGTACGCGTATCGTAATATGCTACCCCCCTTCAAGATTATGATCTCGTTTCACGACCGTCTGTCGATGAAAGATCTCGAGAGGGAAGCTGGTCGCCGGGAACAGGTGATCAAAAGCCTGGAAACGCGCCGACCACCCCCGACGCCAGAGGCCTCGCTTTGCCCTGGGTTCGCGTATCGCGAACCTCGGCAGCCAGTGTCCCAGGCTCCTCGACACGCACGAGTATGTGCAGCGTAGGAGCCGGATATTGTAGCTGAGGATCCGGCTCTGACGAGTGAGGTCGAAGGAACTTTCGACTTCCTCGATGCTCTCGTCCCGTCTCGCAACCGGCGAAGACGAGCTCCCGAAGAGAGGACACCACCTCCTGCCTCTCCTGGGGTTGCAAAGCAACCCCCGATCTCGCAACCTGCGCGCGGCCCTCCGCCGCCACGGAAAGCTCCCGTTGGAGCCCCACAAGCTCCTGTCCAGGGTGCTCGTGCTCCTGGAGCTCCCGCACACGCCATGTGCTGGAACTGTGACCAGCCGGGCCACCGTCATCGCGACTGCAAGGAGCCTCGTCAGCTCTTCTGCTACCGATGCGGACTTTCGAGGGTGACGTCGGTGAGTTGCACTTCATGCAACCGGGGAAACGCGCAGCGAGGCGCGTGAGTCACACCTCCGCGCCTCTAGCCGCCGAACACCTCACCCCTACGTTCTCGACTGGATCCCGTGTACCGAAGCCCTGTCGCCACGCTATCGTGCGTAAGAAAAGACAGAGGCGGATCTCGGACGGAAACTCAGCTCCCGACACGTCAATAGACGACATTATCGTTAATGCGGCTACTCCAAGCCGCGTTATCGCATTTAGAGTTTCCGTCACAATATACGGTCGTACCGTTAGAGCTCTCGTCGATTCGGGGGCGACACGGACGTTTCTCGGCGAGGACTTGATTGAGTTCCTTGCCAGTCTCGGCGTGTCAGCGAAACGAATCACGCCCCGGTCAGTCGTGACCGCGAATAGTCACGTGGAGACTATTCGGGCGGCTTCCGAAGTGCCGGCAATCCTTGAGGGTCGCCGCACGAATGTTCTCGCCTTCCACCTAGCGTCGCTCTCCGAAGAGCTGATACTGGGGTTGGATTATTTACGCTCCGCGAAAATGGATGTCGATTTCTTCGGGGAGTCATGGTTTTTCCGTGATACCCCGGAAGTACGATACACCTTTGTTCCCGGGGAAGAAGTTCAGCGCGTAGCTATATGCTGCGGCTTGCGAACTCCCGATCCCGACGAGGCAACACGCCTACGCGAGTTCCTCGACGCTCACGTACCGGACATTTCTGCTGATTCGGCAGTCACCACTCTTGTGGCCCACCACATTGACGTAGGTGACAGCCCTCCGATCAAGCAGAAGCCGTACCCAGTTACCCCCGTGATCCGCGATATCATGTGGGCGGAGGTCGATCGAATGTTGGCTACCGACATTATCGAACCCTCTAGTAGTGATTGGGCTAGTCCCGTGGTCATGGTGAAAAGCCAAATGGCAAGTACCGTTTCTGCATCGATTACCGAAAGGTAAATGCAGTCACGAAGAAGGATGCTTACCCCATCCCGAACATGACCGGTATTCTCGACGAGTTGCGACAAGCCAACTATATCTCGACGTTGGACTTGAGCCAAGCATATTGGCAAGTACCAATGGATCCCGCGTCCCGTGAGGTGACTGCTTTCGTGGTACCAGGTCGCGGCCTGTTCCACTTCAAGCGTATGCCGTACGGTTTGACGAACGCTCCCGCTACGTTTCAGCGCATGCTGGATCGACTTCTCGGTGCGGAGATGTATCCGCACGTGTTCGTCTATTTAGACGACATTATTATCGTTACTCGGACTTTCGAAGAACACTTAGTGTGGCTTCGGAAAGTTCTTGAGAAGATCTCGATTGCTGGACTCGCGATTAACCGCGAAAAAAGCGAGTTTTGTCGCTCTGAAGTCCAGTATCTCGGGTTCCTCGTGAATAGCGAGGGCCTGAAGATTGATCCCGCAAAGGTTGCACCTGTTCTCGATTTTCCGATCCCGCAAAATATCCGACAACTACGCCGCTTTCTCGGCATGGCGTCGTGGTATTGCCGCTTCATACCGGAGTTCGCAACAATTGCGGAACCCTTGACGCGGCTTACAAAAAAGGCTCACGCATGGGAATGGGGTCCCGACCAACAACAAGCTCTCGATGCGTTGAAGCTGAGGCTCACGAGCACCCCGACTCTCGCCTGCCCAGACTCCTCGCTACCGTTCACGTTACAAACCGATGCCAGCGGGGTCGGCTTAGGTGCCGTCCTCACGCAGGAAATCGAAGGTCATGAGCGAGTGATCGCTTATGCGAGCCGCGCTCTGACTGCTCCTGAGAGGAAATACTCTGTCACGGAACAGGAGTGTCTTGCCGTATTATGGGCGATACGAAAGTTCCGTTGCTATCTCGAAGGGTATTCTTTTACCGTGATCACCGATCACAATCTAATCTGCACATTCTGCACAATTTAATCAACAATTGATCTGCACAATTTAAAGAACCCTACTGGTCGACTCGCCCGGTGGGCTTTGGAACTGTTGGAGTATGACTTCAACATAGTACACCGCAAGGGCGCGTTGCACCATGTTCCCGACGCGCTCTCGAGAATCCCTGAAGGTCAAGCTGAAGCTGCCCTGTGCGCTCGCGACACTCAGGATGTTTGGTATCGACGGCGATTTCGTGACGTTTCACGGATACCTGCCAAGTTCCCGGATTGGAAGATAGTCGACGATCGACTCTACTTCCATCGACCATCGGATCTCGCTGATCTCGAATTCGAGGATCTCGATGCGTGGAAGCTTGTCCTTCCTCGCGAGTCCCGACAGGCCGCTCTTCACGAGTGCCATGCGCTCCCGCAGGCCGGTCACTTAGGTGTCGAGAAGACGTACCGACGTCTCTCCACCTTATACTACTGGCCTGGAATGTTCAAGGACGTTGTCTCCCACGTTCGGCAGTGCGATACCTGCCAACGTTGTAAGGTAGAGCAACAAGCTCCCACGGGTCTTATGGGTCACCGCGTGGTCGACGGACCTTGGACAACTATCGCAGCGGACATAATGGGGCCGCTCACACCGGCATCCACAGGTCACGCGTATGTTCTCGTTATCCAGGATCTCTTCACCAAGTGGATTGAGATCTGCCCTCTTCGGAAGGCCACTGGAAAATCGATCTCGAAAGCTCTCGACGATTTGATCGTTACTCGCTGGGGCGCACCCCGACTATTGCTCACGGACAATGGAACCGAGTTTATCAACGGGGACATTCGTCAGCTTACCGAGCGAGTGGGCATACGGCACCAGACAACACCGCCGTATCACCCACAAGCTAACCCTACCGAGCGTGTGAATCGGGTCGTTAAGACCATGATCCGCGCGTATCTCGATGGAAATCATCGCGAGTGGGATCACCACTTGCATGAGTTCCGGTTCGCGTACAATACCGCGTTCCATAGTTCCTTGCAAGCCACCCCGGCATTTGCAAACTTTGGACGCGAACCTTCAGCTGCCACCTCACTACGACGGGAGGCTGAAGGGGATCTCGAGGTTGTTCCGCGTCCTCCTGAGGAATGGATGAGGCGAATGGCTCGTCTAGAGACTCTGAGGACTGTGTTCACCCACGCTCTCGATGAATTTTTCCGGAGACAATCCGAACAGTACAATCTCCGTCATCGAGATCGTACGTTCGAGGTTGGGGATCTCGTTTTGCGAAGGTCGCATACGCTCTCGAACGCCGCCAGACACATCTCGGCAGCGTTGAACGCGCCTTTCGAAGGACCGTTCATGATCTCGAGAAAGATATCTCGCGTTGTTTACGAACTATCGGATCTCGATGGGCGATCAATGGGAAAAATCTCTGTCAAGGATATTAAACCTTATTGACCCCCGGAGGTACCGGGCTAACGAACACTTTTGAGTTTCAGATGTCCGACAAGTCCGACTCCGACGCCGACGTGATGGTGGTAGACGACGGCTCAGAGTGGTTCGACCATCTGTGCCGGGAAACGATGGACGAGCAGGAGCGGAAGGGCTTCTTCCTGAAGCCCGCCGCCACCGAGTTCGTCCAGGCATGCGCCGCCACTCTGGCGGATCCCGCAACCGTCGGCTCCGAGTCGACGGATGTCCTCGTGAGGGCGATTGGGGTACTCCTCGACGACGAGGAACCCACCCCGAGCCCCACTATCGCCTCCGAGGGTAGCTCCCGAGTCGTGGCCCCGGTGTAGACGCTGCCAGCGATACCGCCGGCGGTAAGCCCCGAGACGAGGACGTTCGGGGAAGAAGTCAGGGACCCTGGCTTCTACACCCCCCGATCCCCGAGCCCGGTCACCGCCGCCGAGGAGGTGATGCTGCGTGCCACCTGGGAGCCGCCACGCATGATCCCGGTCGGACCGCGGGTGGCTGGAGGTCATACCTCCAAGGACCCTCGTCCTCGGCCCCCGCGGAAAACCCGACGATCACGTAACCGCCGTCGTCAATCTGGCCCGAGTGCGGCGGGGGCTTTGCGGAGAGGGGCACCGGTACTCGCAGTGCCCGCGTGGACCGCCCGCCACGACCTTCTGCAGGCGTTGTGGCCGCAAGGGTAAGACCTTGCGTACTTGCCCCGCCTGCAACGGTCAGTGGCAGCGTGAGGGGCCTTACGTGGCGAGAGCGGGCAGCATTGTTCCGTGGGGAGTGTTGAGGGAGGCCCGAGCTGCGAGGCCTAAGCCTCAGAGCTCGGTTCGCCCCGAAACGGCACCCCCCACAGTACAGACTGCGGTAGCGGCCCCTGAGCCGCCGACGCCGTCGTCAGAGGCGTAGGGGATCATCCCGAGCCCTACCGGGACCTCAGGCTCACGTATAAGAGCCGGGAGTGGTGATCTCGCGTTGCTCTCGCCTTGTAGGCCTTTAGGCCTCGGTGATTGAGCCGCTGGAGGTCAAGTTCTCGCATCCGACTTCGGTCGTGGTTCCCGTTTTACAGGCCGAAAGGCCTAGGATCTCGCCACGTTTTGTCCGGACAAGGCAGGAGTACCTTGTGCCGTGTATTTTGAGTGAAGAAGTTGAGTAGAGCCTTGTTTTCACGCACCGAACGGAGAGTAGCGATCGCAACGATCCTCAAACATTGCCGCTTCCGTACAGCCCATTTATCGATTACCGTCTAGATCCCGTAGCGAAGTAGCTTGAGAGGGCAGTAGCTACCGGTTAAAGTTCCCGAAATAATGATAATGACCGATTACGCGCCTTATCATAGGCAAATAAGTCTACCGAGAGCCGCCCTAGAGGCAACTCGGGCTCTCTCTCGCGCTCCCGTTACCGTGGCTTCGGCCGATCGTGTGTTCTCGTGTGTGTGTGTCGTGAGTCGCGCGTAGCGTGGGTCTCACTCTCGCTGCCGCAGACTCCGATACTCGGCTCTCACTCGTGTTCGTGTGTTTCGTGCTACCTGTCACTTTCTCGTTCGCTCGCGTTCAGCGTACGGTCGAGAGTGACAGTTCGTGATAATTCCGATACGAATTATATCCGGATTTTGTGAGCGAGATGCATTCGAAAGAATGCTCTCGTAGTGCAGTTCGTGATCAAGTTCTCGTGACGTCGAAAGACGCGGATCCCGCAAAATAATGGATTAAGTTCTGCTGTTTCGGTGAGTTTATCGTTAGATAATTTTCTCGATCGCGAATAGAAATTCGTTGAGCTGCTCGCCTCGATCGCTCGATCGGCTGAGCGCTTCCCGCTGCACTTCGGTGCGATCTCGTGGCTTCTGAGCCAGATACATAATTGTTCTCGTTATTCGGGTTGAGATTCCGTTTTCGATCGCGTACGCTATTCTATCGGCCTCGGATTGCGACCCTTCTACCAAAACCCGCATCCTGAATAGCCGTGCATTTCCGTAACCGTGTGCTCTCGTGAGTGTCATCAGTGGGTATCGATGCGAGCTTTAGCTCGCGGATCTCGATGCGGGAGTCGGCGGTTAGTCCGGTTGATAATACCGGCGAAACAAAATTATCATTTTTTTGTGTGTTTGTGCATTGTCCATTGAGTTTTGGGCTGGTTTGGTAATTTCCGGTGAAACAAAAATTAGCCATGGAGATCGGCCACTCCACCGATCTCCCGTTTAGTCCGGTTCGTTAATACCGGCGATACAAAAATTAACTGGCGCCCCCGGGACCATCGATGCATTCGCGAGGGTGGGCGGCCGAAGGTGGCGTTAAGTTTCGTTCGCGTATAACTCCCGTTCGGTTTGAGTTTTCGATTTCGTTCTTTTTGCTCTGAAATTAAGTTTGAAGTTCCGCGTTTCGGCTTCTAGAAATAAACGTCACAAGTTCTATACATTAACGTGACTAGATCGTTGTGAGTAGATACGTGTAGAGATCCTTCTTGAACGCTTCGATCGTCGCTGCCTTGCCACATGGGGTGGCAGGCTGTTCCAGAACACCGGTGCCGCGACTGCAAATGAATTTTTTCGTATTTCCGTTCTCCAAAGGTAATATACAGTATTCCTTGCGAAAATTGTGAAGCCACGTATGTCGGACAAACAAAACGACTACTAAAAACACGCATACAAGAACACAAAAACACAGAAAACAATCCAAAGAACGAAAAACGCACGGCGTTAAGTGATCACACGACAAAAATAACAAAAGGAAAACAACACAAGTTCAACTACGACAAAGTAAAAATAGTAGCCACTGAATCGCACTGGAAGAAACGTAACATAATGGAAATGATTTGTTTCGGCCAAACCCATCGCTCTCGTAGCATTTTCAAATTGATAGATATCGGCCTCACCGTTATATTTCTCGCGAACGTTCTCGAACTCAAGCCGTTACATTTTCTGTATTTCACAGACACACACATTCACACAATAACACCTGTACATACAAACACAATCATACTCGCTCTCGTCCGAACGGCGAGAGCTCTTGAGCAGCGCTCAGGGTCACAACAATATCGAGACGATTCGCACGCGTTACTCGGAATAAAGCTCTTCTCAAATCTATCTAAACGTGTCGTGGAAGTTTCTCTCGATCTCCTCAAATTTTCCCAACTCCAACCGCAACTATCCACAGTGTTTTTGAGTTCTCGCTACATTTTTTTGGTCCTTCGTTGCCGGATACTGTGGAAAAGTGCGGTATTAGTAAAAGAGAAAAGTGTGAAAAGTGCTCTCGAAAGATATTAGCAAGCCACGCGAGGTAAGAGTTAACGGTAGCTCTCTCTCACTCTGCCCCGCGACGCGCGCTCTCGCTGTCGGTTGCTTAGACTCGCGGATTATAGCAAGACCGATAGATACGCAATCGTGCTCTCGTTATCGCGCTTGGACTCTATGCGTGACTCGGGTAGTCGCGCTCTCGCTGCCGCTCAACCGTTCAAGCGACGTCGCCTCGACTCTCTCTCACGCACAGTTACGCGTATACCGAACTGTCGTATCGCGCTCTCTTGTATCTCGGGACGTTCGTGTACGAAAAGAATTCGTTCTCGCGCTTTTCATTGCAAATTCGTTCTCGTGTCGTGCTTTCTTCTGAATTTGCAATAATTATATATTTAATAAAATGGCAGCGCCGGTATCAGCCGTTACCGCGAAGCAGGCGGAACTTCGCGGGTTAATAGTACGGGCAGTTGCAAATGTGAAAAAACTAGAAACAAAGAAAAGGACTCCTGAAGCGATTCAAGCGAGAATCGACGTTCTCGACTCGAATTGGAAAAAGTTTCAATCGAACAACGAGATGCTCTCGGTGTTAAAGCCAGATGAACGTCTCGCGTTGGACTATTTTACAGGTGAACAGTATGCAGAGTGCGAAGAGGAGTATGTCGATGCGAAGGGTGAATTATGTGCGTATTTAAACGAACTCAAAAAGAAAGCCGAACAAGCATCGGGTAGTGGAGAAGCCGCACCTCGTGCGAATCTCGCGCCTAATTCTCGGCAGCTACCGCGAATTAATTTGCCGCGTTTCTCGGGGTTGTATCGTGAGTGGCGACAGTTTCGTGACCTCTTCACATCAATGATTTCCACAAATCAAGAGATCTCGAGCGTGGAAAAAATGCAATACCTCAAGATGAGTGTGACAGGTGAAGCGGCACAACTCGTGATAAACATTGACATTACCGATGATAGTCTCGCGCGCGCGTGGCAAGTTCTCGTCGATCGTTACGAGAACAAACGAGTGCTCATCGATACGCATCTCGCTTCGCTGTTCTCGATTCAAAAGGTGAGTCAGCAATCGGTGTCTGAGTTAAAAGCGTTGCTCGGTAACGTGCAAGAGGCTCTCGGTGCGCTCGCTTCTCTCGGATGCCCAACGGAATCGTGGGATTGCATTCTCGTGTATGTGATTTCGCAAAAACTCGACGTGGATTCTCTAATCGATTGGGAGAAACAAATCAGTCCTTCAACTGACTCCGCGAGCTATGCAGATCTCGAGAAGTTCATCGTAAATCGTGTACGTGCTCTCGAATCAATTGCACGCAGTGCTGAACCGCGAAAATCAAAACCGACTGTTCCTGCTGCGATTAAAAGTCAAACATCCGCGAAGTCGCACCAAGTTACCGCCAATCAAACAAGTGACAGTTCGGCAGCTAGTGCAACGAGACTCGCTCAGCTCACGTGTGCGTTGTGCAGTTCTGCGCACTACATTTCGGCGTGTCAAGACTATCGCGGTAAATTGGTTGAACAACGACAAGAATTCGTGAAGCAGAAAAATTTGTGTTTTAACTGCCTCGGTCCGCATCAATTTCGAAATTGCCGATCGGCAAAACGCTGTCGAATCTGTGGCAATACGCATCATACAACGCTGCATCGGTCGGGTAACTCAGCGAGTGCGCAAGCTCCCGCCGCGCCGAACGCTCAAGCATCGAGTTTGCAATCGCAACAACCGGTAACCATCGCTCCCGGGAGCCAAACACTCGCGCCTCCGCGTCAAGAAAATCCGTCAACATCGGCATCGACTCATCTCGCTCTCGCAATGTCAAAAAAGTACACGCCTGTATTGCTCGCTACCGCTTTCGTCAAAGTAACATCGTGCTATGGCGAACAATACGAAGTTCGAGCCCTTCTCGATCAAGGCTCGGAAGTCTCATTTATCACGGAATCTCTCGCGCAACGTATTAATTTACCGCGCAAACGAGTCTCGTTGCCAATCGACGGCTTCGGTGCTCAACGCTCTACATTCTCGCGTGGGCTCATGAGTTTCGTTATCGGTTCTCGCGTCAATCCGACAGTTTCGCTCTCGATAGACGCGTACGTACTCGCGAAACTCACATCGTATTTGCCACCGATTCGCGTCGTTCAGAATCCATGGCCGCATCTACAAGATCTCGAGCTTGCCGATCCGGACGTCTCGTCAGCAACACAGATTGACTTGATTCTCGGAGCGGAAGTTTACAGCATAATTCTCGAGGAAGGGCTTCGAAAGGGCGGCCCAGGCAGCCCGATCGCTCAGCAAACCGCTCTCGGATGGATTCTCTCTGGATCCGTCTCATCTGAATCAAGCTCAGACGATCGCTCTCGCCCCGCTCAAGGGTTACAGTGCTCGATCGATCACGAGCTTCTCGATCTCGTGCAGCGGTTTTGGGTTCAAGAAGAGCCAAACCTTGCAGAAAGAACAACATTGTCTGAAGAAGAATCGCAGTGCGAGCAGTATTTCAGCGATACTCACTCGCCCACGCCGGAAGGACGCTACGTCGTGCGTATTCCGCTCAAACGACGTCCGGAAGATCTCGGAGATTCGTACAAGCCTGCTCTGTTTGCTCTGTCTCGGCAAGAGAAGCGGTTCTCGACGGACATCTCGCTGAAATCTGCGTACTCGAAATTTCTCAGTGAGTATGAATCTCTCGGTCATATGACTCTCGCTCCGGATGCTGTCTCGCCGCCTCGAAGTGCGTTTTATCTCCCGCATCACGCCGTTGTACGCGAGAGCAGCTCAACAACGAAGGTGCGAGTAGTATTCAACGGTTCTCATCGCACAAATTTCGGAATTTCGGTCAACGATTTACAATACGTTGGGCCGAAACTTCAAACCGATCTCGCTGACGTTATCACTCGCTGACGGCGGTACGCTTATGTATTCGCCGCGGATATCGAAAAGATGTATCGTCAAATCCGCGTTCACGAAGACGACTGGGATTTGCAGCGCATCTTATGGAGAGAAGACGACGCTATCCCTCCGCTCTCGCATAAACTCTGCACGGTAACGTACGGGCTCGCAAGTGCTCCGTATCTCGCGATTCGCGCACTTCGACAACTCTCGGCTGACGAAAAAGAACGTTTTCCCCTCGCCGTGGATGTTATCCAACGCGAAATCTACGTGGACGACGTGCTCTCGGGAGCCGACAATATTCGAGAAGATCGTGAGAAATCCGACAAGTGAATGAATGCCTCAAAGCTGGCTGTTTCCCGTTGAAAAAATGGACAGCTAACGACGAAAAGTTATTGACGAACATCCCGCAAGAAAATCAAGAGCACTCCTCGCCGGTAACTTTGGAGAATGACCCTCTCTTTCGCGCTCTCGGGCGGAACGAAACGTCTCGTGCTATCGCGTGTCGCGGAGCTATTCGATCCGCTCGGGTGGATCGCGCCTGTTATCGTTCGCGGAAAAATCTTCATTCAAGAACTCTGGTCAGCGAAGCTCGGTTGGGACGATCCGCTTCCCGAAGAACTTGCAAATCGATGGCGAACGTTCGAAAAGGATCTCGAAGAAATATCAACATTATCAGTGCCGCGATGGCTCGGTTTTCGTGTATCGTCACTCGCCGTTGAGCTCCACGGATTTTCGGACGCGTCTCAAGCAGCTCTCGGGGCTGTTGTGTATTTACGCGTACTCTCGGATCTCGGCGATGTCCGCGTAACACTCGTTTCCGCGAAAACTAGAGTCCCTCCGCTCAAAAAAGTAACGATACCTCGTCTTGAGTTATCAGCCGCGTTGCTTTTAACTCGTCAAATCTCGAGCGTACGGAAAACGCTTGATCTCGATGACGCTCCGGTACATCTGTGGACGGATTCCACAGTCGCGCTCGCATACATCCGAGGAGAAGCTCGTCGGTGGGCCGATTACGTGAGGAATCGAGTCACCGAAATCCAAGAGCTCTCGAATTCTCACTGGCATCACGTGCCAGGGAAGGAGAATCCAGCCGACTGTGCATCACGTGGATTGTCCCCTCGGCAACTTCAAGAAGAAACTCTGCGGTGGGCCAGTCCGCCATGGCTATCGAAGCATTCGACTTCATGGCCCTCTTCGACCCCGTCGCTCGATCCAGACATCGCTCTCGAGGTTCGCAAAACGGCAGCAAACATCGCGAACAAAGGTGAGGCTCAGGAAATCTGGGATCTCGTAGAACGGTTCTCGAGTCTCAGGACGCTTCTACGTGTTACTGCACGGTGCCTCCGTGCAGTTAAAAAATTCAAAGATCTCCAAGGAAGTGGAGACGCATTCTCGCCGCTCACGCCGACCGAGCTCGACATCGCTCGGTTATTCTGGGTGACGAGGACGCAAAGAGCACATTTTGAAAACGAAATAAACGAGCTTTCTCGAGGAAACCAGCTCACGCGATCGAGCCCTCTCATCAGGCTTACACCCTTCGTCGACGCATCAGGACTCTCACGCGTTGGAGGAAGACTGAGGAACTCAATCCTCGATCACGATGAGAAACACCCGCTCATCTTACCGCGAGAATCCGTGCTCTCGATTCTCGTGATCGACGACACTCATCAACGTACACTTCACGGAGGAACTCAAGTCAATCTCGCGACTTTGCGACGCCGTTATTGGATCGTCGGCGGCCGTGTACCCATACGCTCGTTCATCCATCGATGTGTGCAGTGCGTTCGTCAACGCGCTGTTCTCGGACAACAGCTTATGGGACAGCTCCCGGAACCTCGAGCGACTCGCGCACGTCCATTCCTCAATTCTGGAGTCGACTATGCAGGACCTTTAACTCTTCGCACTTTCCGAGGTCGAGGTGCGAAATCTTACAAAGGGTATATCGTCGTATTCGTGTGCCTTTCTTCGTCGGCAGTGCATCTAGAGATGGCTACCGACTATTCGACAGAAGGATTCATCACCGCGTATCAACGGTTCACGAGCCGAAGAGGCATCTGCGAAACGCTCACGAGCGATTGTGGGACGAATTTCATCGGCGCAGACAAAGAACTTCGAAAGCTTTTCCAAGCATCCTCGGTAACCGCTGCAGCTCTCGCTGACATTCTTGCGAACGACGGCACGGCGTGGAAGTTCAATCCTCCGTCTTCGCCACACTTCGGAGGGAAGTGGGAAGCTGCAGTAAAATCTGTGAAGTTCCATCTCAAGCGCGTTATCGGAGACACCGGACTAACATATGAAGAATTTTCTACATTGCTCTCGCAAATTGAAGCAGTGCTGAACTCGCGGCCTCTGTGCCCGCTCTCGGACGATCCAGCTGACCTATCAGCGCTGACACCGGCGAAGCCCCCCCACTGAACGAAACACAAAATTTAAAAGATAAAAAATCAATTACAAAAAAAAATAAAAATATAACCAACCAATATAGATATTTATTTACATTTTAAAGCATTTATTATATCGATCTGTCTTACAAATAGATAACACGAGATATAGTGATTTAGTTCGCGAAGTTTATAGTGACGTTGTTACAGTTACTTAATTGCACAGTCAATCCTTCCTTTTTAAACGCGAGAGGCGTTTCAGCGAGATCTTGATCGACCACTTCCGAAGTTAGCGGCGATATCACAGCTACAGCGTTTTCTTTATTATCGCGTTCATCCAGTTTTCGCTGTTTTGCTGGTGCTTCCTCGAACGTCGTGGTCGACGTCGATGCACTTGCGATGGCAGCTGAGATCTGTTGGCCCGTTTTCCTTTTATATCCTACGGATTCTTCGATGTAGCCTTCTGCCACTGAAGTCGACTTCCAGCCCCCAAGTCGTTTGATTTCAGTAATGTCGGCACCTGAAACAACAAACAAGAAATTACAAACCTGCAACTTGGAACATATATTACGTAACTTCTAAATTCTATTTACCTCCGTCGGCATACAGCGTGGCTGATGAACGTCGAAACGAATGACCCGTGTATAGCTCCGGATTGGGCAGCTTCAAGTACTCGGCAATTTCCCTTGGCATCCCACCCAGTTTATTCTTGCCGATCACTTGGACGGTGCATCGCCCATTGCGATAGTTGACAAAGAAGCGGTCCGAAGCTACATTTTTCGGGCGAAGAGCCTGGTACGCCATCACTTTCTTTTGAAATTCTCCTTCGACGGTGAATGTTCTCGTAGTCTTGGTCTTGGTGTCTCGTAGCTTGATGATTAGAACGTCACCACGATTCACAACGTCAGCGACGGTGAGGTTGGTTAGCTCTGCACCGCGGCACGCACCACTTATGCCAAATATGAGCACCACCTGAAAATTGTAAATTCATTTGTAAATAATATTATTTGTATATAGAATATAATTGTACATAACATAGATTTGTATATAGGTTATTTTTGTATATAGGATATTTTGGAGGTTAGATTTACCTTTGTGATCAAGTACTGGTGATCTGGAGCTTCGTCGAGGAACTTTTTTATCTCACTCGCTGCGAACACTTTTGACTTCTTCGCTTGATAGCCGCTGGACTGTCGCTTGAGGAAGGCTACCACTTGCTTGAAATTTTCCAGGTTGATGTTCTCGTTGATGTGAACCGTGCTCCGCAGCATTGAATAAGTGGCCCAGAGCGTCGGCGGCTTATATTTGCGCACGAGTTCACCGAAGTACGCCAGTACGACGTTCTCAGTAGTGAGGTTAACCCTCTTCGCTTTCTTCCACTGTGTGAAAGCGTCGTAGACGCTGTTGTAACGCTCACGTGACTTGACGGGCAGCAAATCGTTTCGCAAATTTTCGGCTGCCTTCGTTAGCTCCGGCGGCGTCCCAGGGATCGCTTCGTCCGAATCGTTCTCTCCGCTGTCCGACATTCTTCCGTCTTTCCCGTACACATACGATTCCCGGCAGTCTCACCGTTTTAGCCAATGGTGTGTATGCCGGCATCCGTAAGTTTAACGGTTCTCCGTCAAACAGCGCCAACAGCGCCACTTGTCAGCGCGAAAAGTGGCGCTTCGACCGGAGAATCTCATTTCTCCCTCTGATTACGTCCCTAGGGACGTAATCACAGGGAGAAATGACATTCTGCAAGCATCATTGGTCGCCGGCCAAAAATCGGCAACTTTCGACCCTATTCGCACGCGAGGAATAGCGTTATTTCGACGCAGTCGGGAAAAAAAGAAATTTAAATTCATCTTGACTGAGTAAACATGACCTAATGACGGAATACAACATTTTATTAAATTTTAATTCATTAAAATTCTAACCAATGACAATCAATAGTATTTAACGAAATGACAAATGATTAATTATTAAAATTAAGTATCAAGACTCACCAATAACTTATTAGTATCATTAATCCGACAAAAATGACGTAAAATCAATGATAAAATAAAAGATAATTTAAGGATAGGTAAAGAAAATGATATAAAACACAAATGTATAATGTTGATCGCAGAATAAAAAAATTTCTGAAGAGGACCCTGATCAGGGTGGAAACGTAAAACTGGATCTCTCACACATCATTTAAGAGCATCCTCAAACACAGACCGTTCCGAAGCCACAGCGAACAACCAAAAGTTTACAAACATCGGTCACAATCACACAAAAAGACTGGAGATGATTTACCAGTCCGTTTACCAATCGATCACCAATGTCATTATTCTGTTGACCCGCGTTGTTTTGTTGCCGGTCGTCTTCTCCTCGGCGAACATTCTCCTGACGCAAACGTTGTAACTCTGCTTCTGTTTCGATGAGTCTCTCTCGTGTTTCTCTCAAGCGTTGCTGCTCCTGCCGTAACAGGTCTCTCGTTTCTTGCTCCGCCATTATTTTCGCAATTCGTTCTTACCTAAATTTATCAACAATTAGATTCGATTTTCGCCTCGATTTCTCTTTGGTTCTTGCTTTCTTTTTTCTTTGTAATTTTTTGGAGTGCTAGTAAAATCTTGTAAAATATCGGAATTATCGATTTCTTTTGTTCTTGATCGAGTTTTATGAGGCGATTTTATACTATTATTTTTATGCATGCATTTATTTTTTATTTTCTATTTTTTTTTTTTTTAACGTGGTCACATCGAGCCACTAGTTGGGCGCCAAGTACTACTTTTTTTTCCACATTTTTGTACGCTTTTGACAAGAGCGACGGTAACGGAGGAACAGCGACGACGAGAAGGAGACGGCGAGGAAGAACGACAAGTGGAAAGGACACAGCGAGAAGGTGACAACAAAATTCGCGCGAGAATAACAACAAACGACGAGGTCGGTGAACCGCAAAGAGAGGTACGCGCCGCGCGAGAGCAGGGGAGAACGAGAGCGCGAGCCCATCGGAGTGACGAGAACCGACAGCAGCAGAGCGTGTCACCGGCCGCACGGCAAGCGAGGAGCCCGGTAGCGCGAGTACACGGGCCTCCCGCCGAACGACCAGCAGAAGAAGCAGCACCAGCCGGGATCGCCAACGAGAGAGAGAAGCCGCGCAGACGAACGAGAGCGAGGCGAGGCGACGTCATAGCACAACGCGATGACTCACCGCACGTGCCGCAAATTCGTGTTACCGAGGCAAGGCCGCGAGATGATGCGCTATTTAAAAATTTTTTAAGTACGTGGTCGCGTGTGACATACGCGAGGCGGAAAATTAAAAAATTCGAAAGTAGGTGGTCGGTTCGAAATCGAGCGATAATTGCGAAGGTAGACGAGATGCTCGGAGAAGCTCTTCAGCAGATCGAGGAAGGGAACGATGCCGCCCGAATAAAACGAGAAAAATCAAAAAAAGCAATATATGCGGCAGGAGCGACGTTGGCGCAGGAAATTCATAAGAACCGAGCCAAAGGCAAGCCGAAATACTTGAAAATCGAGCAAGTAATAGAGAAGCTCGAAAAACAAGTATTTTTGGCAAAAAGCCTAAGGACATGGAAGGGAGGGCAATCAACGTACCCTTTAAAGAAAACAGCAGGAGAGCTGCGAAAAAAGAAAATCACGCCGTCGCAGAGTATAAAAATAGACGAAGATCGGATAAAGACGTTACGAAAATCGAGCCATTACCAGGAGAGCAAGGTCGCGTTGAAAACGAGAAGGGAATTCGCGGAAAAACCGGCTTTGAAAACTGTGCGAGAGAAGTCGAAGAGGATCGAGCCCGAAGCAGCAGAAGTGGAGGAGTTCTACGGACTATTGTACAGCGCTGCAGAGGAAAGAGAACGAAGCCCGACGCCACGATACAACAGGTGGATAGCTAGACTGCAACAACATAGAGAAACACGGGACCTCGGACATTTAAACAACAACGATGTAGAGCACATGGTTGCAGAAGCGCTAGCCGCAACAGCACCATGGAAAGCCGCGGGAGAAGACGCGATACCCGCTGGCGTTTACAAAACACTTCCGAGCGCGAAGAAGTATAAGCCAAGAAAATATATTTGTGAGGTGCTGCAAGGCGTAACGAAGTGTGAGGAAAAGGCCATGAGAGGGAAGGTTATTCTGCTGCGCAGAAGCGGAGACGCGAAAGACCCGGCAAACTATCGTCTTATCGCTCTCCTCAATTGTGACTACAAGATCCTCCCAGCGGTGATTGCAATAGCAATAAAAAAACAACTTCCGACGTGGGCGATACCGAAGGAACAATTGGCGAGGAAGAGCGTATGGGGCACTCTGTAAACGGATTGTTGCAGGACAAAGCCGTGTCACTCGTAGCTCGACGTAACGAGAAGAAACATCATTCGGCATGGGTCGACTTTGCAAAGGCCTGCGATTCGATGTCACATTGGCAGCTGAGGAGATTGATGCGAGCACTACCGGTGAACAACGTGATCGTCAGATCGAATCGTCGACGAACGATCGTCAGAAGAAGGGAAGTCTATGACCAATCCCATTTACATCAAACGAGGGGTGTATCAAGGCGACTCGATGAGCCCGCTGTTGTTTGTATTGGCCACTGCATTCATCGTAAACGAGGTGAACACCGACCGAGCGGTGAATGCGGCATCCAGAGGTAGACAGGTCATCTTAGCCTACATGGACGATATCAATTTTCACGGAGCAACGAAGAAATGCATGGCGGTGATCACGAATTGCATCGACGAGTGTGCGAAGGAAATCGGGCTGACGATGAATAGGAGGAAATGCGGAGTCTATTGCCGACAAGACGAGGAGGACAACGAAGAAGAAGGAGGGAGAGCGAGAGGCCGCAACGAAGAGGCGAGGGGCGAAGAAGACGAAGAAGAAGAGGCGGCCTTCCTACCGAGAGTACGAGAAGGATACAAATATTCGGGGATTGTGCAACTAGAACTCGATACGGAAGTCAACGTTCAATCGGTCACGGAAAAAACGCTACGAGGGATTCAAGAGATTTTGGGCTTAAGAGTCACCTCGGCGCAGAAAATCCATCTTGTCAACACGACGACAATAACCCCAGCCACGCACGTTCTGGGCAATATGTTTACGGAAAAAAAGGACGTCGGTGTTGAAAATATGCCGAGAATTGGACAAGGAAATACATAAACTTCTAGGACTTGGTCTCAGATCGGTGGAAGACGAGGTGACTTTCCAGTACATCCGCAAAGGTGCATATTTGGAAGAACATCCCGACCTTGAAGACACGCGGTCGAGATACGCGGTGTTAGAACGGAAGGGATGGAAAAATCCGAAAACCGACGCAGAGGCCATCCTCGGCGAGCTCGGAATCGACAATGAGAGGTGCAGAGAGATGACGGATGCGGAAGAGTACGCGAGGACGCTGGTGCAAGAAGCAAGGAAAGTGCAACAAGAACGGTGGATGGCAGAGTGGGGACGGCACATGGCGTACGGACGAACGGTAGCGCGAGAGAGGAGGCACGTGACGTTCCCGGCGTACACGTCTATGTACATGGACGATTGGCGGATTTCGATGCTGCACGCAGCAGTCGAAGAACAGCTACAGGCATTCGGTACGATCCCGACGGAACGAAGAATGTGTACGCGAGGGTGTAATAAACAACTGACAGCGTACCACGTCGCAGCAGCGTCCCAACACCCGAGTATAACACGAGGCACGACATCATAGTTGCAAAAATACTCCGAACGATTGTCGAACGCACGGGGCCCGCGGAACTCCAAAAAGAGTGCCAATTTGTGAGAGCCACAATGGTCGACAGAGACGATACTCCAAACAATCGGAGTTCCAGAGTGGCGATGGAAGCTACTGCTCAACAGCGTGTGCTACAGCGCGGCGGTATCGACGACGAACATCTGGACGACGAGAACATCGACGCGAGCATAAGAACAACGAAGAGAAGTGATCATAAAAAAAAAAGACAATTATTCTCAGAAAAGAAATGGAATGACCAAGGAATGAGTCCTGAAACACAAACAATTATATTGTAACAAATCTGTAGAGATGCCACGAGTTGGCTACGTACAGTACTGTATTTTACAATAAAAACACATTTTAGACGAAATGTGTTAAAATGTACAAAAAAATGTTGACTCGGAATGCGATGTACTAAAAGGGAATGTGTCTTTAATTTACAGTCGGGAAAGGAGAAGTTGCTGTGTTGAAGGCAAATTTGGAAATAGCAACAACGCCATCCGAAGCCGAATGCGACACTCAACAAAATCTTGATAATAAAAAAAATCGGCGACCTATCGACGATTGGAGGTTCTGCCTGCCTCCGAATTCACAGGCGAACGCAGTTCTTTCGAGGAAAAAAAATTGATAGAGAAACATGAACGGGTCGATCTGGATAAGCCGGTTGGAACGAAAGAAAAAAACGATGTGCTGGAAAAAAGCGCACAAACCAAGAGTGTCGCTCCGATCGATGCATCGACTGTGCGCGTGTATGAATCAAGGATCACCGTTCAGAGTCCGGCCGCTTTTGATATTTCGAGAAACGACTTCTCGAAATGAATTAATTTATTAATAAAACTGAAAATGATTTATAAAACAGACAAGAAAAGCGAGAGTGTTCTTTCAACGTTGAGCCCGGTATATGAACATTATGCAGTCGATCTGGAAACGAGCGTTTCATCGCGAGAATTGCTTCCATTATCTTTGGTTTCAGAGTGCAGACCGACTGAGCCATCAGGGAATAAATCGAATCCCAATGCAACGGATCCACTGCGCATTCCCACTCTACCAACAGAGATGATACTCATAGATAACGGTTCGTATACTTAGCAGAGTTGAAAAAATGTCTATGTGTTATTTATTGTGCTTGAAAAATCTTTTTTCATTGTACAGTTGGGAAAAACGAAATTACGGCGTTGAATCCTCATTTGTAAAAGGAACAGTTGAAAATCGAAAATGATTTTTTGGAACATGAAAATTTCAAAAAAGTTTCAAGTAAAGGTCGACGATGCGAGACGTCGATTGAATCCGAATATACAGACGAGTCTAATGACGATACTTTGATTAAGAAAAAACGTAAGTATGATTCCCGTCTATTTAGATCTATTCAAAATTGTCAGCGGTACAATTTTGTAGAACTCTGATAAGTTATTATAGTATGTATTTCGATCGTAGTAAAAAAAAAAATGTTTACAGGCTTGGACGTCCGCGAATGCATTCGATAAAAATTATGAAAGAGGCCCATGAACGCATCGATATCGAAAATATTAAGAAGGGCAAAAATGATTTCGCGCAAGCGAAGTCCGCCGATGCGGATTGCAATCCTCAAACCGATTTATCGCTAGGGTTCGCGGAAGATCCGAACCTTCGAGACCAAGGTGCCTCCTGGTTATTTTAATCGTCAATCGCCCCAGTTGGCGTGATTATTAACGAAATTGTATTACTAATTAATAGAAAACGAAAAACACAGTGCTCCTACCAACACGGCAGATACCGTAACGCTATATCGATCGCCATACATTTCTGATAGCGAACTCCGCGGGCTCACTGCGGCTAACGTGTATAACGTCGACGAAAGCCTGACGAATCCCGGTCTTATTCTCACGTTACCTATAATGGACGGAGATGATAACGGTTCGCAAACCATATAGTCCTTCCATTTTTATTAGAATAAGCAATAAGCAATGTTATCGATTCTTCAATTTTCAGATGTCGGTGCAATCCTGAATGACAATGATAGTTGGATTTGGAAAGATATCGAACTTATCTTTTGCCCACCCGAAAGTCAGTTGAAGGAAAAGATGAGTCCTCCAAAACGAAATTCTGAGAAACGGCCACATCTCCGAGAAAGGTGGAATGTTCCATCGACTAGTGCATTCACGCCCACGGCGTAAGTTGCATATATCTAGTTACTTAGAATCGCAATAAGTGTTCTACTCCATCTTTATTGTACTCGAAAAGCTTTCTAATTTTTTTTTCACCAATTAACGTAGTTCCACATCGGCTGACCCGAGTTCTGAATTTTGTTTTACCGAGCCAAGTCATGAAAACAACGAAGGTAAGAGTTTATGACTAAAGGGCTCCAATGATTTCAAATTTTTTTTTTCTTCATTCTATCGTGATGCTCACCCGAATCACAACATTTTTATTCATATATTTTAATGCCATTTACGATGACTTAAACAATTCTTACGTTTGTAGATGAAAAGCATTCGGATTCTGATACGAGTAACAACTCCATGGATCTTCGTACGTGCCCGAAGCGAACTCTTCGGATGAAAGTGGCGACGAAGCAACAAAAGCATCACCGCTAATGACACAGAGAAAAGTCTCCTTCATTCGGCTAACGCATCGACTGATCTGGAAACATCTCTGGTGACCAACAAGATTGGACACAGCGCACCAGACGATAACGAAATGTTCGTTAAGACTGTTGAGTCCGGCATCAAGAAAGATTTTTGTGTATATTGCAAGGCGGAACAGGGAAAGTTAAGCCGACACGTCGTAAAACAGCATAAAGACGAAGAAAATGTTGCGAAATTCCTGAGCTTCGAAAAAGGTTCAGATGAGCGGAAAGAGATAATTGCTACGATTCGAAAAATGGGTCAATTCTATTTTAACAAGAACCGCGCGGTCAATACCGGCGAACGACAAGTATCTAGACGACCGAATACGAAATACGGAAGAAGCACGGTTGATTTCGCGACGTGCCTTTCGTGCTTGGCGGATTACGCGAAGAGCTCTCTTCGACATCGCTATAGGCGCTGCGCAAAAGAGACGTCTGCAAAGAAAAGAAATATATTACTGAATCGGAAAAGATTATCGGTCGAATTCAGCCGGCTGCCTGCGATGTTCTTCGCAAGAGAGTGTTGAGGAGGACGATGTCGTGAAGGCTATTCGATATGATGAACTCATTATACTCTTCGCGAATAAATTGTGCCAAAAATATAAGGACCGCATTTTTACAACATGATACGTCAGAAACTGCGTCAAGTTGGACGGTTCCTTCTCGAGATCAGGAAGCATGGAAAAGATATTCAAGATCTCTTCAGTGTTTATTATCCAAAGAACTACGACGCCATGATCTCTGCGGTTCAATCGCTGTGCGGTCTCAACGCTACGCAAATGGGCTTCAAAGTTTCGTCTGCCGCGACGTCAATTGGAACTCTGATTAAACAAATCGGAAGGATCTGCGTATCTGTGTGGATTAAGCGACAGAACAAAGAAAAACAAACTTATGTCGAGGATTTTTTGAAGCTGCTGGTCGACGACTACAATACCAGCATTAGTCTTACCGCTCTCAAAACACAGGCTCGTTTGAAACGACAAGTGAAAACGGTCCTGCCATCCAAAAGCGACATACAGAAGCTTCAGCTACACTTACGAGATTCCGTCAGGAAAAAGTACGAGGTGTTGAGCAAGAAGTTCTCGCGCCGAATTTGAAAGGAATTAGCTGAGGCAACGTTGATCTCTAGCATTCTGTTCAATCGACGCCGATCGGGCGAAATACAGCGAGTATTGATCGAAGATTTCTCGCGTCACGAAAAAATCGACGAAAGCACGATCGGTGAGACGTATGTGAACTTCACGCCCGAGGAGAAGCAAGCCGCGATGACGTATACGAGATTTACGATACGTGGAAAGTTGATTCGCACTGTCCCCGTATTGCTGCATCGGGAGCTACTCGTATGCTGCGAATTATTGCTGAAGCATCGATCGGCGGCGGGTGTGCATCCGCAAAATCCGTACTTATTTGGACTACCAGGAAAGGTTGCAGGCGATTACCGGTATCTTCAAGACTGTGAACTGATGCGCAAATTCGCGGGGAATTGCGGCACTGACAATCCAGCAACACTACGCGGTACAATTCTTCGAAAGCACATAGCCACCATGTGTGTCGATTTCAATTTGACCGAAAACGAGGTTTCCTATTTGGCAAACTTTTTGGAAAATGCGGACAAAATCTATAAGGAGCATTACCGACAGCCTATTATTTGTAGGGAAATTTTACAAATTTCCAAGCTGTTGGAAGCCGTGCAAGGAAGAGACAACGACACAGAAAACGATGACAACGCTTCGGTGATCGATGAGAACGAAGGAACATCTAATCGAGATGTCAGACGAGGTAACGACGATGGAGAGAACGGAGACAACTCGTCCAACGATGAAAGTCTCGCACCACCAAAGTCCACAAAAAGGCGTTCGAGTGAGTAGAATAAATTGAAACGTAAAATAGTTCAGGCGCTTTCATTTTGTATATATGTATATAAATATCTTTTTTCAGCGTCACCTTTCGTTGGCGAGTGCTGACGAGTGCGATGGACTTCAAAAGAGATGGGAATTGTGCGCAAAACATTTAGCAAATGTATCGCGGGTACAGCCGGTCTTTCATCCATCGAGCAAATTCAGAATATGTTTACTGCTCATCCCGGCGTTTCCATTCGCACTGTTCCATCAATAAAAACATGGGTATATAATGAGAGAGAAAAGGCGAAAGGATAAAAATCCTTAATATCGTGTACATACTGTGACGGGCCCTTTCGAGCTAATTTCGGAAAACTCTCGAGAGCCTCCGGTCAACAAATATAATGACGCCCCTTTATTAATACTGCGTTTATTACCTCTCGGTTGGGCGCCAGGTAATCTTTACGAACCCGATTACCAGGGTTTTCTCAAACTGTTCTTTCTCTTCTATCACCGACTAGCAGATGGGGTGCGGCTCGGCGTGCCTCACACGTCTATTCGCGAAATAATTCAAGACGCAACACTCGAGTAAAAACTATAAAATAACACACGACTTTACTCCTCTCCCCTCGAGAGTTTCAATACAATACCGATGGTCATATCATTCTTGTACAGAGCCAATCTCGTGATCCCACTCATACTCATTCATACACGCGGCGATTCGGTCCTTTTCGACTCGAGTCTAATTATCGCGGCGTGGCTGGTTCGGTTTTCACCGATTACCCCACTGCGCTCGTGCGATATCAGACACCGGGGAAGCCGGTCGCGACCGAGGATACCCACGATCTCAAGACAATTAAATACGGGTGCACCGCGTGTGCCTACTTGCCGATATTCTATCGTCCTTCGTCGGGTTCCTCCTCCAGATCGGTAACCTCGGCTCTCGAATCCCGGGAACGTCTCGATAGCTTCTCCGACAGTCCGTCGCCCCGTCCTTGATCGCTCATCGCCCTCGCGGTACCGACCAGTGTTCCGACGATCTTCGGATCCTTTTCCCTACGCTATCGAACGCTCTCGACGTCTACTTTGCCCTACGCTACTCAGAAATTGGACTTCTTCTTTCCGAGTCTCGGACCGAATGCCTCGAGGCTTCGCGACGCTCGCGGTTCGTTCACCTTCCCCTCTTCCCCTCGTGTTCGTCTCTTCGAGAGGGTGGGACACGGCCGAAAACCACGCACGAGTCGCCGATTCGCTGATTTGCCTCGCTGGCTGTCGATCCTTCTGCCGCTCTCGTCTCTCGTGACTCCCGAAACCTGGAAGTGTAACGTCGCGGCAGTTACTCGCCCTTCTACCACTGAGGTGCCACCGATCGACCCGAGCAGCGATCCATCCGACGTTGTCTCGCGAGTACGTTGCTGCGAGCGCCTATAGCGCCTCGTCACAATACAAATTAAGTTTATGTAATATTGTTTAACGATAATAAAAGATCTCGTGATATTCGGTGTGACTGTTTTCCCGAGAGCAACAATCCACTATCACAAAAACGTGATCTCCACCGATTTGCCAGGGCACCAGCCGCGAGAAATTAATTTCATTTCTCGCGACAAAATTTATTTTTAAAACCGGTGAAAGATCCCGTACGCGGCTAGACTAGCCGCAGCCTGGGAACGATGGTAGAGGGGAGTGGGCCGGTGTCACAAGCGCGAATGGAGAGAATCGGAGACCAAATAAAATGACACAAATCCACACCAAAAATTTCGAGAGCCACAATAATTAACTTATTAAAAATTAGAGCGCCAAACAATTTGAGAGCGGGGTCGGGAAGCGACAAAATCCACGCTCATTAATTTCGATGAATTTTACCTTTACAAAATAACTTGGCCTCCGGCGGGTCGGTTACAATTCTCACAGAATGATACGAGAAAAAATATAATCGAAAAGGAAATACCGAACCTTACGACAACTATGCCCATACGCAATAGAGGTCAGTCGAGATCACAGCTCGACATACGAAATTCCAAATTCAGACAAAAACTAATCGAGAACGAATGCTCCTAATAATTACGGTTCCGGCTCCGGCATTACAAAATCCAAAAGACTTTACGACATAAAATTTCAGCCGTTCGCGAGCGCGCCGATCTGGGAGCATCGCGACGCTGAGTGTCAAGGTGCCCTTCGCCGAAACCGTTATACCGAACTCAAATTACTAACGGACTCTCACGCGGATTTAATACAAAGTTACGACAAACTAAATTACCCGAAAGAAATTACAAAGTTAACGAAAGAAAAGATTTCAGAATCGCCCTCCACGGCGGTAACAACAGGTTTATAAATTGTGAATAACGCAATCTAACCAAAATAATAAATAATTTTTCCCCGAGTTACTCGTTCGCGACCTCGCACGCGAAACGCGCCGCCAACTCGATAGCGAGTCGGACTTGACGCATTCTACCTCTGCGATCAAACCGGACAACACACGACGGTCTTACCCGATAAGTAGCAGCTGCGAAGAACCCCTCGAGATCCTCGTTACAGCCACGTCCTTGCTCCTCGGGATCCTACGCAAGAGTCTTCGAGACTGATTATGTCTGCAAATTCGGAGGTATCTCTTCCCCCACCCGGGCCTACACGAATCTTTCGCCTAATTCGATTATTGGTTCGCGCTTTCTTCGAATTACGTTCGCGATCCCGAGAACCGTCGCGCGACAATTTAAATCGACTCAGCTGCTTTTCGTTACGTTGTAGCTGACGTCGCACGCTCTTCATGCTCTCTCGAAAGCGATTTCTCGGTGATCCGATGAGTTGGCGATGTTGTGGGGATTCCATTACGTGCTTCGGCACGGGGTGAGGCTTGGAGACGATGAGGCAGCTTGCACGGTAGCGAGATGGAAGCCTCCCGTGCCGAGTTAGAGTCTGATGTGCTGTTGCAGGCTCTAGCGGCTGACGATCGTGAGCTCGGCGTTGGGATGATGATCCCGCCGTCCTCGATGCCTTCCTCTCGACGAAAGCGACGATAATAAACTCCCTGTTCTCGCGGTAATGACAGTCGTACGCTCAGGAGAATTGTTTATGAAATAAAAAGAACCAAGGAAAAATTACTTAATGTTCGATTTACTAAATTTGTCCTGCTCAATTGCCTTGGAGGGACTCTGTCCAAGAGCACGAACGTCGCCTGTTCCAGCGATCCGTGCACCTGTCGGTAACAAAGTTTCCTCTTTATGACGAGGCAGAAAAACCACGTAACATCGTATGGCAATCGTAGTTTCATCGCCTATTGATTTTATCCGCTTATGCAGTTTTGCTATAAAAATTCCTAATTATCAAGAGAAGCGGCAGCGTCTCGACGCCAAGTACTGAAAAAAATTTTCTTTTTCGTGGCGTAACGCTACCGTGTATAAATACGCCAATATGCAGGAAGTGAAACTTTTGATCCATATATCTCAGGAACGGTACAACGACACGAATCGTAAAGGCCAGTTCTATCATATAATTTGGGGCCAATCTTTCTAAAGAGCCTATTTACAAATCAATTGGTTCAGCCGATTCTGAGATATTGGGACCAAAAGTTTCACAGGGTCCAAACGATTGTAAAAATGTCCCAAATATATATGTCAACTATCTACATCAGTTCGACGAAAAATCTGCGCGGTGGCGCGCTCGTCGCCACAGAGGCTCAGCTGTCTGCTGTTATTTTTCACGTCGCCGCGGACTGTTTTTTGAGTTTGGCTAGAAAAAAGTGCGTATTTTTTTTAATACTTCAAGAGACGCGATAGTGTCATTATTATGACGTCGACACTGACAGTTTTGTCGAGTTTTTATGAAATTTTCAGAAAGAAATGAAATATCTCAAAAAAGTAAAAAAAAAAAAAGGTACGCCAAGGACGTGAAAATTCTGCTAACAAAAATTATTTTAAAAAATAACTAAAATTATATGGGCCAAGTGTAATACAGGAAACATTTCAATATGGCAAAAACTATTGTTTTTAAAGCAAAAAAAATTGCTGTAAATAATTGGCGTTCCACTGCTAGCAGTTTATTGTGACGCTTGCAAACACTGGAACGCCAATTACTTGCAGCAATCATTTTTGCTTTAAAAACACAATAGTTCTTGCCATATTGAAATGTTTCTTGTATTACACTTAGCCCATATAATTTTAGTTATTTTCTTGAATAATTTTTGTTAGCAGAATTTTCACGTACTGGGCGTACCTTTTTTTTTTTTTTTTTAATTTTTGGAAAATATCAAATACGCCCGTCTATTTCTCAGCTACATCGGGTCGGGCATCGCAGAGGATCGAGCATCGCGAAAGATTGTGATTTCGGCGCTTCGTGCGTGTTCGGTGTTCGCTCGGCCCGTCGACCGTGCCGACCCGCGTCGGCTCGTCGGCTGTTGACAGCCGGCCAACTTAACCTACGCAAGAGCCCCGGGATTAAATAAATAAATAATTTAAAAAAGTGAATGTTTGAAAATGATTTCAAAAAAGTGTTCTCTCGTCTCGTCTCGTCTCGTCACGTTCGTCTCAATTCGATCTTTTAAGTGATTCGTGATTGCCGGCGAATAACCTTACAATAAAAACTAAAATCAAGAAAAATGTTATGAATCAAGATTTACAAACAGTCCCGCTTTGGCCCTCGTACTGTACGGATGTGTTTCCTCGTGCGCGACAGCAGAGTGTTTACAATTCGAAGCAGTGCGTACAGCAGTGTAATAGCGTGTGAGAAGGGCATTAAGTCCTGCCGTAAAGAAAACTTTACGCGAAACAGAGCAGACGAGCGATAGCTCGGTGCTCCACTAAGCAACCAAAACTGACCGGAGAACTTCTCTGACTACAGAGAATTCCCCAAAGACTACAAAGAACGATCATGTCTACACAAAAGAAGCAAAACTACGCTATGGCCGCGAAAACTGAAGCTATTCCTACGAAAGAGCAAGCTATAGTAATAGACGCAATCGGGAGCATACAACTCAAGGAATATGCATTCGCGCTAGGCAGAGTAATCCCTCCGGACCAGATAAGATTCATCTCACGCATATCTAACAACCGGATCTGTGCATATGTAGCCAGTGTAGCAATAGCAAACGACCTAATCGACGCCCATAAGGCGATCATAGTCGACAGTCAGGCATTGCAGATCAGACCGCTGATTGCAAGAAACAAAAGAATAGTTCTATCGAACGTCCATCCGTTCATTCCTGGCGAAGTTATTATGGAAAAACTAAAGGCGATCAACATAGAACCGGCATCGCCGATCACGTATCTGCGAGCCGGAATACACGAAACGAACTTTAACCACCTAATGAGTTTTCGGCGACAGGTCTTCATACAACCAGAGGACACTGCAAAACTCCCTGATACGATACAACTCAACCACGACGAAACAAATCACGTCATATACATTAACACAGACACCCAAGGATGCTATCTATGTAAGGACGAAGGCCACATCGCCAGGAACTGCCCGACGAACACAAACACGAGAAACGACCGAGCCGAAGAAACTCCTGTAAACAATAACATCGAGACTGAATCAAACCAGGGCAATGAGGAAGACGTATCGACTTTGGCAGAGACGAGCTCAAACGCTGATAACAGAATTACAGCCAAGCGCCCATCCTCGGAGTCTCCCTCTCCACCGATATCTCCGGTTCATGCTGCCCCTGTCGCGCCAAACCAAGCGGCCACGCTGAACAGGAATTTCCCAGCGTTGAAAAAACCGAAGAAACAGAAAGTAAACACCATCACAAAGCCAAAAGAAGACGACACGCCTATCCAGGATCCACTAGGTAATATAGCAACCGAACTACAAGCACACCCAGAGAAATACGAACTAAATTACCTACAGTTGTGCAACTTTCTCGAAAAAGCGACCGGTAATAACGACGTTGATAAAGTAGCAGAAGAATTCAAGATCGCTCCCTCCGCCTTGGCGACAATGCTACGGAAGCTATACCCGCTAATCGTAGGACGTGGCTACAAAACGAAATTTACGAAAATCACGAAAAAACTCGAAAGGTCCGGCGAGTCCGAATTCTCCGGCGACAGCGAGGGTGCATCGATGCAGTTCATGGAAGTACAGTGACAAGCACGCCGTAACGAAGAAGCATGAAATTCCTACAGTGGAACCTAAATGGTTTCTACACAAGAAGAGAAAGCCTCGACATCTTATTAAAAAAAACTACTCCGGAAATAATATGCCTGCAGGAAACAAACTTTAAGGGTGATCACTGTGCGCGACTAAAAGGCTACAATCACTATCACAGGAATCGCGACTTCGCCATCCACGCTAGTGGAGGTGTTGCAATCTTCGTACGAGAGCAAATCCCATCCGAAAGCATAACAGTCGTCACCCCACTTGAGGCAGTCGCAGTATCGATCTTAACCCCACAAAAAGTAACGGTATGCAGTATTTATTTACCAAATAGCTACCCACTGTCACAAGCGGAACTCGAAGATCTAACGCATCAATTACCCAGTCCATTCATCATACTAGGTGATTTCAATTGCCATAATCCCTTGTGGGGTTCGAACAAACTCGATGCTCGAGGCAAAATTGTTGAGCGATGGCTTAATGATCCCGAACTTTCTATTTTAAACACGAACGAACCTACGCATTTTAATCTCGCTTCAGGAACAGTCAGCGCGATAGATTTGAGTATCTGCTCTTCCAACATTTCCGAAAAAATTGAATGGTCCATCGATGAAGATCTGAATGATAGTGATCATTTCCCGGTGTATATTAAATTCCAAAAAACAATCCAAGGAGCTGTAAATCAAATATCACGCGTTGCGTGGAAGTTGGGATCTGCCGACTGGGGAGAGTACAGAACGCAAATTGATGCGCTTACCACAGAAGCATCGCCCCTTTCAGAAGTTAACTCAAACATAGATGACATACTGAATTCCTTCTCCACAATTATCTGTGAAGCAGCCAACATCGCTATTCCGAAAAACTCCCAAACGACGAAAAAACAGAACGTACCATGGTGGAATGCGAAATGCGCAGAAGTCACAAAAAAGTCAAAACATGCATTTCAAGTATACAAAAAACACCCATCACTTGAAACAAAAAATGAATTTAAAAAACTAAGATCGATAACGAGACGTACTCTCAAAGACAGCAAAAAGGAATCATGGAAAGCGTTCGTAAGTAGCCTCAACAACAATACGCCCACGGACAAATTATGGAAAGGGATAAAAAGTATTCAAGGACAGAACTACGCGAGCTTCCCACCGTTCTTACTAGACCCATCGGGAAACGCAAAAGAGAATGTCACAGATATGGCAAATCTGCTAGCCGAAACATTCGCAGCAAATTCAAGCGACGCAAACTACTCCCCCCGATTTATACAACAAAAACACGAAACAGAAAGAACAATCAGCGAAAATATACAGACGGCAATAGCCGATACCCTCGATACGTGCGAAGATCCGATCAACTCTCCTATTAATATGTCAGAGCTGAATATTGCACTTTCATCATGCACGAATACCAGCCCTGGACCAGATGGTATACCAAATATACTAATCAAGGAACTCTCAGAAAAAGGACGTCGAACATTGCTCGAAATATACAATTTCATCTGGAAAAACGACTCCTTTCCCCGAGCGTGGAAACTAGCAACAGTCATTCCAATCCCTAAGCCCGGAAAAAATCGAACAAATGCAGCAAACTACCGTCCGATATCTCTTACTTGCAATATGTGCAAAATATTAGAGAAAATCATAAATCGACGCCTCAAATGGTCGCTAGAACAAAACAAGCATATTACAGCACTACAAAACGGGTTTCGACAATTCCGCTCCACCAATGACCACCTAGTCCAGCTGGATACATATATATGCGATGCCTTCGCGAACAAGCTCCACGTCATGGCCGTATCTATGGACATTGAAAAGGCATATGAGATGGTATGGAGGCATAGGATAATTGATATACTCGTGAAGAAAGGATTCAAGGGACACATTATAGCATTCATTGACAACATCCTTCGAGACAGATATTGCCAAGTTCGAATCGGCAGCGAAATGTCTAAAGTGGTGAACATTCAAAACGGAGTACCTCAAGGGTCAGTTATTAGTGTGACGCTCTTTTTACTGGCAATAAACGACATAGTATCGAATATCAAGGCACCGGTTAAAGCCTTGCTCTACGCAGACGACCTAACGATCTTCTGCTCCGGAAAAAACATTATGACAACCCAGGGACTTATCCAACACTCTTTAGACAAGCTCTCAAAATGGACAGATAATACAGGGTTTAAATTCTCGCAAACCAAAACGAAATATGCGCTATTCACGAGAGCTCAGACGAAACGACAACCAGCACCTGAATTGTTCTTAAAAAACTCAAAACTGGAAAGAGTTGAGATGCTCAAGATTCTCGGACTCACTTTCGATGCTCGATTGACCTGGACAAATCATATAAAAATCCTAAGAGCGGAATGTATGAAACGTATAAATATAATGAAGTCACTTGCCTCAAAAAACTGGGGTTCGGATTATCAAACGCTACTGAATACATACAAGGCGATCATCAGGAGCAAACTCGACTATGGGGCGGTAATTTACGGCTCAGCTTCGGAAAGAACTCTCAGAAAACTAAATTCGGTACAGACGAGTGCGCTCCGCTTAGCGATCGGCGCGTTTCGCACAAGCCCAAACACCAGTGTCCTGGCAGAAAGCGGTGAAATACCTATTGACATAAGAAGAATAGAACTGCTCTTCCGATATGCACCTTCATACGATTCGCTTCCGGAAATCCGACAAAGAATCAGAGATTCTTACAGTCCACTAGAACAAGCATACGAAAAACGGAGTCAGCTTCCGCAGTCTTACGCCTACAGACTCAAACAACGATCACTGGAATACAACCTACAGATTCATCCAACATTCGAGCGAAAGATAAATCCCTTTCCTCCATGGAACCCGCCGAAATTAAGCGTCGACCTTCATATCGCCGATGTGACAAATGAAAAAAAAAGTACGACAGCGAGGAAGTACCAGAAACTTTTCAGCGACCTGCTCGAGAATAAATATTCCTCGCATATAAAAATTTACACGGACGGATCCATCGTCGACGGGAAAGGAGGATGCGCCATCGTTCTCGAAAACCAGGTACTTCTGTTCAGAATGCCGGACTCCTGCTCGAGCTTCTCATGCGAAGCCTACGCCTTAATACAAACCCTACACATAATAAATGAAACGAAAATATCTCCCGTAGCAATCTTTACCGATTCGAGATCATTGCTTGATGCACTTAGAAACACAGCCAGCAAGGATAGTATGGTTCAAGATATTCAACAAAAAATAAAGGGTATCCAAGAGAAGGGGCTCGAAGTCTCCTTGGTCTGGATCCCTTCGCACAAAGGCATTGAAGGCAACGAGAAAGCTGACGATGCAGCCAAACTGGCAACGACATCAGGAAAAAACGACACCGATAAGATACTGATCTCCCTATCCGAATACAAAAAATACATCGCCAGAAACGTCAAAATGAAATGGAACGAAAACTGGACAACGAGTCGGCTTACCAAACTACACGAAATACGAACGGATATATGGGAAAAAACGCCAGTGGTGCAGGGCAGGAAAAACCAGTCAATCATAACCCGTTTAAGAATCGGACATACGAACATCACGCATATTCACCTCATAACGAAGACGCCACCAAATCGCTGCATAACCTGTGATACGCCCTTATCTGTCGAACATCTCCTAATCGACTGCCCTGATAGACAAGAACATCGAAACAAACATAAACTACCAAAAAGTTTAAAAATGTGCCTAAATGACAGTGCGGGAATCCAAAAAGTGTTGGGTTATTGCAAAGAGACTAATATTCACAATGAAATTTAAAGGCGACCGCGCAAGGCACACTCTACTAAATCGTCAAATCTATCTCTTTCTGCTTAATTTGGTATATAATTTCCCTATCCTCCTATGTAGCCCCCCCTGGTATGTTTCACCTCTGCAAGCTGAAACACTAATGTATCAACGGTCGCCAATAACCTCGATGTTGACGCGACCCTAAATAAATATATAAAAAAAAAAAAAAAAAAAAGAGATTTACAAAATCAGGACAAACATTTTTTTTCCGTTTCGTTTTTTTTTTTTTTCACTGTTCTCAAGATCAAGAGAATCTCTTTGTCGAAGATCGGTGTGATTGTGTTCTGGATGCGCTGCCAGACATTTATACGCTGATAGCGTAGGAATCAAGATTCCTCGGCAGGTCTGTTATAGTATTAAGAGAATATGTCATTGCTTTGACAAAAAAATTGTATAACTCTGTTTTTGGTTATCTTGACAGAGGAATTACACAGAACTCTTCCATTGACTTTCATGAAAAGTCAACTCCGCCAGCGTTTCCTTCGGTTCTCGTAGCGGAAGGATTTTACCATTTTTCGCTTCACTTCTCCGGACGAGAAAATGTTTCATTTTTATCTGTGCTTCTTCGAAGAGCATCGAAGAAAAGAATTAAGGATTTTTTTTTTCTTCTGGTCGAAAAAATTGAAGTAACGGGTGGCAGAATTCTCTGGTTGAGAGAATTGTTGGAACGGACGGTCTCGTTGTCTCGCTGTGAGAGTGAAAGTGAGAAGCAATAGACCCTTTCCGCCAATCCCAATTTTAGTTTTCAAGCTGGTTTTCAAAAATCAGTAAAATCTGTGAAAAACTACTTTTTTCTTTGAATAAAGTAAAAAAATGTACGCCAAGTACATAAATGTTACAGAAATATTCAGATCTAAGAAACTGCATTAAAAAAAAAATCCAAAATAAAGGTAAATCATACGAGCCAAGTTTCAAAAAATACTTTTGAATATCCAATGTCAATGATAATGATTAAAAAATTATATGATAACTAAAAAATAAAATTAAAAAAATACTTGGCACGTTCCTCGGATACAAATGAAACACTTCTTGCATAAAAGAAAGGACGTGCCAAGTATTTTTTTAATTTTATTTTTCAGTTATCATACAATTTTTTTATCATTATCATTGACATTGGATATTCAAAAGTATTTGTTGAAACTTGGCTCGTGTGATTGACCTTTATTTTGGATTTTTTTTTAAATGCAGTTTCTCAGATCTGAATATTTCTGTAACATTCTTGTACTTGGCGTACGTTTTTGTACTTTCTATGAAAAAAAAAAGTAGTTTTTCACAGTTACCGATATTACCGAACATATTTGCCGATACTTAATTACACACGGTTCTTGGTTTAACCTTATCATATAAGGAAGTTAAAATCGCGTGTATCTTTCTTTCCGCCGTATACGTAATGAAATCAATAGGTTTTCGTGCGTCCATTTTGAAATGTAGATGTTTGTATATTCGATTCGCCGTATGTACACTTGGACTCCTCCACATATATTGTGACGGGACATTTTAGCGACATATGCCGTTACAGCTTAAGAGCAAAAATCCGTTACAATATCGAGACCCAAAACGTAAACAAAGCGTCGCGGCACGCGACACTCGGCCTCGAGACATTCGCAAACTCGATTAGAGACACGCCTACCCGCCCGAATCTCACGACCAATACGACGAGAAAATAAGAGAGATTGACCGTTGAGCTCTCGACAACAGGGATCGAGAACTCACACACACAAAATAGTAGGCAAATGGAAAGATGAGTTAAAAGAAAGAATTCGTTAATCTTCCCACCTACAATCTAGACTTAAGAAAAATTATCCGTTGCATCTACGTCACGGGCATCCCCACTCGAGATAGCTCGCTCCGCAACTATAAAAGCATGACATCACGGTGCGGGACCTTCATTGTCTTATTGCTTCTACAACGCGTGTTCACGCAATCATCGAGATCAAATTTATCAACGGTCATCCGAGGACGACGATCCAAGGATCACCGCTGGACTCACGAGATTCATTCCTCCGTTTGGGACTTGGAAGGAATGACTCTTAATCGCAATACACGTTCCTGTCGATTCGTGTAATCTTTCGATTACTCGAACCACGCTAGGCATCCCCGGCCTCTTGAACGCTATATTGTTTTTTACGTGGGTACCATACGGCATAGCGCCGTCGTACTCACGACATTGCTAGGCATCTCCGGCCTCCTTAAGGTTAGGTATCCAATCCTTTCTTACTGAATTTTTAAATAATAAAAAGTCCTTTACCCTTCCTTCCGAATTTCTCGATATTTCGAAAACCGCGATAAATCACGCTGAGCATTTCCCGGCTTCGTGCTAATCACACGGATTTCATCGCGATCTTCTAAAGAGTCGCAAGTTAGGAAAGCAGGCTTTCTTTTTCTTCTCTCTCGCTGGTATCAAGCTTTGAGTTATACATTAGCAGATTTCGATAATTAATTTCGTGCGTCCCTCACGAGTAATACTCAAGGAAATTCCTGAGCCAGGCGGCCAGAGATTTAATATTCCAAGAAACAGTGCAGGGTTTCCTCGAGTCGTCGCGATCACCGAAACGCCTAGTATAAATTTTGTTAACACGATTACCCGAGCCGAGTTTTCAGATAGAGCAGTTGAAACGCACGCGGTTACGCAACAGCTAACCACACACTCTCACGGGTGTCTCGTAGTCGGGAATTGTAAACCTATCGTCGCCGCAGTAGGGTCACGATAAATAAAAACAAAATATTCAACGGGAAAAATAATTGTAACGGTCCCATAGTCTTTTTTAATGTTTCAAATGTTTTATTGTGCATCAAGTTCTCGTTCTGAGAACTTGTGCACATTCAGCAAAATTTGCCGTGAGAGCGACGATGTTACCGTCGTCTCACGGCAACGGTCAAGCCGCCGCGCGCCCAGCATCCGCGCGGTGGCCGTTATCAGCGCGGAGGATTACCTCTCGCGCGTAACAAAGAGCGTCGAGACCCTTTGCCTCGACGCTCCGAACGATCAGTCTACGACCACCAGCCCAATTGTAAGACGGTACGCTCCCCGTCAATTCATTAATTATCGCTGCGACTAATAAACTTAACTTCTTTTTTAACCCGATAAATAAAACGAATTCATTTATTTCCGCGACTGGCTACCTGTTACATGGTGTCAGAAGTTCCGAACTAAAAGCCGCGTCCGCGAAGTTTGATTAAAATCGTTTTTTTTATTGTGTTCTAGATTCAATAAAAAAATAATAGTTACTCGAAATCCGGCGCTCTTTCTCGAAAAAAAAATTTAGACTCCTCAATCGACGCGATCATCGCGACACAAAAAAAAAAACAGTGAACAACACAGTGAAAAAAACAGTGAAAGCGTGAAAACAAAAAAAAACAGTGAAAGCGTGAAAAAAAAAAATCATCAGCGCCGAAGTGCAAAAAAAAAAAGAGGATTACGTCGAGAAGAAAGCGAAGCCCCAAACGAAGGAAGGACGAGAGAGAGAGAGAGAGAAAAAAAATCCAAGCGAAACCAAACGACAGGAAGGAAGGAAGAACCATTTAAAACAACGAAAACCCGCAATTACATGCAAAAATTCGTTCTCCTCCTCATCGTGACAACGTAAGTACCTTCAAATTTAATTCCCTGTAAGTAAAACAAAAAAAAACGAGCTTCGAAAAAACGGGAACCGAGCGTGTTCCGCATGGGCGTATAGAGGCGCCTTTGTCGGAAACGTACGACCGTGCACGCGACAGGTACGCTTTGCTTTTTCGCTCGTTTCGTCCAGCAAGTTTTCTTTTCTTGGCACGATTTCGCCTCTTTGCGAAAACGAATGGAGTTTCTAAATATTTTTAGACAATAATTCAAAATTTATAAAAAATTATTTTTGCCATTAAGGCAATAATTTAAAATTTTACAAAATTTTTTTTTTGCCATTTAGGCAATAATTCAAAATTTATAAAAAATTAATTTTGCCATTAAGGCAACAATTTAAAATTTTACAAAAATTATTTTTTGCAATTTAGGCAATAATTCTAAATTTATAAAAAATTATTTTTGCCATTAAGGCAACAATTTAAAATTTTACAATAATTATTTTTTGCCACTTAGGCAATAATTCAAAATTTATAAAAAATTATTTTTGCCATTAAGGCAATAATTTAAAATTTTACAAAAATTATTTTTTGCCATTTAGGCAATAATTCAAAATTTATAAAAAATTATTTTTGCCATTAAGGCAATAATTTAAAATTTATCAAAAATTATTTTTGCCATTAAGGCAATAACTTAAAATTTTTACAAAAAATTATTTTTGCCATTTAGGCAATAATTAAAAAATTTACAAAAAAATTATTTTTGCCATTAAGGCAATAATTTAAAATTTATCAAAAATTATTTTTGCCATTTGGGCAATAATTTAAAATTTATAAAAAATTATTTTTGCCATTTAGGCAATAATTTAAAATTTTACAAAAAATTATTTTTGCCATTTGGGCAATAATTTAAAATTTATAAAAAATTATTTTTGCCATTTAGGCAATAATTTTAAATTTTACAAAAAATTATTTTTGCCATTTGGGCAATAATTTAAAATTTATAAAGAATTATTTTTGCCATTAAGGCAATAATTCAAAATTTTACAAAAATTATTTTTTGCCATTTAGGCAATAATTTAAAATTTATAAAAAATTATTTTTGCCATTAAGGCAATAATTTGAAATTTTACAAAAAATTATTTTTGTCATCTAGGCAATAATTTTATAATTTTTTTTCTTTCACAATCAAACAATAATTTAAATTTTTACAAAAAAAAAACCCTTCACGTTTGAACAATTACAACGTTTACTCAACCACTTGAGTAAGAAAAAAAAACAGTTCACAACATTTGAATTAAAAAAAAAAAAAAAAAAAAATGCACAACAAACTTACCAAACAACTATACAAAAAACTAACTCGGGAATACAAAATAAGCTTACAAAAATTTCGCCACATAAACGGAATCTCACAAAAACCAACAACTATTACCGACTGTTGCTAACGAGCGACGCACGATCAGCGCGTCCGCCGTCAAACGGTGTCAGAATGACGACCGCCGACGGAACCCAAGCGCATCGAAATCTCGAGATTCCGGGTTTCTTAACGTTCCGAGATGTTTTTAACAACATACCGGCATTTAACGGAAAGAACATACCGCTGGAACAATTTGCGCGGCCTTGTAGGCACGCAGCAAGAATGGTTCCACCGGAAAACATGGAATCCTTCCTGGATATGCTTCACCTGAAACTTTCAGGCGAAGCAGCCGACGTAGTAGATACGAAAACATACAACGACATCGAAACACTCCTTAAAGATCTTAAGGACTATTTCGAAAAACCAATCGAATTATCCGATTTCGAACTTGAGTTGCGAACTAACGTCCAAAAATACAGCGAACCGGTAAAAACATACTCGGCGCGTACACGTAAAATCGCGAAACGCATTCATGAGCGTTTAGCCGAGGTCTACAAGACCCCCGCTCAAGCGCAGTATTTAGCCAATCGACTAAACGAAGTAAACAAAACAGTCATAAAATCGTATATCCGCGGACTTTTCGACCAGATAGGTAATTTACTTATGCACAAAACTTGGCAATCAATCGACGAAGCCATAGCAGCAGCAGAATCGGCCGAAATGGAACTGCTCCGCAGGCAGGAAGTCCATCAAGCAAAGAGAGTCGAAACACCGCCGCAGGCTAAAGTTAGATTCGCAACAGTATCTGACGAGATCGTCGACATCATCGACAATCCTGAGTTAAAATTTTGCGAAATTCACGGTAACAACCGTACTCACCGGACTTCGGATTGTAATCAAGTGAAACGCGCTCGCGACTATGTCGAAAATCGCCGAAGAAACCAGCAATCCGGAAACGGAAACTCGAGGGGTCGTAATCGGTCGAACTCGCGTAATAGCCGAGATAATGGGCGCGGTAGAGGCAATCGTAATAATTCTCAAGGTCGAAATAATAGAAGCGATTCACAAAATCCGAGAGACGGAAACGATTCACACGACCCCTCTCAAAATCGGGATAATCGTGACAATTCAAGTGATAACCGTAACGTACAAAACAACGATCTCAGTCTCGCAACCATCGAGCAAGCGCTTCTCAATATTTTGAAAAAAAACCCGAACTCCACCTCTCGGAACAGCGCGACGGGAGGCCAGAGTTAAGCGCGCCAAAAGACCTTGAGTTGAGAGAAACTTTGCAAGTCCAAACGACTGCAAAACATGTAAATAATGTAGAAATAATAGTTAAGGCAGCTAGAATAAGTTTAGGTTTAACGAAAAGGCATAAGCCACCAACCGTGGCAATCCTCTCGCCCGATCTACGCACGAAGGAAACTCTGTTCCTCGTAGATACCGGAGCCGAGATAAATCTCGTGAAGAGGTCCAGCCTTGCGGAAAGTACCGAGGTAGATGAGACAATGTTATACGTTCTCTCTGGCATCACCTCTGGGAAAGCGCGCACGCTGGGACGGTGCTACATCCGCATAGAGGAGTTCACAATCGAATTTCATGCAATCGACGACAATTTTCCGATTATGCAGGACGCAATCCTCGGTGATGTGTTCTTTAGAGACACTCCCGCAGATCTCCTCTATAGCGAGGCATGTATAAAATTCGCAAATCACACGGTACCGTTCGAAACTTTCGAACGAGTAACGCTACCCCCTCGATCAAAAGTCGTCATACCGGTTCAGTTAAGGCCGACAGATCTCGAGGAAGGGTACATATCCCAAATCGATGCAGGAAAAAACATATACATGGGAAATGCAGTAGTCCGAAATAACAACGGTCTAGCGTACCTCTGCGTAATAAATTCAAACGTAAAGGAGGTTAATCTCATCCTCCAACCACTACACTTACATCCGTTTGAGGAAATCTCAGATTTCCCATACGACATCGCCTCGGAAATTCACAGCGCAGAAATCTGCTCTGTCGAAATCGACAGCAAAGGTAGGATCGAGGAGTTGAAAAAACTGCTACAACTCGACCACCTTAACGATGCAGAGAGAGAACACGTACATCAGTTGATAGAGGAATACCAACATCTGTTCTGTCTTCCAGGAAACACCCTTGGATCCACAGCGGTAGTTTCACACAGAATTCCCACAACAGATGATAGACCGGTAAATACGAAGCAATATCGCTTCCCTCAACCTCACAAACTCGAAATTCAAAGACAAGTTCGAAACTTGCTCGACAAGGGCATAATCAAACCGTCTCTCTCCCCGTACAATTCCCCAGTTTGGATAGTACCGAAGAGAGAAGACGCTAAAGGCAACAAACAATGGCGCATGGATATCGATTTCAGGAAACTGAATGAAAAAACGACGCCAGACGCGTACCCACTGCCGAACATCATAGATATTCTGGACCAGTTGGGCAACGCGAAATACTTCTCGACTTTCGATCTAGCATCTGGTTTCCATCAAATACCAATGCACCCGGAAGATCAACACAAATCAGCTTTTTCTACACCTCACGGGCACTATGACTATCAGCGTATGCCTTTTGGACTCCGAAACGCACCAGCAATGTTCCAGCGATTAATGGACGTAGTGCTTTCTGGACTCCAAGGCACAGATCTATTCGTTTACTTAGACGATATAGTGATCTACGCTACTGATATCGAGGACCATCATAAAAAATTCAGTGGCTTAGCGAAGCGACTTACCGCGGCCGGACTAACACTTCAAACCGAAAAGTGCTACTTCCTCAACCAAGAAGTGACGTACTTAGCTCACATAATTTCCGAAGACGGAATACGACCAAATCAAAAGAACGTAACCGCAGTGCTATGGTTTCCGCAACCAAAAAACAAAAAAGCAATAAAGCAGTTCGTAGCGCTTGCGGGTTATTATCGCCGATTTATTCGCGACTTCGCGAAAATCGCGATTCCACTAACGAAGCAGCTACGGATGAATGAGGAGTTCAGCTGGACAGACGAATGCCAACACGCGTTCGAGACTTTACAACAAAAAATCGCAGAACGTCCAATCCTCGTTTATCCAGATTTCGAGAAACCTTACACGCTGACGACCGATGCCTCGGATTACGCGATAGGCGCGGTCCTTAGCCAAAACAAAAACGGTTACGACCACCCAGTAGGATTTTTCTCGAGAGCCCTTAGACGTACCGAAATCGCATACGATACGATGAAAAAGGAACTGCTCGCGATAGTCGACGCCATAGAGCACTTCAACACGTATCTATACGGAAAACGTTTTACGCTAGTAACGGACAATAGAGCCTTAACATATGTCGTCAACAAACCAAATCCGCCGCAACAACTGCAGCGATGGCTGATCAGGCTCAGTGGGTACGACTTCGAAGTTCGTCACAAAGCTGGCAAACAAAACGTAGTCGCCGACGCATTGTCGAGAAACCCCACTGACATAATGCCGATCAGACCTCGTGAAAATTCGTCGGAAGACTGCGAAAAGCCTGACTCGAAAAAACCAAAGATCATATCGGACAAAACACATCAGCCGAGATATCGTTCATCGACGGACGAAGGTTCTGGCAATCCAGCTCCTCGAAAAAAAACAACTACACAGGAGACTTTAGACAACTCAGATGGCAATCAAGCCACACATCAACAGACAGAACGGTCAGAAACTCCAGAACAACCAAAAACTGTTCCGACGGAGACTGAGCTGAAAGAGACTTTGCAACAACCGGAAGAAACTACACAGGAAACCGAACAAGTACCGACAGACATAGAAATAAAGGGGGGCGAACCTTTAATTGACTCATCCATCGATGACGACTCACCAACATCAGAAACAACCGACAACGACATAGGGCGAGGAGTCAAAAGTTTTGTAAAACGCAAAAAACTGGAACTTTGGACGCGAAGATTGCGACCAAAGGACAGGCTCACTAAAGAACAGACCAAAAGTGCATCCAAGAACGATAAGACCAAAAAACGCACTTGGAAGACCGAGAGAATAACCGGCCGATATTTCCTAACGGTGGAAGAGGATAGCTCGACGGAGCTAGAAGAGGACGAAAAAGCTAGCGATCGCCAAAATAGGCAACATAAAGATAGCCCAAGTAGGCAACATAAGGAAAATAGCCCAAGCAGGCAACATAAAGATAGCCCAAGTAGGCAACATAAGGAAAATAGCCCAAGCAGGCAACATAAAGGTAGCCCAAGTAGGCAACGTAAGGAAAATAGCCCAAGCAGGCAACATAAGGAAAATAGCCCAAGCAGGCAACATAAGGAAAATAGCCCAAGCAGGCAACATAAGGAAAATAGCCCAAGCAGGCAACATAAGGAAAATAGCCCAAGCAGGCAACATAAAGATGGTAGCCCGAAAAGGCACATCGATCTCGATAAAAAAGATAACGAAATGGAACAAATTACGGAAAACGAATTGATTATCGAAATGAAAACAAACGACGAAACTCCGATGGAACGCGAAGCTGAACCGTTGCCAATGAGCATTCAAAACTCAACCGACAACGAGGACGATGGTGAACCGCCACCGGAACCAACGTTCAGATCACCTTCACGTTCTCAACAGGATCGACAACAAAGTCCCCAACCATCAACATCGGGTTTTCGCGAGGTTGCTCAACCGCAAACATCGGAGATAGCAGGAAGACCAAGTAAAAACGACGAAGTGACTCCAACGTTCAGATCTCCAACAAAAAACACTCCACAAAAAATCGTTAAACGTACCAGGAAACCGAAGGTACATTGCGAACCAACTAGACGCAGCAAGAGAATTGCAGAAAAAACATCGGAAAAAACGGGACCCGAAATCTTAGTAATTTCGGATTCGGAAACTTCGAGAACGGTCACAAATCCTCCGATCGAAACCGTAATAATTCCAGATCAAAATCCCGCAGAAAAAACCACCTTTAGCTTCAACCTCCAAAGGTAATAAATCAAAAATTGCAAAACGTCCAAAACAGCAACGCGCAAGCCAAAACAAAAAATCGAAAATACGACAAGAAATCTGCAAACAAAAAAATCCACCACCTGCAGTAGACGTTTCAGAGCAAGTAATTGAGTCGACGATTCCGGTAAGTCAACCGCCCGTCGCTCAAACCTTGCCTGACAATACTCAGGAGTTCTACGACTTCGGATGCCCGCCGATTGCTCAAAATACTCAACCTTTAGACGTACGAGGCAGCGACTCGTCAAAGTCTTTCGATTCAGAATCTGACAGCGATTCAGCCTATCAACCATCAGGGTATTACAGGAAGCAGTTAACATCAAAAGGTAGAGGCCCGATAATAACAGAAGACATATTACTGGAAAACAATATCACAGTAACACAGGATAACATCATGGCAAGGAAGGATACTTTGGCACATTTCTTGTCAGCCGACTGCGCTATGGACACAATGGTCGCCAAAATACTGGTCGAGCAGAACAAAATCAACAAAAATATGTTTCTGCAACAACAACCGCGTGTCGGAAACATATTAATATCCGAAATCGGAGCGGAATGTTGTATTACCATGTTTTGCAAACAGAAACAGTCGGACACGACAAATGCGAACATGATCGCGAAGTGTTTGAAAGCACTCATAAAAATTCTGCAACAGCGGAAATTAAAATCCTGCACGATCTCGAAGGATCCAGGAATCATCGATGCACTCCAATGGAGCAGCATCAAAACATACATACGTTCATTAACGTTCAATTCCGATATAACAATCACTCTATGCGAAGGTACGGTGACAGGCCCGCCAATCGATCAGCGAAAGCAGATCATAAAAGAACTCCACGGATCAGCAGTAGGAGGTCACATGGGCGTAACAAAAACATACAAACGCATACTATCACAATACTTCTGGCGAGGATTGAGAAACGACGTGAAAGACCATATCAAGTACTGTATCGTTTGCCAAAGGGACAAACTCGTTAGAGTAAGGAACAAAGCACCAATGATCATCACGGACACACCCGCGATGCCGTTCGACAAGGTAGCTATCGACGTAGTAGGACCGCTGCATCCTACGAAAAACGAAAACGTATATTTACTAACAATGATCGATTTGTTCAGTGAATTCAGTATCGCAGTTCCGCTAAAACATCAAACATCCGTAGACGTAGCTAAAGCGCTTACATCATCACTAATATCAACATTCGGTGCACCGCGCGCTATACTGACGGATCAAGGTACTAACTTTATGTCAGATACCATTAAAAACGTCGCACAGCTCTTCCAAATCGAACAACAGAGAACAACTGCGTATCACCCGCAATCTAATGGTGCCATTGAACGTAGCCATGACACGCTCAAAGAGTACATAAAACACTTCGTAACAACAAACCGAGAATGGGACGAGGTAATAGCTCTCGGAACATTCTCATACAACACAAGCGTTCACGAAAGTACAGGATTTACTCCGTACGAACTCGTTTTTGGTAGGAAAGCTCGCACACCATCAGAGTTTCCACCACTCGAGAAAACCATAACATACGACGACTACATGATCGATCTAAATCGAAACATGAAAGACGCGAGTCAACTAGCTTTCGAAAAAGCTATAAAAGCGAAAGAACGTAACAAAAAATATTACGATAAACGGGTTACGGAACCTACTTACGAGATAGGCCAGCTTGTATTCATACAAAACGAGCACAAAGAAGGTAAATTCGATAAAGACTGGTTAGGCCCATACAAAATCATAGATATACATGAAAACAACCGTAATGTCACACTGCAAATCGGTAAAAAACGTAAGACAGTTCATGTAGATAAGATCAAAATGGCATATGTTGCAGATGTCACGCCACTATCGTGAGGGCGATCCCGAACGATGCTTCCAGGAACATTGTTATTATTACTTTTCTTGTTTTATATTACTTTTTCTAATTTTTTTATATACTATTATGAAAACATATAATCTTAAATAAAAAAAAAAAGAGAGAGAATTTTTTTTTTCCTCTTCTCTCTTTTCCCTCAAGTAACCGAAACTCGTTTTTTTTGAAAAAAAAAAAACCTTATGACATCCTTTCTTTTCCAGAAACGCTATACCAAGCGAACCAACTCCTGAATAACATGTCCAACCCACTAACCTAACACTAATTAGAATCGAGAATGTTTCAGGCCAACACAAGCTATAAAGGAAAAAATGTGGAATCAAAAAAAAATGAAACAAAAACCAATAGAAGAGAAGCGAACAAAAGGAAAAGAGTATAAAAAAAGGGGAGGATGGAAGTACAACTAAAACCGAGTAATGTCAACCGAAAGGCAGAAAAGGCAACAATGGTACAAAAAAAAAAAAAAATTTTTTTTTTTTTTTTAATTTCGATCCATCCTAACCTATCAAAAATAACAAAACTACCCCTACTAACCTGAACAACTAAACGTTTTTTTAGACTGTTACAGGAATCCACATTATCCGAAAATTAAAAAACGAAAAAAGGAACCGAATCAATAACCTGGTAAAAAAAACCGGAACATTTTAAATACACTACACTGAAATTTACACGAAATGACAGTATTGAAAAAAAAAAAAATTTTTAATTTGCTAATTGTATAGAGACACACAAACACAAATTTTTTGTAAAACGATGCAGGAGCATCGAGAAATTTTTGGCCGTTATCAGCGCGGAGGATTACCTCTCGCGCATAACAAAGAGCGTCGAGACCCTTTGCCTCGACGCTCCGAACGATCAGTCTACGACCACCAGCCCCAATTGTAAGACGGTACGCTCCCCGTCAATTCATTAATTATCGCTGCGACTAATAAACTTAACTTCTTTTTTAACCCGATAAATAAAACGAATTCATTTATTTCCGCGACTGGCTACCTGTTACATAATAGAAAAATAATAGATCTACATTTAATATCATCGTCACAATCGAAATAAGCTTATGATGATATTGTGCCTCGGTCATTTGACCAGTGAGTACCACGCAATCTCTGAAGGTTTCTCGATAAATAATTAAAAATTCAATATACTCTTTCGCGCGAGTCCAGTTTACGAACCCTATCCAGGTTAAACAAAGAACATTTTTTCCTATTGGCGTCGATTCATTCGATTCCCCAATTTGTGAAAATTACAATATATATATATTGCGACGTCAAGCGCGTCCGCTCTTTATGCTTGCGGCACTCGCGATCGCGTCGAGTTCGTGCGAGGCTATCTCGATCGAGGATCGCGTTCCTCCTTCCGACGGATGTCCCTGAAAACCCTAATCGCCGAGCTGGGGGTGGGTGGTAAGCACCGTTCCCCGTTTCTCCACTCGAGCAGAGCGCGGGTGTATACCATAGCTCGTTTCGAATCCCTACTCTAGTGATCTGAGGCTCACGCGGTGGGCGGGTTTTAACACCGTTCCTTGTTGTGCCCATCAACGTGCGGAGCGCGGGGTTGAGGCCCGTTGCCCGTTGCGTCGTCCCTGACGCGTGTTCTCTGGCTCCTTCCGGGCCCCGCTCTTCTAGTCCGGCTGCTGCTCGGGGTACCTAGCGCGTGCAAGAAGCGATAGGGAGACAAGCAAGCGAGGGCAGGAAAAGAATCTTAAGCAGGGTAATAGTAATAGATGATCGTTTATTGTTAAGAGCAGGGAGTCAGCGATTACAGCCAGCGGGGGATCCTAGGTGGCCCAAGCTCATGCCCGAAGTGCCTCTCCGTTGCTCGTCGCTGCGTTTTATACGCCTAGTTCCCTGGTGGGGGTCTCTTGCGCTTCGTCGATTCCCCGCCTTGGTGGCGTGGCTGGTTCTGGCGTGTTACGTGCCGAACGGTTGGTCGGCTGTTGCTTTCCATTTCCTTTGGACCTCGAACGTTGATTCGTTGGCTGCTTTCACGAATAGAAATTCGACTCTGGATGTCGGGGGATTATTAAAAGAGGATTTTGAACACTGAATTGTTTATTAAACACGGTGTTTCGGTATCAGAAACACAGTAGATTTATTATTATCAAACTTCAAACAAAACAACCAATAAGTAAACACCGATTCATTATTGTCTAAACATTACAAACAATTGTTCACGAAATAAAAACCGTTTGCAAAACGGAACTGTAATTTAACTACAAGTCGCGGGTTGAGAGATCGATGTTAACCGCGTGAAATTTTCGAAGGAACTGTTCGTTGAGGAAAAACGTCGTGACTCCGAAGCGTCTATTTTTCATAGCAAAAACTGTATATTTTCGTGAGATGAGATGATATTTGGGGGTAGAACTCTGTACAGCCTTTCTGATTGGCTGAGAAGGGAGCCCGCCCGCGCAATAGCTAGCTTTTTCCACGCGGGTAAGGCCCGCCGAGCGACGCGTCGAGTCAAGGGTTTTGCTGTCGCCAAGGAAAAACCCTCGCCTTTGTTTCGCGATCTACTGGGCCTTTGGCGTCGGCCATAAAACATTTGGCGACCGTCTGGGATATGCACATGGCCATCCTTGGACTTGTATAGAAAAAATAAAAGACTCTATTCATCTATACTTTAAGTATCCTCTCGAGTGTGTTGAAGCATAGAACACGATATTTTGAACAAAGGGGCATGGTTTACTGTTTCTTAGAGGGAATGGATTTCTAATCTTTTTCTCAGCTTAGAAGTCACGTACGCTTTGCAGGCACCATTGTACAATAATTTTACGAGTAAATTTTCACTGTTTATAATAAGAGACGAGGAAGAGATTATTCGGCATATAATTATTTTCCAATCGGAGTCATTTGATCTAATTTGAATTCGCCCGCCGCGGGCGAGGTACGCGATAAATGCGTGCGAGCAAGCGCTCGTCACACCTTCCTCCTTAAAGAAAAGTCTCTTCTTAAATGAAAGACTTTTCCTGTTTCCATTATTTTATTATTATCTTTCAATCTGTTAGCATTGTTATCATTATTATTTATTTAGTTCTATATATATATATATATCACTCTTTACTTATTAAATGTCTGAGGAGGGATTAATCATGTGTTGGACCTCTCTCTTCTTTTATTTACTCGTCCTGGCATTTACCCAAAGCCCACAGGGGAAACCAACACTCAAAAACCCTGGGGAGGACGGTGGACAATAAACAGCAATAATTACTAACTTATAGCATATACAGGGTGACCCAGGATACCTGTATCACCCGGGATTTTCGAGTGTGGTATTTTCGCCCGAGTCGATTGCCGTTTGAAAAAAAATTCTACCGGCAATGGTGTTTAATTGCGAGGCAATTGAAGTTCAGCCAATCAGAGAGCTCCGATAGAACATGTCACTTGGCACGGGAGAATATGTTCAGCGATATAGTGTGTGCGTAACAAACGAAAACGGTTGGCAAAAAAATCGAATCGCGGCACGCTTCGAACGACTCGCGGTTTCACTGCGATCGATAAACAATTTTGGATATAATACGATAGAAATATCAGAAAAACGTATTCCAAAATTTAAATGATGTTACGATTGCATTTGTGCTTTATCTTTTATGGCCCAGATTATCAATGAACAGGTAACGAAGCAGGTAAGTACTTGATTTAAAACAGTTATACACTATGATGATTCACGGCCCGCGTAAACGTTCTTGGAACCCAGCTCGTCCTCTTCGTAGTTTTGAGCATCCGGGTCGATACTCTTGTAGCTTCAGGAGTCCAGCTTTGATCTCTTCATAGTTTTAAGTGTCCACGACAGTCGCGGCGTAGTTCCGGGAGTCCGGGTCGATCTCTTCGTAGTTTTGAGCGTCTAGGTCGATATCCTCGTAGCTTCGGGAGTCCAGCTCGATGGCTTCGTAGTTTTGAGCGTCCAGGTCGATATCTTCGTAGCTTCGGAAGTCCAGGTTGATCTCTTCGTAGTTTAAAGTGTCCACGGCAATCTCGTTGTAGTTCCAGGCGTCCGGGTCGATCTCTTCGTAGTTTTCAACGTCCAGGTCGATCTCTTCGTAGCTTCGGGAGTCCAGGTTGATCTCTTCATAGTTTAAAGTGTCCACGGCAATCTCGTCGTAGTTCCAGGAGTCCGGGTCGATCTCTTCGTAGTTTTAAACGTCCAGGTCGATCTCTTCATAGCTACGGGAGCCCAGCTTGATCTCTTCGTCGTTGTAATTTTCCACAACAATCTCGTCGTATTTCCGAGAGTCCGGGTCGACCTTTTCGTAGATCCGGCAGTCCGGATCGATCTGTTCGCATTCTGCGATTTTCGGCTGACCTCTTCGTGATCTGAATTGCTGAAGCGACGGAGATATCGAGCGAGCCTCTTAAAATTAAGTAAGTTGAGAACACGGTGACGAGAAGGTAAATGCGAGTAATATCATTTCAAGCCGCGAGAAAATACGAGCTTCAGCTAGGGGATCAATCAATTACTGTCACTCACCTTTTCGTCAACTTGTTCTCAACTTATGCTCAACTTGGTCTCAACTTATGCTAAACTTCTTCTCAACGTGATCTTATTTTTCTCTACGACGATTCGCGATGACTCGAGGGTGTCAGCAACATTATTCTGAGACCGTTTTCCATCGTTGTATCACACTCAACCGATCGAGAAATCAAATCGCTATTTACTCGTGAATATCGCGAGTCTTCTACATCGGAGAATAACGAGATTTTTCAATAGTTTCGACCTCGATCGCGGTCTGAGTCGTTCGAGGTCGCTAGATCGAAACTACTGGTAAATCTCGGTTTACTCCGATGCAGAGGACTCACGATAATCGCGAGTAAATAGCGATTCGATTTCTTGATCGGTCGAGTGTGATACAACGATGGAAGAGGGTTTTCAGAATAATGTTGCTGACACCCTCGAGTCATCGCGAATCGTCGTAGAGAAAAATAAGATCAAGTTGAGAAAAAGTTTAGCATAGGTTGAGAACAAGTTGAGCATAAGTTGAGAACAAGTTGAGCATAAGTTGAGAACAAGTTGAGCATAAGTTGAGCATAAGTTGAGAAGAAGTTGACGAAAAGGTGAATGCCAGTAATTGAATTATCTTCCGGCTGAAACTCGCATTTTTTCGCGGGTCAAAATTAAATTACTCGCATTCACCTTCTCGTCAACTTATTCTCAACTTATGCTCTACTTGTGCTCAACTTATACTCAATTTATTCTCTCCTTTGCGTATAACAATTTGCAATGCCTCGAGGATGCAAGCCGCGTTCTTTTGAAACAATTTTTCATCGCTATAGCACGCCCAGGCAATTGAACTATCGAATCGCGATGTATACGCGAATATCGTGAGTTCTTCAAATCAAAGTAAAAAACAAGATTCTTCAATAGTTACGGGCCCGATAACGCTCTCAGTTGAGAAAATTCGCGAGACCGTAACTACTGAAGAATCTCGTTTTTCTTTTTCATCGATTCGAAAAACGTGCGATATTCACGGATGCATCGCAATTCGATAGTTTAATTGCCTGGACGTAGTGTAACGATGAAAAAGAGTTTAACAAGATCGTCGCTTGCATCTTCGAGGCATCGCTGATCGTTGTACGCAAAGGAGAGATTAAGTTGAGTATAAGTTGAGCATAAGTGGAGAATAAGTTGAGAATAAATTGACGAAAAGGAGTGTACGTATAATGCCGTTTTCGCGGTGCTGCGGCTTCTCCGGGTACGCGTGAATTGTCACTGTCGTCCTGATGCGCCGTTGGAAAAATTCATGAGACCAGAGGATCAGACAGGAACGAACTTCTCAACGGCCTTGGGTCTCACGAGCTCCCTTGACTACACAGTATTTTACCAATAACAATTCATGTGTACCCGGAGAAGCCGCAGCACCGCGAAAAAGAAATTATGCGTACTCTCCTTTTCGTTAACTTATTCTCAACTTATTCTCCACTTATGCTCAACTTATACTCAACTTAATCTCTCCTTTGCGTACAACGATCAGCGATGCCTCGAAGATGCAAGCGACGTTCTTGTTAAACTCTTTTTCATCGTTACACTACGTCCAGGTAATTGAACTATCGAATTGCGATGCATCCGTGAATATCGCACGTTTTTCGAATCGATGAAAAAAAAAAACGAGATTCTTCAGTAGTTACGGTCTCGCGAATTTTCTCAACTGAGAGCGTTATCGGGCCCGTAACTATTGAAGAATCTTGTTTTTTACTTTGATTTGAAGAACTCGCGATATTCGCGTATACATTGCGATTCGATAGTTCAATTGCCTGGGCGTGCTATAGCGATAAAAAATTGTTTCAGAAGAACGTGGCTTGCATCCTCGAGGCATTGCAAATTGTTATACGCAAAGGAGAGAGTAAATTGAGTATAAGTTGAACACAAGTAGAGAATAAGTTGAGAATAAGTTGACGAGAAGGTGAATGCGAGTAATTTAAATTTGACCCGCGAGAAAATGCGAGATTCAGCCGGAAGATAATTCAATTACTGGCATTCACCTTCTCGTCAACTTCTTCTCAACTTATGCTCAACTTGTTCTCAACTTATGCTCAACTTGTTCTCAACCTATGCTAAACTTTTTCTCAACTTGATCTTATTTTTCTCTACGACGATTCGCGATGACTCGAGGGTGTCAGCAACATTATTCTGAAACCCTCTTCCATCGTTGTATCACACTCGACCGATCAAGAAATCGAATCGCTATTTACTCGCGAATATCGTGAGTCCTCTGCATCGGAGTAAACCGAGATTTACCAGTAGTTTCGATCTAGCGACCTCGAACGACTCAGACCGCGATCGAGGTCGAAACTATTGAAAAATCTCGTTATTCTTCGATGTAGAAGACTCGCGGTATACGCGAGTAAATAGCGATTTGATTTCTCGATCGGTTGAGTGTGATACAACGATGGAAAACGGTCTTAGAATAATGTTGCTGACACCCTCGAGTCATCGCGAATCATCGTAGAGAAAAACAAGATCACGTTGAGAAGAAGTTTAGCATAAGTTGAGTCCAAGTTGACGAAAAGGTGGGTGCCAGTAATTGAATTATCTCCCAGCTGAAACTCGCACTTCCTCGCGGCTTGAAACGAAATTACTCGACTTCATCTTCTCCTCAATTTGTTCTCAACTTACTCTCTACTTATGCTCAACTCAATCCCGAAGCTACAAAGATATCGACCTGGACGTTTAAAACTATGAAGATATCGACCTGGACGTTTAAAACTACGAAGATATCGACCTGGACGTTTAAAACTACGAAGAGATCGACCTGGACGTTTAAAACTACGGAGAGATCGACCTGGACGCTCAAAACTACGAAGAGATCGACCTGGACGTTTAAAACTACGAAGAGATCGACCTGGACGTTTAAAACTACGGAGAGATCTACCTGGGCTCCAAAAGCTACAAGAATATCGAGCCGGATGCTCAAAACTACGAAGAGGACGAGCTGGGTTCCAAGAACGTTTACGCGGGCCGTGAATCATCATAGCGTATAACTGTTTTAAATCAAGTACTTACCTGCTTCGTTACCTGTTCATTGATAATCTGGGCCATAAAAGATAAAGCACAAATGCAATCGTAACATCATTTAAATTTTGGAATACGTTTTTCTGATATTTCTATCGTATTATATCCAAAGTTGTGTTTTATCGATCGCAGTGAAACCGCGAGTCGTTCGAAGCGTGCCGCGATTCGATTTTTTTTGCCAACCGTTTTCGTTTGTTACGCACACACTATATCGCTGAACATATTCTCCCGTGCCAAGTGACATGTTCTATCGGAGCTCTCTGATTGGCTGAACTTCAATTGCCTCGCAATTAAACACCATTGCCGGTAGAATTTTTTTTCAAACGGCAATCGACTCGGGCGAAAATACCACACTCGAAAATCCCGGGTGATACAGGTATCCTGGGTCACCCTGTATCTTATTGATTACTACATCGCGTATGGTTATTCCTTTATTCATCGATTGGTATTGTTGCATGCTTTAGCTTATCTAGGTGAACGATTTTTGTCCGGTTTTGACCAACTTGGATTTCTGCGTTTCTATCACCAATTAATCTTATTATCGGGTAGGGTCCGACGTATTGAGCGTCGAATTTGTTAACGTGCGGTTCCTTCAGTAGGTATACACGTTCGTCTACAGTGAAGGTCCTATTGCGTACCTTTCGGTCATAATACCGTTTAGATCTCCATTTAGCGGCGTTTAAGCGCTCTACTGCTTTGGATTGTGTATCTGAAAGTTTTCGAAGGAAGTTATCTAGGTGTTCAATGTACGTTGTAAACTGTTGTCCTTTGGAGAAACTACTGGGTATGTTTGCCTCTCTTCCGAACACTAGTGTGTGCGGAGGGAAGCCTGTCGACTCGTGCACCGAGGTGTTGTAACTAAATATCGCGTAACGTAACCACGTGTCCCAGTTCTGTTCATTTCCAAATTGTTTTAGGTATTCTACCAGCGTATGATGACTGCGCTCTAATGACCCCAGAGATTCAGGGTGAAATGCTGTTGACTCGAGTTTATCGATTTTGAATATTTTGCAAATTGTTTGAATGATTTTACTCACAAAATTACTACCTTGATCAGTGTGCAAAATTCTGGGGCAACCAAACCGCGTGACGAATTGTTCCGTGAGGGACGCTACTGCAACTGAGTCAATGGTTTTCAAAGGGACCGCATCGCAATATTTTGAAAAGTTATCCTGAAAGGTTAGGATATATTTGTTTCCTCTTTCAGTTACCGGCAACGGTCCGAGTATGTCCATTTGTACCCTTTCAAACGGTTCGCTCGGTGTATCGGTAATTTTCATGGGTAACCGCGTCTTTGTTCGCACCAGTTTATATTCTTGACAACTTTTACAGCCCTTAATAAACTTCCGTACATCGTCTCGCATACCTTCCCAATGAAAATCTGCTCGAATTCGCCAATATGTTTTAGATGCGCCCTTATGTCCGCCTACGGTTGACTCGTGGTACTCGCGTATTATCTTTTCGCGATCCTCTTCAGGAGGGTGTTGTATTTCGCCCGAACAGATTTTAATTTTGCGTCCCGATTCCACGAAGGTTGATCGGAATGCCTGCTCTATAGATGACCAAGATAATTGATCTAGATTATTCCCTGTTTTCATGACGTTTACGCTTGATACATCCAGTGCTTCCATGGCTTGCTTTAGCGCTTGAATTGCCGTTATAACATGAGAGAGATAGGGACGCGCGTCGAAGGTACTTTTCGTTACCAGATTAAAGATATAATGGTTTCTTACTAACATTACGACCGCTTGGCCGATTTTAACCCTTCAATATCAATTAATCCCGCGTCTCGCAATTCTCGATTCGTTGTAGAAGTTAAGACACAATCAGCAGAAATAAGATTTACAATGTGTCCGGCTTTCGTTGTTATCTTTTCTTTGCTATAGCAAATGCAAGAGTTCTCGATGATGTACATCGATACCGTTTGTGCTTCGACTTGATCAGTGTTTAATTGTGAACCTTGTTTACCCGAACTAATTTTTCCGGTACCGTCGTTCTCTGCAGGTCTTACACGGGGATGATGCGGAGTTCCCGACAGTCTCAGAGGGATCTCGTCACCCTGAACTCCTGGCTGTTCCGATACACAATTCCGTATCCCCAACCTCTCGTTTCCATGCTCCGCGTCTAGCGGAAAAGGCAGTGGCGATAATGAGGTTGTATGTATTTCCTCCGGCAGCAGGTATGAAGTCAAGCGCTCGGCACCGCTGTATGACCGGCTAGGAATTTTATTATTTCCAGACATTGAGGCTATCTCCTCCCCGTCGAAATTCCTTTTAACACAGCTATCATCCCCTTCCCGATGCCTCCTTATTAAGAACACGTTACCCATTAGTTCCTCGATCTTTTCATCACATTCAACAAAACAGCTGTCTTTGCAATTCTCCTCTTCTTTTCTCGTCGCGGTATTTTTTAGTGAACTCGACGAACCAGGTGATTGAACTTCGAAGTTCAGCACCTGTTTGGCCGGTTTTAGCAATGGGTCAGTGTTTTCGTCTGTCAGTGGGATCTCGTGAAGATTTGGAGGATTACGTGACAGTGCATCAGCGTTACAATTTGCGATTCCCTTTTTGTATAGTATTTCATAATCATATTCGCTAAGGTTTATCCGCCACCGAGCAAGCCTGGAAACTGGATCCTTCAAGTTATTGAGCCACAGCAACGGTTGGTGATCAGTGATTAAAGTGAACCGGTGTCCGTATAGATAGGGCCGAAAATGTTTTACGGCGAATACTATCGCGAGTAACTCCTTTTCAGATGTCGTGTAGTTTGTTTCGGTTTTGCTTAACGTTCGTGATGCGTATGCAATTGGTAGATCGCGACCGATTTCTCCTTGACTAAGTACAGCCCCTAACGCGAAATCTGAAGCGTCTGTCGTTAATACGAAGGGTTTGTCAAAATCTGGGTACTGAAGCAGTGGTTCGGAGCAAAGTTTGTCTCGCAATACTTCGAATGCCTCCTGCTGAGTCTGTGACCATTCAAAGGGTATATCCTTTTTTAGGAGTACCGTGAGTGATTTGGCGATCTTTGCGAAATCGGGGATAAATCGTCGGTAATAACCTATTAACCCTAGAAACTGCCTGACATTTTTTCGAGGCATCGGGAACCTTTTTACAGCTTCTATTTTCTTCGGGTCTGGCTTTACTCCTGTCGCGGTTATTATATGTCCAAGGTACGTTATTTCTTTTCGCAAAAACTGACATTTATCGGGCTGGAGGGCGAGACCAGCTGTTTTTAAACGGGCTAATAGTTTCTTTAGTTTCTTCGCGTGTTCCTCCAGAGAATTGGCATAGATAACTATATCGTCCATGTATACGAATAATTCGATGCCTTGAAGTCCCGTTAAAACTTTGTCCATGAGGCGTTGGAATGTCGCTGGAGCGTTCTTTAAGCCGAAGGGCATTCTGTTAAATTCTAAATGTGCAAAAGGGGTTGAGAAAGCAGTTTTTGCTCGTGACTCTGGATCCATAGGAATTTGATGAAAACCTGACGCTAAGTCTAATATCGAAAAGTACTTAGCTCCCCCGAGTTGGTCTAAGATATCCGTGATGTTCGGGAGTGGGTACGCGTCGCCTACAGTCTTTTCGTTTAGGGCCCTGTAGTCGATTACCATTCTCCATCTTTTATTGCCCTGAGAGTCGGCCTTCTTGGGCACGATCCACAAAGGCGAATTAAAGGGAGAGTCTGAGGGTTGGACGATCCCTTTTGCGAGCAGGTCGTCTACCTGTCGGCGAATCTCGTCCCTCTGGAACGGTGGGTATCGGTACTGCTTGGTATTAATTGGTTGATTATCGGTGGTTACAATCTTGTGTTGGAGCACTGTCGTGGCTCCCAACGGATCGTTAGGCAAATGAAATTGGGGTGAATATTCTCCTAAAATGGGGAGTATACTTTCCTTTTCGTCTTCATTCATATGATCCAGATTGAGATTTTTAAGTAGCAGCGTTCGGCTACATTGTTCGGCTACATTGTTCTGGGTCTCATTGTGGGAATGCCGCGCGGGCCCAGTGCGAGTGCGTGGCGAAACAATGTCGCAGTCCTCTAGATTTACCGGCGCTAGAGTTAAGTCGACCGCGTGAGTATTTGAATTAATGGCATATACTTGAGCGTATCCGTCCGTTTGCCTTACGAGCGATTCACCCAGGTATACACCAGGATCGGTTTCTATTCTCCGTAAATATCCCTCGATCACATTGCTATTGGCAACAGGTATCTTCACTAATTTTTTTGTTCGCGCTGGCATATGGACTGTATAATGTTGCACGGAGGGAAGATTTTGTATATTGAGATGGAGCTCATCGGTTTCGAAGTTCAGTTTCGCGCGATACGTCTTTAAAAATTGCATTCCGATAATTCCCTGCGTCTTTATTGGGAATGGTTTCGATATGATTTGAAACGGCGTTTCTATTCCATTAAGCCGAATTCTAATTTCTCCGAGGGTCTCATATATTCCGTCTCCTATTCCGGTGATGTGATAAATCCTTTTTTTGTTAAGATGAGCCTGGGAATCTACCGCGTTTTCTTTTATGAGGTTTAGATCCGACCCGGTATCAATCATCAATTCCGCCTTGTTATTATAAAACGCGATATTTTCTAGGTTTACTATTGCGACGGAGAGTCGGGCTTCGCTTTTGATATGATGGACGTATCTTTTTCGTGACCCTTGCCGAATACCTGAACCGATGATACGTCCGCCCGTCGGTTCGATTTTGAGTTTAAATGATTACCTTCCTTCTTCACTTTTCCGGCGATCGCGTCCCTTTCTTTAATATGCCTTTTCTTAAGGAAACAGTCCTCCTCCTTATGGTTATTACGGGTGCAATAATCGCAATAATTTTCATTCGATCTTTTTCTGTTATCGCGACCTTTCCCGAGTCGAGGACATTCGCGTTTCATGTGACCCGTCTCATTGCAAGAATAGCATTTAATAATTTTAGCGGTCGTAGACTGCATGTGGGCAACTCCTTTCTTAGAGAATTTAACGATTTCCGTCTTAGGAGAGTCGCGTGAAGACGGTTCATTGTTGTGGATTTCCCCCCAATTCCGCGCCGCGATATCTGCATGCGTAGCGAGTTCGATCGCTTCGTCGAGGGTTGAAGGGTCTTTGTGTTTTAGGAATGAAATGGTTCGCATGTCTAATCCGCGAATGAAATGAGAAATAACGGTCTCAGTCATCTCTTCAAGGACAGCTTTGCCGCGTTCTCCAGGTCTTTGGTGTTCGATATAAATGGTGATTTCTAGCATAAGGTTAGATACTCTTTGCGCGTAATCTGCAATGTTCTCGTCTTTCCTTCGCGAAAGATTAGTCACTCGGTGCATATATTCACCAAGATTTGTCTTCGGGGCTAAGCCTTTTTCTAACGTGACCAGCAGGTCTTCCAAGGTCGCAAACCGTTTTCCTTGCGTGCGTTCTAAAGCCTTTTTGTTTAGTTTTGTTCGAATCAAAATTATCAAATATTTCTCTTCGTGAGGTTCTACAGCTGCTGCGGCAGCTCGACAATACTCCGTGAGGGTCGTGACGTTAAGGTTTTTACCATCAAAATTTGGTATTAGGGAGGCCGCGATTTTGAAGCCTGGCAAAGAATTCAATACCGACATTTGTTGCGAAGCAACAGAGGGGCCGCCTCTGCCGATCGATCCCGCGACTGAATGCACTTCTATCCGGTCTAATTCGTTGTTATCTACCTGACCATTAACGATCGGGCCAACGATTGATGGATTAGCTATTCTACCCGGACTTTGTGATGCTGGGAGTGTTCTCCGTCTCCCAGAACGCAAACTACTGCCTCCGGATACTTCGGAATCCGTATTCTTCTCGGGGGGCATGCTTGGATTAATTGTAAATTTTTGGCTTACCGGATCTTCCTCTGTCTCCCAACGTATTTACCACTGAAAGAACTTAAACACGAAAACCTAATGTCTTTAATTTTCGTATAATGCTTCCTCGGGATGGCTGCTAAATTCTTCCGTATCCCTTCACGATCGAATCCCACGAAGTCCGGCGTCCTTTCATAGGGAATGCTCCATGGTTCGATGTATTTAACTCCCGCGTTGGACTCACTCCGTGAGCTGGTTGACCGGTACCACCTCGCTGAACAGGATCAGCAAGCGAGGGTCTTCAGTCCTCACCTTTTTCAGCAATGAAACCCCTCGAGTGGCTCGGTCAGGCTACTCAGTTCACCAAACCGATATCCACTGAGCAGATAACACGTGAAAAATGGGTAGTGGACCACACGCGCAAGCTTCCGTAATGAATATCACTCACGCTGCGATAATATTTTAAATAAATCGTCTTTCAATATCACACACTGAATTTGTTGTTTTAACACCACGATAGCGTTTACATTAGTTTTTACTCTATTTTTTTTTTTTTTTTTTTTTTAACACTCACTAACACTTGTAATTATCAATTTAATTTTAATTTTTAATTTTTTATCAATTTAAATTTTCCCGACTCAGAGGCAGCGTTGTCCTACCGACTGCGCCAATTTGTTACGTGCCGAACGGTTGGTCGGCTGTTGCTTTCCATTTCCTTTGGACCTCGAACGTTGATTCGTTGGCTGCTTTCACGAATAGAAATTCGACTCTGGATGTCGGGGGATTATTAAAAGAGGATTTTGAACACTGAATTGTTTATTAAACACGGTGTTTCGGTATCAGAAACACAGTAGATTTATTATTATCAAACTTCAAACAAAACAACAAATAAGTAAACACCGATTCATTATTGTCTAAACATTACAAACAATTGTTCACGAAATAAAAACCGTTTGCAAAACGGAACTGTAATTTAACTACAAGTCGCGGGTTGAGAGATCGATGTTAACCGCGTGAAATTTTCGAAGGAACTGCTCGTTGAGGAAAAACGTCGTGACTCCGAAGCGTCTATTTTTCATAGCAAAAACTGTATATTTTCGTGAGATGAGATGATATTTGGGGGTAGAACTCTGTACAGCCTTTCTGATTGGCTGAGAAGGGAGCCCGCCCGCGCAATAGCTAGCTTTTTCCACGCGGGTGAGGCCCGCCGAGCGACGCGTCGAGTCAAGGGTTTTGCTGTCGCCAAGGAAAAACCCTCGCCTTTGTTTCGCGATCTACTGGGCCTTTGGCGTCGGCCATAAAACATTTGGCGACCGTCTGGGATATGCACATGGCCATCCTTGGACTTGTATAGAAAAAATAAAAGACTCTATTCATCTATACTTTAAGTATCCTCTCGAGTGTGTTGAAGCATAGAACACGATATTTTGAACAAAGGGGCATGGTTTACTGTTTCTTAGAGGGAATGGATTTCTAATCTTTTTCTCAGCTTAGAAGTCACGTACGCTTTGCAGGCACCATTGTACAATAATTTTACGAGTAAATTTTCACTGTTTATAATAAGAGACGAGGAAGAGATTATTCGGCATATAATTATTTTCCAATCGGAGTCATTTGATCTAATTTGAATTCGCCCGCCGCGGGCGAGGTACGCGATAAATGCGTGCGAGCAAGCGCTCGTCACAGGCGAGAGTGTTTGAACCGTCGCAATATATATTGTAACGCGGCGTTTTTGACGTCCCGTTGACTCTCCCTCTCTTCAACGAGGTTTCGCAGCCAGCCGACAAGTCTAGCGTAGGGACTTGAATAAAGCAGCACGAAAATTGCGTGAGACCGAGAATTTGGATCGATGGGACCGATAGGAGTCAATAGTAACGAAATGTTCTAAATTCGGATGATTCGTTGCCCCCGAGGAAAACCATCGGCGGCAGGAATTCGAATTCAGCCACGGACTCCAACACGACTCTCGAGACGATACGAAGTATCCCGCATCGTCAGCACGGGCTCAGGAGAGGAATGATCTATCCTCCTCCGAGGCACGGGGATCCTGTCCACATCAGATGGACATCCAAGGGGGCGAGGCGGTAACATCGCAGAAGCGGACGCAGAAATACCCCTCGCCCACACTAACATCGATCGCCCGCCGCCCGAGAAGAAACGAAAGGGCCGTCGGAAGCCCTCCTACGGCCCTGGCTCTAATAAAGCCGCATCGAGCCGGAATATCGAACGAGGCGCGCTAGGGGATCCCCTTCCCGCGCGCCCCTCTCCCAAGAGCTCAGCGCGTAGACCTCTCGGTCTACGCGAAGCGAGGGAGCCGGCATTTGTTGGCTGGCCCCGTGTGAGAGAAAACCCGTTGGACGGACGAGCGAACCAACTTCGTAGAGCTGTGATCGAGATCCAGGAGTCGTCTGGTCGAATCTGGTGGGTGGAACTCGCAAAACATTGTAGTCGGGATCGTTCCAAACAGGGACTGCGACTATCGTAATTAGTAGAGTCTCGCGGAGAGTGCAATCCTCTCATTTCGCCCTCTGCGCGGCGAGGAACTTGTCCTCGCCAGTAGTTTTGAACATCGAGTCCCCTCGGTCCGAATTAACAAACTGGTCGCTCTCATAAAAGATTAGAGTTGGATTTTGTACGAGGCTTAAATTGTAATTTTCATTGATTATATCAGACCCTTCACGAACGGATATTACTTATTATAAAAATAAAATGTTGTTCTGTTGTTTTCTTGTTTACGAAACGAGTTCGCTTCTTGTGGAGTATTCCCCGACCCAATCCACTATCCCTAGTCCGGTCTTTCAGTTGATGGGTTGTTCTTTTCTCAAAAAAAAAACTGGCGCCCTTCTGGCTTTAATTGTATCGAGAGGAGCGCCAGTTGTGCGAGCCTTCTCTTCCGGCGATTCCCGAGTTGTCGGGTAGAAGAGAGGGCTTGATCACGATATATATATTGTAATGGTTGCCTTATTTCACCGATGCGTCTATCGGCTACTTCGGGAACGTTAGGGGTTCGGGGCGAGGAAATAATCGTTAGATGTTGTCAATTCGGTGAAACAAATGATTGTTTATTAAAAAACACATAAAAATACGAAATACAGTATACAAAATTCTTTTGTATCCACGCTTTCTCCTTTCGATGATTCCAGTGTCAAAAATCGTGTGACGAAACACACTCGAGTTTTCGGCAAAAAGACAATTATTGATAAATTTGTTATTAACAATTAGTTTGTTAATTAATCACGGATAACTTAAAATTATCTCAAATTTTTACTGCGATTGAGCCGTCAAAATAAAATTCAATACAATGTCCCAATTTTCGTGAGAAAGAAGTAAATTATCTACTTTACCGTCCGAATATCAGAGATTTAAGCGAAAAAATGATTTTACCGACCAATTTTCCGATTTTCGCAAATGACAAAATTAAACAAGAAATTGAGTAAAAAATCTGATGAAGTTTGTGTCGAATTACTGACCGAGCTACTCTTCTCGGCACAGTTCGCGTTTTGTGGATCTTCCCGATCTTCTGTCGCGAATTAAACAAGAAATTTAACGTAAAATTCCGAAAATTACGAATTACAATGATTTTACCGATCAAAAACGAGAGAGAAACTAAAATTCCGACGCAATGAATGGTTGTACCCCGGATACGCCGATTGTTGTCGCAAGATGCATTGCGCAACAAGTGAGGTATGCGAGCAGCGGGCGAGCGGTGCGCGGATACAATTACCGAAATCGAGCGCATCGCGGGCGATTGAGCAATCGACGCATCGGGCGATTCTCGATCGCGGATAAGTAGAGCAGCACGTCAGCAATTTAAGTAGCGCGGAGACTCCATATTCCGTGGACGTACGAAACCCGGAGCGACGAAAAATAAACAGTAAATAATAAAGAGTGGAGTTTTATAAAATGATGTTTTGTCTAACAAATAATGCTGATGCTCTCGCTCGATATATAATGATACGCGAGCGAGCATTCGACAGTCTGGTGTGACTCGAGAAACTGTGCGTCCGGTCCCAGGGATTCGGTACAGGAATCCAAAAGGTAACATGGAGTGTTCCGGGCAAGGGAACGTAACAAGTGGCACTGGCGGGTGAGGGTCGGCCCTGGATCCCGAGCGCGGAATTATGTGGAATTTGGCATTGAAATTAATTTGTGAAGCATCATTGTAACGTTGTGTGGAAAAGTGGCAGATTTTAAAGTGAAATCGTTTACTGCTTTGTTTTCTATTTCGTCAATAAATTGTTATTGCGCCTCCGAGTTGAGGTCCTCACTGGGGTTCCAACCCCTTACTGATAACATCCCAATATCTTCAGACATAATATCTCACCCGTCGAGCACGGACTGATCACCCGGGCTCCGGGGTACAACAGAATTTTTTAATCGAATTACCGACCGAGCTGTCCTTCTCGGTGAAAATTAATTTCTTGACGCGCGTTTATCTATTATTTTCGAGGTTATGTCGCGGAAGTAAAAATTTTGAGGTTGGATTCCCCGATCGCTGGAATTACCCTTAAAAGTTAAGGATTTGCTAAATTGCATCAAGCATCTGCCGCGAGGAACGTTCAGGCAGAGGAGGATCGGGGAACGAGCTCGAACCACTACCCCGTACGCTAACTTGACACAGGGCCCTCGGCGAGAGGCTCGGTATTCGCCCCGAAAGAATTCGAAAGTTGGGCCACGATCGAGTCTCCCAGGCTGCAAGCTCACCTCCGCGGGATATCCCAACCTATTTTTTCTATGGAACTAAGGATAATCGGTGAGTGACACCGGGTTGTCCTAGCCCCTAGGCTTATTAGACCAAGTAGAACTAGAGACCGTACCTTGAGGATCCCGCTCAGCCGACTGATGATTTTCTGCGCTCCGCTCGCTCTTTTATACTAAAATTGCCCCCCTCTGATTGGCCGAAAAATGCCGCATTGCGGTATTTTTCGCTTGAGCCAATTACCGCTCACGAAAAAATGTACAGCCAATCGGAACGACTCCGGCAGTACCGGCGCGCCCGCTCTGTATGAAAATCGATAAACGGGTCGATTTTCTACGCGCGGGAATATTTGAACGCAAAAATTCCAAAATTCAATTTAATTCTAGAAAAGTTCAATAAATATCGAAGGAAATGTCAATGAATGACAACGACGATAATTTGAGAGGACATCGGTCTCGTTTTCCGTCTCAATATATATCCCCACTATACTATAAAAAAGTCTCCTGCTTGGGCTGACGTTTTTGGAGTCACTGACGCTCGGAGGGCTGACGAAAGGTGTGAGGGTCAATAATTGGGCCGGCAGGGGACCCGACAAGGGGTGACGGTCAATAATTGGGCCAAAAAGGGGCCCGACGAGAGGTAAGGGTCTATAAATGGCCTGAAAGTCTCTACAGGACCTCAGCTCGAAATACTCTAAGTCCCTACAGGGCCCCAGCTCGAAATATTCTAAGTCCCTACAGGGCCTCAGCTCGAAATGTTCGTCGCGTAAATTATCGCGTCGCGTATATATCGGCCGCTGTCGCTGTCGGAATGCATTGCGTGCGAATGCGTCGAGCAAACGTCAGTCGGAACAGGACTCGACGGGTGGGGCGGTAGGGACGGGGAGTCCCTTCTTGTCCCGAAATTCCCGGAAATGACCTAAAAGTTTCCGGAAAGTACCAAATTTTCTTAGAAATTACCTATAATTCTCGGAAACTACTTAGAATTCCCGGAAACTACCCAGAATTCCCGGAAAATACCAAGAATTGCCGGAAATTATCCAGAATTCTCGGGAGAGAGGGTCCGGCAATATTCCAAGTCTCCAAAAGGGCCTCGGCCTGAAATGTTCTAAGTCCCCTTCTGGCTTTAAATATTCGAAGTTCGCTTTCAGCCCAAAATATTTTAAGTCCTGCCTTTGGCTCGAAATATTACAAGTCCCCTTTCTGGCTAGAATTATTCTAAGTCCGGCCCTTGGCTCAAAAAATGCCAAGTCTCTTCCTGGCTCGATAAAATATGTTAGCCCTGCCCTTGGCTCAAAATATTCGAACTCTCTTTCTGACTCGAAATATTCGAAGTACCGCCCTTGGCTCGAAATATTCTAAGTCTGAACGATGACGAAGTATGAACGATGAATTTACACTGTAATCAATTGTTAGAATAATTGAATGAACAAAAATAAACACGTCGTTTTATTTACTTCTGAGTGGTGTGGAAACGATATTCTAAAGAGTTTGTATATCCACAAGATATGGATTAAATTTGAAATATAAGTATACCATTTTTTTTTATACGTAATTCTTCTGATTTTCATATGGTTGAAAATATTTGAGAAATAGAAAACTTCTTGCGTTGATTTTCATATCGTTCCGGGAGTTATCCCGCAATGTGCGTCTCCCTCTCCTTACCCGAAATATTCTATTTAGCTTGAAATGTTGTAAGTATTATAAGTACGTCAGGTCCTAGAGGTCGATTTCTGTACATGGCGGCTGCGGCGGTGTCATTGTATTATTGTATTGTATATGAGTAATATTCATTATTCAAAATATAATAGTTTAGTAGATTACAGTTTTGAATATTCCAAACAAATTCATTGAGCGAGAGAACAGCCAAAAAAGTCGGGGGTTTGGCGCGCGAAGCGCGCAGGGGGGCGGAGCCCCCTTAGTATATCTCTCTATATTATACAAGGGGGGCTTCGCCCCCCTGCGCACTTCGCCCCCCTGCGCACTTCGCGCGCCAACGCCCCGTCTTTTTTCCTGTTCTCCCGCTCAATAAATTTGTTTGGAAGAAGTTTTCTATTTCACAAATATTTTCAACTATATTAAAATGAGAAGAATTCCGTATAAAAAAAAATGGTATACTTATATTTCCAAAGTTAATCCATATCTTGTGGATATACAAACTGTTTAGAATATCGTTTCCCGCCTAAAAAAAAAAGAATATGAGATTGATTCTCGCCGAGTAACTCGGCGTATCTCGCCGAGTATATTGCCGAGTATCGCGCCGTATCTCGCCGAGTAATTCGCCGAGAGTAGTGCACTGTGCTCAGGCCAATATTGAGAAGCTTGAAGAACCTGTCCAAACTTCCTACCGCGGTTGTCGTGAAAGCGTCTGAGAAGTTTGGAGAACCGTTCGCAGCTTCTTACCGCAATTGGCGTGAAAGCATGTGTAAATGAAAGAATAACAAAAAGTAGATTTTGACAAATGGAAGGAAAATTTGAAAAACGAAGGAAAATGCCCGAATCCAATTTTTTTCCGCAGATATGAATTCCCCGAGCAAAGTTAAATGCTACTGTATGTTATTGACGGTCAAACCCGCGTAAAAACAAAGAATATGGGATTGATTCTCGCCGAGTTTCTCGCCGAGTTTCTCGCCGAGTTACTCGGCGTATCTCGCTGAATATATCGCCGAGTATCGCGCCGTATCTCGCCGAGTAATTCGCCGAGAATAATGCACTGTACTCAGGCCAATATTCTTTTGGCAGCCTCTGAGAAGCTCGGAGAACCGTCCCCAGCTTCTTACCACGATTGTCGCGAAAGCCATTGAGAAGCTTGGGAAACCGTTTCCAGTTTCCTACCGCGATTGTTGTAAAACCCATTGGGACGCTTGGGGAACCGTTCCCAGCTTCTTACCGCGATTGTTGCAAAACCCATTGTAAAGCTTGGAGAACCGTTCCCAGCTTCTTACCGCGATTGTTGCAAAACCCATTGTAAAGCTTGGAGAACCGTTTCCAGCTTCCTACTACGATTGTTGTGAAACCCATTGGGAAGATTGGAGAACCGTTTTCACTATCCTACCACGATTGTCGTGACACCCATTGAGAAGCTTGGAGAAACAAAACCAGCTTTTTACCGCGATAATTATGAAACCATGTGTAAATGAAAGAAGAAGAAAAAGTATATTTTGACAAATGGAAGGAAAAAATGAAAAAAAAAGAAATATGCTTAAAAACAATTTTTCTCGGCGGATATGAGTTCCTCGAGTAAAGTTAGGCGCTATAATCCATCATTGGCGGTTGAATTTTGCTTGAGATCGCAAAAATATTGTGGCGCACTGGAAAAATCTTGGATAGACAAATAAAAAGATATATGAGAGATATGTCCAATACTTTCTAATATTTTTGTTTTTTATTTTATATATATATAAATACATATTTCTTCGTTTTTTATTGTTTCCTTCCATTTTTCAAAATTTACTTTTTCTTCTTCTTTCATTTACACATGGTTTCATAATTATCGCGGTAAAAAGCTGGGTTTGGTTCTCCAAGCTTCTCAATGGGTGTCACGACAATCGTGGTAGGATACTGGAAACGGTTCTCCAATCTTCCCAATGGGTTTCACGACAATCGTGGTAGAAAGCTGGAAACGGTGCTCCAAGCTTCCCAATGGGTTTCATGACAATCGCGATAGGAAGCTGGAAACGGTTCTCCAAGCTTCACAATGGGTTTTACAACAATCGCGGTAAGAAGCTGGGAACGGTTCCACAAGCTTCTCAGAGGCTTTCACGACAATCGCGGTAAGAAGCTGGGAACGGTTCTCCGAGCTTCTCAGAGGCGGCCAAAAGAATATTGGCCTGAGCACAGTGCACTATTCTCGGCGAATTACTCAAGATACGGCGCGGAACTCGGCGAGATACGCCGAGTTACTCGGCGAGATACTCGGCGAGAATTAATCCTATATTCTTTTTTTTACGCGGGTTCCACACCACTCGGAAGTAAATAAAACGGCGTGTTTATTTTTGTTCATTCAATTATTCTAACAATTGATCAAAGTGTAAATTCATCGTTCATACTTCATCATCGTTCAGACTTAGAATATTTCAAGCCCAGGGCGGTAGTTCGAATATTTCGAGCCAAGGGCGGGTCTTGAAATATGTTGGGCCAAAAGGGGACTTCGAATATTTCGAGCCGGTGTTTTGGAATATTTCGAGTTAGGAAGAGACTCAAAATATTTCAAGCCAGAAGGAGTCTTGGAATATTTCGAGCCAAGTCCCCTATTGGCACAAATTGATCTAAGTCCCGCTCTTCGCTCGAAATATTCAAAGTCCCCTATAACCGTGTGATCTCTCGTCGGCTATACTTCGGCCCCAAGCCGTGCCATTCTCGTCGCCGCGAGAGCTCTTGGGCGCCAGACAATTTTCAATTAATCGGCGGAATTGTCGGACCGCGAAACGAAACAGAGGCACGATTTTGTATTCAACGGCGGAATCGGCGAAAGCGCTAAACGTACTGAAACGGCGGCGGCGAGAAGGGCCGGGACGGGTATCGGTATTCCTTGGCTCGCTCAGTTATGCTAGGTCGTGGAGAGAGGGGGTGGACGGTGGTCCAGCGAACGAACGGGCTCACGCGGAAGCCGAAACTCTACAAAATAAAGAACTCGAACACGCGCATGGCTCATGCGATTCAATCATTTATTCGGACATATCCTTTGGAATGCGATAACGAGACGACGACAACGCGAATACAACTACGGTATCGGCACCACCCGGTAGCGGTAACACCGGTAGCCCAAAGGTCACTCACACTCCCACGATAGCGACAGGACTCCAAAACCGAGATCGCGAAAACGGTATCGGAACGTCGAATAGACCCGAGAATGCCTCAAGACGCTCGGTAATTAGTGCTGAAATTTAAGGAAAATACGAGAACGGCTGTGACTCGATACACTCGAAGTACGATAACGCCGATCGAGAATCAACCTTGGCAACGGGTAGATAGGCCGAACGAGAGCTTCTGGTCAACGAAGTCTCTGAAACTTAATGAAAATACGGACACCTCAATCGAGAACACGGAACACGGAAAATTACGATAACTTCGAGAATTCTGAAAAGTAATAAAATTACGAGAACGTCAATCGGGAACACGGTAGCGTAATTGACAGAGGCGGAACATGACGATAGCTTCGAGAGTAGCGAGAGCGGTATACGAGAGCGTCGAACGAGAGCCGTGCGGTACGTGTACGTGAGCGCGGGAGCCCCGAGGAGCTCCGCGCTCTCCGAGAGCTGGGAACCGAGAGCGATATTTTCGTATCGGTGGCTGAAGCTTAGAGCTCTTACCCCTCTACCGATGACGTGAGTCTGACGCGACCAGGAGCGTCGCAACGAAACTCGGGACTCGTTACCTAAATTCAGAGCTCGATAACACAGAACGGTAATACGGAGTTATATCGCGGAGACACACTTTTCAGGGACATTAGGATGCCTGCAACTGGACGATACAAACCGATAACTTGCGATCCGGCAATCCGTGGCGATTGGGTGATCGCGGCCCAAGCGCCCACGGCCTTCCAAACGTACCCGAAACGTAACCTTAACTCACCACGAGGAGTGGCGTGAACGGCATTACCCTAAAGTCCCAGAATTGAAACGTCGAGAGTCGCACTCGAACCTTCGCGCTGTCTCTCGCGACGAACCGTACGCGGTGAGAGGTAACGGGTGGCACGATATGTGGGCCCTGAACCGCGCTACTCTCTGCGCTTACCCACGACTAAACCGATAGAAGGACTCGGAAACAGAACGAAAACGGACGAAACTATTGAGCGTGACGATAACGCGGCAAGAAACCTTGGTCGGAACGACCTGTGACAGGATTTCCAAAAAATACCGTCACACCCCTTATGGCTCGATAAAATATTTCGAACACGAATATTTCATGCCCGAAATATTTTAATATTTTAAGCCCCGCCCTTCGCTCGAAATACTCCAAGTCTCTACCTGGCTCCGAATATTCCAAATGCCCTTCTGGCTCGGAATATTTTCAGTCCTGCCCTTGGTTCGAAATATTCCAAGTCCCCTTCTGGCTCGACATATTTCAAATTCCTTTCTGGCTCGACATATTTCAAATCCCCTTCTGGCTCGAATTATTCTAAGTCCTGCCCTTCGCTCAAAATATTCGTAGTCCCTTTCGGGCTCGAAATATTCCAAGTCCTTTTTTGGCCCAAATTCCAAGCCCCCTTTTGGCCCAAAATATTTTCAGCCCCGCCCTTCGCTCGAAATATTGCAAGTCTCTTCCTGGCTCCAAATATTCCAAATGCCCTTCTTGCTCGGAATATTTTAAATCCTGCCCTTGGTTCGAAATATTCCAAATCCCCTTCTGGCTCGAAATATTCTAAGTCCTGCTCTTGGCATGAAATATTTGAAGTCCCCTTTTGGCTTCATAAAATATGTCGAGCAAGAATATTTTATGCTCCAAATATTTCAAGACCCTCCCTTCGTCCCAAATATTTTAAGTCCTCTCCTGGACCGAAATATTCCAAGTCCCTTTTTGGACCAAAATATTTTAAGCCCTGCCCTTGGCTCGAAATATTCTAAGTCCGGCCCTTGGCTCGAAATATTCCAAGTCTCCTTCTAGCTCGAAATATTTTAAGTCCCTTTCTGGCTCGAAATATTCCAAATCCCCTTCTGGCTCGAAATATTCTAAGTCTTGCCCTAATATTTCGAGCCAGAAGAGTACTTGGAATATTTTAAGCCAGAAGGGGACTCGGAATATTCATGGCGAATGCCTTTAAAGGGACTTGCAATATTTCTGGCCGAGGCCGCTTTAGGGATTTAGAAGATTTCAGATCGAGGCCCTCGCAGCGACTAAGAATTTTTCTGGCCGAGGCCCTTTTAGAGACTTGGAATATTTCCGGACCCCCTCTCCCGGGAATTCTGGGTATTTTCCGGGATTTTCGGGTGTTTTCCGGAAATTCTGGGTAATTCCCGAGAATTGTGGGTAATTTCCGGGAATTATAGGTAATTTCTGGGAAAATTTGGTAATTTCCGGAAACTTTTGGATCATTTCCGGGAATTCTTAGCCAAGAAGGGACTACCCGTCCCTTCCCGCCCCGCCCGTCGTTTGCTCGACGCATTCGCAAGCGATGCATTCCAACAGCGACAGCGGCTAGTATATACGCGACGCGATAATTTACGCGACGAATATGTCGAACTGAGGCCCTGTAGGGACTTGTCAGGCCATTTATTGACCCTTACCCTTCGTCGGGCCCCTTGTCGGCCCATTTATTGACCCTCACCCCTTGTCGAATATTTCGGGCCAAAAGTCCCTTAGGGACTTAGAATGTTTCGAGCCGAGGCCCCCTTAGGGACTTAGAATATTTCGAGCTGAGGCCCTGTAGGGACTCAGAATATTTCGAGCCAAGGGTGGGACTGAGCGAGCGGGGGCGGGGCGGCGGAGGTGGGGTCGAGCGAGCGGGGTCGAGGTGGCGGGGGTCTCGATTCTTGTACACGGCGCCGGCAGCGGCGGCGGCGGCGGCGACAGAGGCGAAATCTTTTTATATATTGAAATGTTTTTAATTATTTGATATGTGCGGCCTTTATGAGGCGGTCACTGTGAGCTCGTGCTCTGGGCGATCGAATAACGAGCTGGCTTCGTATTTTTTCTTGATGGGAAAAAGCCTCGGAGTTTCGTCGTTAACATGGTCCGAAGACCGAGACACTGCTCATCCTGGGCTCTGGGAAATAGGATATGAAAGGGAATTTTAGTCGATACGGATTTTCTATAGTACTGTTTTGATAAATGTACTCCTAACTCCGCGAACTACCTGCCTATTCGCCAAGGCTAAACAGAATAAAAGATTCTGACTACTAAATTTTAACAAATTGAATGTTACCCACTATTCACTGCCGTCCATGCCGTAGGCAGTGGAGCTGTCCTGGCTCAAGGATGCTAAACAAACGTTTCTTTTACTTTTGCTTGTCTCGTCGCTCAGCGGCTGCCATGCACAAGCAGCGACGAGCTCGGCCCCGAATTTCTCAACAATAAATTATTATGACGCGATCTTCGTCAGAATCTTCACCCTTAACACTCTTCGATTTAATTGATTAACGCGTGCGGCACTTCGAATGCACGACGCGGGGCTGGGCTGTCCCAAGTACGAATTCGCGAAGCCCGTTCCTTTCTTACTTAAATCGTAATTTCGGTGTGACGACGAGAACAGGGAGATTGAGCTAATCTCAAGTTACAAGATTTTCGATTTCTATTACTTTCGTACGAGTTGGGCTATTCCGTCTAATGAATGATAATATCGCGAAGTCTTAAATGCAGGCAGAAGTTGATTCTTTCTCAAGGAGTTTGATCGATATACCGGAGCTAGCCGGGGTTCGTCAAACAAGGAGTGTAGGTGGGTTAATTGGAAATATTAAACTGATAGTGAGCCGAGTGCTCCGCGCGCTTTTATAGTGGCACGATGTCCCGTTATCCGCGTCACGGATCGTACGATTGGTGACGTCTGTGCAACGGAAAAAGGGTCTTAATTTTGAAATCACATCGCGTTGCAACCGAGATTTTACCTTAAGTTTGAATTGAATTTTCGCTCCAACGGCTAATAGTCCTAAGCGTTCGCCAAGCAGAAACTTTATAATTTCTTAATTTTTGTACACGGCAGCGGTGGTGAGATATCTATGTCATATAGAGAGATATCTCAGCTATCTCCATATATATATAGCTGCCTGTGAATTAGAAAATTCGAAAAAATATTTTTAAGGGAGTTAGGCTTAAGGGACTTTGGATATTTCAGGCCAAGGCCCCTTTAACGACTTAAAAGATTTTCCCGGAGGGCAGGGGGGGGGGGCAAGCATAAATGTTCTGATTTCTCAATTTTTGTGCACGCCGCGGGAGTGAAATATCTATATCACATAGAGAGATGTTTCAGTCGATTTTAACCACTAGTTTAAGTTTTTTAAGTTTAATTTAAGTCCACTAGTATATGTTTGCCAGGGGGTATTTCTCAGGTCTTTTTTACTTCCAGATCGTATGTTATCGGGACACATGGTACTTATTGGGACAGTCCTGACAATTTTCTATTACGTTTGTATTTTGTCGGGACGTGTCCTGATAAATACCTTTTTTTGTACATAGTACGTCTTTCGAGCATACAATGTTTGTCAGGACAGTCCTGACAATCTTACATTATCGACAACGGCATTCCCGTATACATTATGTTTTGTTCCTGCAAACACATGGTGTTTAGTAGGACTGTCCTGGTAAACATCATTATTATGATACGCTTTCAGGAAAAGAGTATGGCATGACTAATCTCATTGTTAATTGCTGTCTAAAATTTAAAAAAAGCATATTCTTAATTCTTAGGAAATTAAACTTTTTTTTAAAAAACGTATTACGATCCTACCATTATTTTGTCTGATGGTAGAGCTGATTATATTTAGGATTGGGTACTTCTCAGGTCCTTTCAACGCCTGTAGTACGTACTATCAGGGCATATGGTTTTTATGGGGACCAACCTGACAAAATACTAACCAAACTCGAAGTGTCGAAATCGTCGAAATATTCATAATCCTCGTATTTTATTTTAACACTATGTCCAGAATAACGTCGCTTAGTCATATATGCGGACGTACTTCAGTGGCAAGATACTTCAGAAGATTGAGAACTTTGAATATCCGTACTTTGCATTGTCATTTCTTAGACAAAAGTGTTATATGTATTCGTTTTACGATACTTCTCAGGACTGTTTCGTTCTCGTATTGTAGCTTATCAGGACACATGGTGTTTACCGGGACTGTCCTGACAAACTGCATCGGAATTTTCTCACATATATATTGTACGTCACCAGGACATATGGTGCCTACTGGGACTGTCCTGACAATATTCTCTTACGAATTGCATAGCGTATTAGTTGGGAGTTTCTAATGAAACTCTACAAATTAAAAGTATTCATCAACGACCGCTGCGCATCGTCTCAGTTTTGTCCTATTGTTAGCGGACTTTGAATACTGATATTCGATAAACGCCTCAATTTGTTTAATAAAAAACGCGGTGCGTTCTGGACCCGCGGATGTGAATGCACCCGTATAAATTTCGAAAGTACCACACGACGCAAAATTACGCCGAATATTTATAGGCCCCGTATTTCATTTTAACACAATTTCTAGAATAACGTCGCTTAGTCATATATGCGGGCGTACTTTAGTGGCAAGATGCTTCAGAAAATTAAGAACTTTGAATATCTGTACTTTGCATTGCTATTTCTTAGGCAAAAGTGTTATATGTATTCGTTTTACGATACTTCTCGGGACTGTTTCGTTCTCGTATTGTAGCTTATCAGGACACATGGTGTTTACCGGGACTGTCCTGACAAACTGCATCCGAATTTTCTCACATAGATATTGTACATTATCAGGACATATGGTGCCTACTAGGACTGTCCGGACAATATTCTCTTACGAATTGTATAGCGTAGTGGTTTGGATTTTCTAATGAAACTCTACAAATTGAATATTATTCATCAACGACCGCTGCCTAACATCTCAGTTTTGTTCTATTGCTAGAGGATTTTGAATCCTAATTTCCGATGAAAGCTTCAATTTATTTAATAAAAAAACGCGGTAGCGATTTGGGGCCGCGTTAGTGAATGTACACTGCCATTCATACATGCCTGGTATCGATCTCGTCAAGAGTCCCGCTAAGAGTCCCGCCAAGCATCGCGAGAATCTCGCTGAGAGTCGGTGATGTTTGGCGAGACTCTGGGTAAGCGTTTTTGTCTCGCCGAGAGTCCCGCCGCGATACTCGGCATTTATGAATGGCACTGTACACGTATAAATTTCGAAAGTACCACATGACGCAAAATTACGCCGAATATTCATAGGCCTCGTATTTTATTTTAACACCATTTGTGAAATAATGTCGCTTAGTCATATATGCAGGCGTACTTTAGTGGCAAGATACTTCAGAAAATTAAGAACTTTGAATATCTGTACTTTGTGTTGCCATTTTTTAGACAAAAGTGTTAAATTTATTCGTTTTACGATACTTCTCAGGACTGTTTCGTTCTCGTATTGTAGCTTATCAGGACACGTGGTGTTTACCGGGACTGTCCTGACAAACTGCATCGGAATTTTCTCACATATATATTTTACTATTACCTGCGTTGAAACTGCAAACTCATTTTAATTATACGATACAAATTTTCGATGTTTTAGTCGATATCCTTTTCATAAATTCATTCGATTTTCGTAAAATTATCTGACGATTAGTCTTTCTCTCGACCGAGCGAAAATGTAAACACGGTATAGACCGGTACACGGTGAGGCTGACTACGTGCTACAATGTAAACAAATCGTTGAGCTGAGTAACACAGTAGACGAAAAACTTTTCAGTCGTCCTCGAGCGAGCGGACGTACGACGTCGTATTGTTTAGTGTTCGTGTCGTTTCAGTGATATGGTGGAATTTTAGATAGCAAACCGACGATGTTTTTGCTTGTACGCTTCGAGGACGATATTCTTTACGTCTGTCGAGAAAATCGGGTCAGCAACGTGCAGGGAGCGGAATGCACGGTAAAATATACGGACGGTGGGAGGTATCCTGCGCGAATTTTGGCTCGAAACCGTAAGTACTTGTTGAATAAAACGAAATAATAATGTAAACTTCACTACTCTACTGCACTGTGTACTTAATGTGTGTGTGTGTAATACGATGTTACGACGATGATGATTAACGTTACTCCCGCATAACGTTAATCGATACGATAAGGAAATCTGTCTCAAGCGACGTACTGGCAGTTCTCAGGACTGTTTTCCTTCCATTTCAATAATTAATCATTAAAAACGATTTGAACGAAAATCTCTTCTGTCTTTATTAACGTTATTCCCAGATAACGTTTACAGATGCGATAGCGAATTCTATCGAAAAATCAGTATTTAATAATCCTTCATAGCAATCAAAACAAAGCGGTCCTGGTAACTGCCAGTAGGTCTGTAACTCTATCGGTCATCTTGTTTACGTCTCCATGTCGATGTTTACATACCACGGTTATGTTACAGGTGACCAAAGTTTTTTGCACGGCATGAAAAAAGAAGCTGAAAAGGGTACAACGACTATCGGAGACAATGATGACCGTGGAGGTTCGAATGGTTTTAGTCGCCTGGATGCATTTTTTTCGAATCTCAAGTGATATTTATGAGTTTGTCTTTCTTATATTATACCGAAACAAATAGATCCGGAACATCGAAAAAAAAAAAGAAACAGAAAAGCGCGCGGTTGGTCGATCGTGTGGAAAAAGCGCCGGATATCATTCAATCTAAAGTTCTGGCTACCGAAACGATTAACAAAGAAGGTTGGAAATATGTTTTTATTTAAACGTTAATATGTAAGTTCGGCATACGTCGAGGGTGTGACAATATACATTTAACATGATTATTGTGTTGCAGTGGAGGACCATACCTCGAAGCCCAGAGCGGCAAATAAAAAAAGAAAAAAGAAAGTAAAGCGGCCGTGACATGCACCAACGATTGGAAAAAAGAAAATGCCGAGTATGAGCGATCGTCTGAAAAATCGACCGGCTTCGACGAAATAGCGAACGACCCGTTGAATAGTACAGATGGCGAAGAAGCATTTCCAAAACAAAACACATCGCATAATGAGTCGGAAATTGCGATAACGCCAAATGATTTGACGTTTACGGCAAATCAAACGTACACGTGTACCGAGGTTGCACTGTGTATCACGTCGTCGATCGATACTACTTCGAAATCGAAAGAATTAAACGAAAACCGTAAAAAAAAAAAGATAACGGTATCGGTCGATGCTGTAGGAAATTCGGCAGGCACCGTCGCATCGGAAGTTCTGACTACATATACGGTCGACGAAAATGGTTTGAAATATGTTTTAAATGATATAATATTCATGTAATGTGAACTCTATCTTATAAGTATTCGTTTTAATAATAAGATATTTTATTTGATTTCTGTACTATAGATAAGGAAAATATTCAGAACGCTAGCGAAGTACACCGGGGGAATAAAACCCAAGCGGCCGCTTTCATCGACTCGAAAAAAGAAAAAGAAGATGCCAATAATGGTCGACCCTCCGAAAAATTCGCGGCTATCTACGACGGATATCGCGAATCCGAGAATTCTAATAGTACAGCCGACGAAGCAGCATCGTCGAGACATAAGGAATCGGGTACGAAGTCGGATATTCAGATAACGGCGATTGATCTGAAGCTCACGACAAATCAAACGCGTATGAGTAACGAGGATCTGCTGGATGTTAAATCATCGACCGAAACTATTCCGAAACCGGAAGAATCGAACGGAAACTTCGTTCACGGCAATTTTCTCGAAAGTTCAAAGCTGATCGACACAAACGAGAATACAGCATCTGTGATAAAGGAGAAAGTACGTATCGGCGCTGACTTTATCACGCCGTACGGTGTGGATTCGAAAAAATTCGATTCTAATCGAAAGTCGGCTGTCGCACACGTCCTCGAGAATGTGCCGAGTACTAATGATCGCAAAAAATGAGCGAGATAATAGCTGGACCCGGAGAGCGGTCGGTTAAGGAGTCAGAGAAAAAACAAGACGACCAGATAATGAAAACGATAACGAATTATACTTTATTCAAAATAATGCGTGTGTCTCGTGTAAAGCGAATTCGGTGACTGATAGGAGTGGGGAAGCGAGGTAGCGAGAGTGCGAATGGATAGGGAAAGAAGAGAGGCCGAGAATAGGTGAAAGCGGGGATAGACGGTGCGTGCGAGGTATTGTTGTGAGTGTAGCCGGTGTGTGTATTGTGTGTGTGCGCGTGGCTGCTGAGCGAGCGCCGAGCGACCGTTCGAATCCCGAACATTCCGCCCGCCTCGTCGTGTCCGACGAAAATCCTTCGAGGGTGGATGCCGCCCGCCGTGAAGGCACCAAGGGAGCGAAGATGCCGCCCGCCATGGCGAGAGGATCTTGACGGTGGTTGGCATCCAGAGAGAGGCTCGGAGACTGTTGTAAGCAGTCCCGACGGAGCGAAAGATTCTCGGCGAAAGACGATGAGGACGGAAGCTGCGATGCGACGGCGAAGTTATCCGCCGGTGTCCACGGCCCCGGAGAGTATCCACCCCAGAGTGGTGTTTTGCGCCACGGGCGAGCCCGCAGGACCCTTCCTCACGCCGTCCTCCAGGACCTCGGCGTAGACGTCGGCGCCCAGGATGATGTCGATCTGGTCGTCGGTGTCGTAGTGAGGATCCGCGAGACGCAACCCTTCGATGTGAGGCCAGCCCTGCCGTATGACGTTACTCACGGGCGAGTACGACGTGAGACTCGGCAGCACGAGCGCGCTCACGCGATAGGACCGCCCCGTATCGATGCACGAGTGGACACTCGCGACGACTTTGCCCAGTGCGTGGGTCGACTTCCTCCCGACCCCGACGATGGAGATGGAAGTGGCCAGCTTCGGCAGGTGGAGGCGCTGCACCAGGCTGCTCGAGATGAGCGACGACTCCGAGCCTTGGTCGAGAAGCGCGCGAGCCCCGAAGAGGCGTCCCTCGTTGTCCTCGACTTGGACCAAGGCGGTTGCCAAGAGAACAAGCGTGCGCTCGAGGCGAACGGAGCGTATGTTGCACGCGAGGGCGTTCGTCGTTCGAGCCTGCGAAGAGCCCCCAGCTCCGTCTCGACTCGTAGATGCTGAAGAAGCGGCATTGACCGACGCTGCTTCTCCCGGCTTCGCGGCACCGTGCAGCATCGTGTGATGATGCCCTGAGCATTGTTGGCAGCGCTTCGTTGACCGGCACGCGTTGACTCGATGACCGCCGAGGCAGTTGTAGCACAGCTGCTTGGCAACGACGATCTCGCGCCGCTCTTCCGGTGTCTTGCCGCGGAATTCCGAGCACTGCAGCACGAAGTGGTCCGATGCGCAGCACGCGCACTTCGAATCGCGAGTAGAGTTTGTCGCCTGGAGACTCCTGACCGTCGTCGAAGAGCGCGGAGGTCCGGTGGCAGGCTTCGGCTTCCCAGTCGCGGCTTCCAGCGACTCGAGCGTGAGGATACGGCCGTTGATAAAACTCTTGAGCTCTCCCCAGGACGGTGGTTCGACACTGAGGCCGATGCTCTTCTCCCAATCGCGCCTGGAAGAAGGATCAAGCCTCTGCGCCGTCACGAACACGACCCAGTCATCCCAGTGCGAGACGGGCCGTCCGAGAGCCTTGAGCGCACTGAGCGCGTCGTTAACTCCGGCGAAAAGCGTTCGCAGCTGCGACGATGACTCCTGCGTGAGCGGCTTCAACGATGACAGCGATGAGAGCTGAGCGTTGACCAGGAGGCGCTTGTTCTGGTAGCGGTCGAGAAGAGTCTCCCACGCTCGCCCGAAATTCTCCTCTGTTGTCGCGATGTTCCTGAGGAGATCGGCAGCCTCACCCGTGATGCTGGTCTTGAGGTAATGCAACCTCTCGACGTTCGAGAGATCTCGATTCTCGCTGATAAGCGACGAAAAGAGATCTCGAAAGTTCGGCCAGTCGGTGTACGCACCCGCGAAACTCGGAAGATGGATCTTCGGCAGCTGTCGTGAGTGCAGACCACCCTGAGGACCTGCCTCGGTCTCTGCAGGGAGAAACGTGGCGAGAGCACGGCGCATCTCGGTCTTCGTGTCGATGTATTTCTCCTCCGTGAGCGCGAAAAAGGCCTGTAACTCCGCTTTCACAGGGTCGTCCTTTTTAAGCGTAATCCTCGTATGCACATCCTCGAATTTCTCCCACGTCGTGTCAAGCACTTCCATGCGAGTGACAATCGCTTCGCGTGTCACTTTTTCCTTCGCGAGCTTCTTGTAGTTGTCAAGAGCGTTAAAGATTCGCGCACTCAGCTGCTGTTGACGTTCGATGAGCGCGTCCATGGTAGGTGCGAGAGAGAGAGCCGAAATATCGAAAATATCGATGGATATTTTGCGAGAGGCTTCGGCGAGTCGAGCACCGGCCGATAGCAACGCGCACCGCCGAGCGATGTAAACACGCGCGAATCGCGAGGCGCGAGATCACCTTGGCGCGTGAAAACCGTTGCGCGCCGGGGCAGCGAACTCGAATTCGCGAGCGACGCGCGAAAAACGGTGGAAACCGCGAGAGGGAATTCTCGAACGCACAGCACGCAACCCCGCACAAACTCCAACGCACGTGATCGCAATAGCGTCCGTAATTGTTTTTAGATGATGCTTAACCCGTAAAGAACTAGCATAGTTCCACCAGAAACTTAACCGACACCAGCGAAGAGAATAAAGCCCAGAGAGTGTAACGTCCAGCTAGCCAGCAAAGCACTTGCACGTTAAAGTTCCTTTCCACAGATGCTGCAAATATCCCACGATAGCACCGCGAGATCCGGCTCGAAGGACCAAAAAATGAGCGAGATAATAGCTGGACCCGGAGAGCGGTCGGTTAAGGAGTCAGAGAAAAAACAAGACGACCAGATAATGAAAACGATAACGAATTATACTTTATTCAAAATAATGCGTGTGTCTCGTGTAAAGCGAATTCGGTGACTGATAGGAGTGGGGAAGCGAGGTAGCGAGAGCGCGAATGGATAGGGAAAGAAGAGAGGCCGAGAATAGGTGAAAGCGGGGATAGACGGTGCGTGCGAGGTATTGTTCTGAGTGTAGCCGGTGTGTGTATTGTGTGTGTGCGCGTGGCTGCTGAGCGAGCGCCGAGCGACCGTTCGAATCCCGAACACTATGGAAGCGGAGCAAGTCAAGAAAGCCTCTCAGGAACCCGGTTTAAACACAACTTATGAAGTCCGTAGAGCAGTATGCGATTCTGCCAAGGAACCTGTTCAGTATAACGTCGACATTATTGAGAATTCCAGCAACAGCCGAAGTACGGACAGCGTTATACAAAAAAACGTATCGCCTTCGAACGGCGATGACACGAGTGATATGTCGCGTTTCAACCAATTGTCATATGAAGGCGCTAACGTATCGTCAGATCCACCAACGCTCACAGACATCATGAGCGATTCGATAATCACGGATTTGCTTGCCGTATTAGAACCCGAAGGACCAACAACGAATTTATCGTGCACTGTCGATCATTCGTTGGATAATTTGATAGCAGGGAATCCACAAATCGATCAAAACGAACAGAATTCACTCGAAATAAGTAATTTCAGTCTCGGCCCGACCGGTGATATCACGCATATTGCGACGGAAATTACCGTACAATCAGACGCACCTATCAACGGATCGACGATACTTCAAGCAATGGAAAAACCTTTGCTCTTTAGTACTCCGAACGATACAGGTGAATGTAATCCAACGCCGTTTACTTTTACACGAGAAATCCAATAACACAAATATGTTGACTATTTGTAACAAATATTAATAGCTTAAATTGGAAATGGTTTTTTTTTTAAGTTATCGCCGATTGTAACGACGATGACGCTGATATGAGAGAAGATCAAGAATATAGTTGTGATCATTCCGGTGAAGCTACTCAATTGCCGGTAAACAATGCTTCACACTCCGATACGTCTATCGATAGGTCCGACTTTCGAGTTACAGAAATCGACGAGCCTCCGCCGAACAGCGCGCGACAACCACAATACTCGAGTGATTCAGGTACACAGTGCAGTACTTTCACGTCTTTGTTCAAGTGTATCAAATTTTTGTCTGTATATTGAATATTTGATTTTTTCATTCGCGCCAGATGCCACCGATCGAAATGACCATGACTACGTTCCTTCTCCACACGGTTCTGAACACAACGCAGATGATTCTGCTGACGAAGAAGAAGTGAACGAAAGTCTCACTCGAAAACGGGATTCAAGCCGAAAGTCGGGTCAAAATTCGTCACTAGAAATATCTCTATCAGCTAACGTTCCGGGGAAATCTACGCGAGATGATGCAGAAATGTTCGTAACCGTAGCATCTGGAAAGAAGGGCCTGGACAGAAGATCGTTCTGTATGTACTGCCAAAAGATGCAAAGCAAATTCGTACGCCACCTCGAAAACAAGCATAAAGACGTAGACGAAGTGAAGAAGTTTTCCGTTCTACCAAAGGGAAATCCCGAGCGGCTAAAGATCATCGATACAATCAGAAAAAAGTGCATGTTCGAATTCAATACCAACAACGCCGTCAACGATGGTGAATTGCTGGTTGTTCGACGACCTAATGAAACTGCACCACGAACAGCGACGAATTACAAGGTATGCCAGGGCCGCAAGGGATTTTTCTCGAAAGACAATATACGACATCACGCAAAGAGATGCTTCGGATTTGACGGTAAAAAGCAGAGAACGTTATCGGTACTCGGCCGACGAATTCTCGGACGTATTCATTCGGAAGCATCGGATATGTTGAGGAAAGAAGTTTTCCCCGTTCTTCGCGAAGACGAGGTCACCCGGCTGATTCGATACGATCGATTGGTGATTTTGTACGGGAACAAATTGTGTGCGAAGTACGGTAGCCTGAAGCATCAGCAAGATATGATTCGCGCCCATTTGCGGCTTCTGGCACGATTTTTATGCGCTATTAAGTCTCTTAACGACGAGATCACCGATTTTGCTTCCGTTTATCATCCGAAGTATTACGACGACGCAATTCTCGCCATTTACGAAGTATCGGGCTTCGACGCGAAAACGAAAACCTACAAATCTCCGGCGACGGCATACTCCATAGGTTCACTGCTGAAAAAAGTCGCGAACTTCTTCATCTTTGATTGTATTAAAAGAAAGGATGTCACACAAAAAACTCGAACCGAGGATTTTTTGAAGTTGCTCAACGTCGACATCGAAGTTTCCGTCAATAAAAATGTCACAGAGTCGCAAACGTTGCAAAAACGACGAAAGAAGGTGGAACTGCCGTCTGATAAGGACATTCAAACACTGCATAATTTTTTGAAAAACGAACGAACAGCGGCTTTTCTAGCTTTGCAGAAAGGCTTCGACGCGTCCGAGTGGCAAAAACTCGCAGAAACGACGTTGATTTCGGTACAGCTCTTCAATCGCCGCCGAGCCGGCGAAATCGAACGTGCCTCCATCGAAGATTTCCAAACGTACGAAGGAATCAATAATGCAGAATTGAAGAAGTTATCCAAAGAGAACCAGGACATCGCGAAAAACTACGTGCGCTTCACGATTCGTGGGAAAAAAGGTCGAACGGTCCCGGTCCTACTGACAAAAGACCTTTTCAACTGTATCGAACAAATTCTGCAGTATCGGAAAGAAGCGAAAGTTGAGTCGACGAATGAATTCGTATTCGGCATTCGACACTCCAAAACGGGTAAACCCTACATGAGAGCATGTGCTTTGATGAAAAAATTCGCAACAGCATCGGGCGCCACATTTCCCCACAAATTGACCGGCACAACGTTGCGCAAGCATATCGCTACGAACTGCATAAATCTAAATTTGTCAGAAAACGAAGTAGCAGATGTTGCAAATTTTATGGGACATGCCGAGAAAATACATCGTGAACACTATCGTCAGCCCATTGTGAGTCGCGAAATTCTCCGGATGTCGAAAGTCCTCGAACTCGCTCAAGGCGATGATCAGGACGACGACGATGAAGACGACGATGACGACGATGAAGAAAACACGTCCGAAACCGAAGGTGAGGTGAAAACTCTCAACAAGAAGACTAATATCGCGCAACGAGTTCATTTTGTTTCATAAAAAAACGTTCACAATTTCAGTCCACTCATAAAACTCTGTGTATATTTTTTTAATTGTCTCATTTTTATGTAGGTGGGAAGAAATTACCACCGAGTAACGCCAAAAATGGCAAGCCGGCGGAGGTGGCAAAAGTCGGAAAAAAACGACCGCGTACCGTAATGGTCCGGAAAATTGCTGGCAATACCGGATCGTCTGGCGAAGATTCGGATAGCGACGTTTTTAAGACGCCTGAGACGTCAGCCCGTAAAAAACGAAAAAAACGTTCAAGTATGTACAATAATTCATATTTCATCGTATCGATATCGTTATATATTGTGAAATTAATGACAATGACAATAAAATGAAAACGTTGTATTTTTCTAGCATCGTCGTATGGACCGGTGGGATCAAAAAAACGATGGTCCACCGAAGATAAGGAAACGGTTCAAAAAGTGTTCGCATCGTATTTCGAATCGCGCACACTGCCGTCGTTGAGCATAATCACAAAAGCGTGTTCGAAATATCCGTCATTACATGCACGCTCGCCAGCCGTGATAAAGAGTTGGATCTCTAATCAATATAAAAAGTAAATCCGAAACGAATCCGAAACGAATATTAGTTGCGATATGGCAGCATCGCGTTCTTTTTTATAAGTATATAGACAAATTCCAAAAAAATAGTTGGAAGATTTTTTATTTTGTTTTTAAAACTTATTCTTTTTTTTGCGGCCATTCGTATTAAACGAACATCAGTTCCGGTATCGCAGCATCGCGTTCTTTTTCATAATGATATACAGAAATTCCAAAAAAGTAGTTGGAAGATTTTTTATTTTGTTTTTAAAACTTTTTCTTTTTTTTGCGGCCATTCGTAGTGAAACTTTCAAAACTATCGTTTCGTTTACTTTTTATATTGACCTTCGACTAATAAAGAAAAATATTTATGTACTTGTTTTTTTCATCTTGCAGTTTATTTTTGTTTCTATTATCATAAATATATCATTTTCATAAAACTGTTTTTCGTATGCCAAAACTATTTCCATCGACCCTTTTAGTTTTAAGAAGTTTTCCACGTCAATTGTGGGCTAATTTTCCGCCAGCCGACGTGTGTCTGCCCCATCGTCCCGATAAATATAACCGAGCAATCTCTTGCTATGACTAGGCGACAGCAGCGGTGTTTTCAAGTAACGATAATCGTGTTCGTCCAAAATGATTATTAAGTGTACTGGTGTTTATCAGACCGTTTTTACCACAAAAAAAATTATTACAACCTGTGTTGCACCCTATCTTCAGTGTTGGCAAAACGTTTTTAATGAGCATTGTCGATATGCTTCTCTTCATACCCCTCTTATTGCAAATAAAATGCAAAACTGTTATTAACTTTCATAGAATTAATTCGCGTAGTAAAACAATGTCCCGAGAAATGCTATCTCGCACATAAAATCAATTTAGCTGTTGGTTGTTGAAAGGACTGTACATATATAATGAAAGTTCTCAGGTCTGTTTCAGTACGCCTATCGTTGTCCTGAGAAATCCCATTCCGCCAATCAGACGAATCCATCTTTTGGCAGTTATAAGGACTGCATATAGACAAAGAAAGTTGTCAGGACTTTTCCAGTTCTCCGGCCACTTAATCTGCATTATTGAAGACAGATGAGTGTATCTATCGATATGCTCATCAAATCAATTAACTATTAATGTTCTCAATGTATGAAATTTGAACTATTGGAAGATTGCTTGTTATAAACTGATCCAGGGTTTTGTGTTTGCAAGTCCCGATAACTACCAATTCAGGCAAGGTCCTGATAAATACCATAAATAGGATAGTCCCGACAACTACCCTTGCAGAATAATTTCTTATATACTCATGAAGATCGAGCGCAAACATTTAATAGTGGCAGTATTTTGTTCAGAGTGATCCGTTTGATCAATGTATGCAATAAAAACTGACCCTTTAAAAAAGTCCCAATAAACACCCTCTGGCAAACATATATATATGTATGTGATCAGGCATGTTTAGGGTCACATCCCCCACCCACCCAAATGCATGGCAATTTTCATTACGCATACGTTACAATCAAAATTTTCGCCAAAAACCTTAACGTAACCGATATACACGTAAATGCGTAGCTATGGGTTGTTTTCGGGACACCATTATAACGGCGGCTCCTAACACTGTAGTACATTCCAGGACTTAACGATATCGAGCGATTTAGGGACAACGCATTTCCCAGGACTTCCGATTAACGATTACTACGGGAACCTTGCATGTTCCAGGACTTGCAATTAAAGGCTGATTTAGGGACATCGCATTATACCGGGTCCCATTCATACCATCTAGATTACGAGTTATTTTAGGGATACTGTAATTCCCAGGACTTTGGATTAACGGTTCCTTTGAGGACACTGCATTCTTTCCAGGACTTGATATTACCGATAGATTCAGGGACAAAAAGTTTTCCAGAACGGCCGATTAACGATTCCTTCGGGGACTCAGGCATTCCAGGTCTTTGGATTAACGGCTCATTTGAGGACTCTACTTTAAAGAACTTTTCAATACCTATTGATTCAGGGACATTGTGATTGCCAGGACTGACGAGTAACGTCTGTTTCTGGGACTCTAGATTTTCCAGGACTTAATACTAATGGTTGGTTTGAGGACGCTGCGTTTACCAGGACTGCCAAATAACGTTTATTTCTGGGACTATAGAATTTCCAGGACTTCATAGTAATGCTCGACTTGAGGACTCGGCGTTTACCAGGACTGTCATGTAACGTTTGTTTCTGGGACCCAGGATTTTTGAGGGCTTAAGACAAATGCATGATTTAAAGAGACCAGGTTGCCATTGAAGATTGAATGATGGACGACGTGTTTTTTTGGTTATATTGGGAATTCCTACATCTATTTATTGACGGACCGACTTGTTTAGGGATCCATGGACATCATCACACGTTACCGACGCGCCTACACACCCGATTTGCATTTCTGTAACGAAATACTTTGAATGGCCCGTATCAATCGGAATCTGTCCCTATAATGGTAGTTTCAGGAACTGCATGGGTATCATCGAAAGTCCCGAATATTAGCGATAGATCGGATGGTTCCGTTCTTAGAATGAAACAAGTCCCTGAAACTGCCGATAGGTGTTAAGAATTATTACCAAATCGGCAGTTCCAGGCACAATTTTTGGTTGTGTCGAATGTCCCGAAAATCAACAATGCGTACGAAATTTCTGGTCCTCGAAGCTGCCTATAAAACTTCAACACTGGTTGCAATTGATAATTTAGGGATCGTTCCGTGATACGAGTGCTGTTTCCGATTAATGTCAGTAACACCTCGCAGAAAGTATCGGACTCACGATTAGTTGATGTCATTATGCCTTAGATTGTGTCATACCTCCAATTCGATCGATTATTACCCGTTGCCCTTATGCAGACTACTATGGAATCTCTAGGAATCACTCTCCATTAGCAGTGGCCGCTCAGATAATTAACGTTGTTGTATTTCACCCTCCTGAATATTAATAATACTTCTGCTAGATTATTGCTACATTGCCAGCTTTGAGGACGGTTGTTTGCTTCCCTGGAAAGGATAGATCACGATATTTACTCGATTTGTAATACTGCAATAGAAACCCTTGATGATGCGAACGAATCGTAGGCTGCCCCTACAGTGGTAGCTTCAGAGACCGCTTTGGTACCAGTAAATGTCCTGAATGTTGGCAATGGGTCTAGGAATTTTGGTCCCGGAACGAATGTTCTTGAAACTGCCTATGAGTATTGGAGATTATTGTTACTTTGGCACTTTCTGGGACCGCATCAGTACCACCGAAAGTTCCGAATGTTAGCGATAGATTCGGTAGTTCCGGTCCTGGAATGAAAAAAGTCTCTAAACCTGCCGATAGGTGTTAAGAATTATTACTAAAACGGCAGTTCCAGGGACAAGGACATTGTGTCGAATGTCCTGAAAATCAACAATACGTACGAAATTTTTTGTTCCTCGAAGCTGCCTATAAAACTAAAAATTTTACGAAAAATTAAAAAACTCCCGACTGCAAAAAGAGTGAAATAACAATTCATTATTGACGTGTTATAGTCGGGAGATTTCTTCGTCATTAAGTGTTACGAGACAACGCCGGTAACGTCGACGCGATAGCCAGAGGAAAGGGTCAGGAGGTTCGCGGAATAATTAGAGGCGAAGCACAGTTTAATATTAACAATAACAAATGAAGCGTTTATTGAAACCGAAAGTGAGTAAGAAGTAAAGGTCAAAGCATAGAGCGTGAAAGTAGAGCGATAGCGAGATAGTCGAAACGCGTGCCCGCGAATCGACGGCAAGAGAGACTCTGGTGTTTTCGGAGGGCCAGTGACCCGTGCGGAGTGGGGGAACCGAGAGCTCGAGGTCCCCGAGAACGCGACGAATATTATTTTCGTCACGATCGTGACATTGGCGCGAACATTAAGCATGGGAATCTCCCGATTATAACACGTCAATAATGAATTGTTATTTCACTCTTTTTGCAGTCGGGAGTTTTTTAATTTTTCGTAAAATTTTTTTATTTCATCTTTTTTAGAGACGATGTTTTCAGCGAAACTTATATCTTCGCGAATTTGAGGTAATGCCGCACGGAGATCAAGGATTTTGCGAGCAGCCGGCCACTTGCGACCGACGCGCAACAGTCAGTCGGGTATCGTACTATCTGTCGAAAAAACATACGGCAGATATATTTCTGAAGCGAGTCACAGGTTATGCTGCGAAGTTATCGATGGTCGCAGCAACAGTCTCATTCGATATGACGGGACTGCGTGTTTCGTAAAATGACTGTATTTAAATTATTATTATTTAAATTAAGCCTTGATCTTCGTTTTTTTTGTCGGCACGCATTCACCTTCGATCATAGTATCGATCTGCCAATTTTCATTCAATAATGTTTTGTCTATCTCGAGATTACTCGTGACAACGAAAATCGACTTGATCAGCTGATCGCAGTGAAACGCATAATGGCGGTGGTTGGTGGTAGGAGGCTGTTGTAGCGTCTGCGGTGCGTGTGTGTGTTACCCGCACCACCTCGGGTCGGCGTAGGGGGCCCGGGCTGCTAGCTGTGGCTAGGGTGGTTGGGAGAGATGTCGCTCCGGCGGCTGCCGCGTCCCAACCACCCGCCCTTACTCGATCATTTGGGTACCTTGACCAAACGTGATATGGTGGGGGCGTGAGGGTCAAGTGGGGATGGTGCGAGGATGTTCGCTTGGGAGGTAGCTAGGGTGGGGATGGGTTAGAGTGAGATGCTGCGTTGTCGACGGGGATGCAAACGCGTGAGTGTGCGTGTGTATGCGCCTGGTGCGCCAAGGTCCCATAGTGGAGGTTTCGTGTAGTATGCCGAGTCAACGCCGGGGCCGAAGGGCTATGGTTGGGAGCCGTGAGCGTGAACCGTAGGCCAGCGTTATGATCGACGCCTGGGTGTCGCAGGTTCAAGCCTCGCTTTGGGCATTTTTTTTTTTTTTTCGAATACCTGAATTATGACGCAGAAGAAAATGCATATGCTAGATTGGCCTTGCGGTTAAGGCGACGGCATGAAGCGCTGTCTTTCCCCAAGGGGAAGTATGGTTCAAAACCCTCATCTAGCATTTTTTTTTTATTTGTATTATTCTGTCCGAAACTTAATAAGCGAGACTAGTTCGGGGGAAGGTAAGTGAGAGAGAAAAATTGTCTCACTCCTTTTTATTTTAATATTCTTAAACCAATGGTGTACATATATAGATATATAGTTATCATAAGAAAATGATTGAGTCTTGTTTTACAATTGTAGTTTTTCTAAGGTTAAGGCTGTGGCTCTATTGCTACCGATTCTTCTTCTACGCGATTCATCACTTTACGAAAAATATATTCGTGATGAAGACATAGTAACTCCGTGGCGATTAAATATCGTTTTCTATCCACCGCACAGTACACAGTTTGAATAGTGTCCAGCCCTATTGCAAAGACTTGTTTTTTATAAAGTCCATATTGGTAGCCGTTCGGTGTAGTAGTGATCTCCTGTCTAAGCTGCGTACAGGTTTTCACAATCAGTGCATCGCTAACTTCGCGCACAAGCTGTAGTTCATCCGAAAGCAGTAGAATTCGGTGGTTAATGCAGGGATTCAGCATCTTTACACCGTCCAATGTTTTCCGCTGCATGATGTTTGCATAACAGGCGAGAACAGTTTTCTTGCAACTTTTTTCACTGGCTCACCGCCGTCTTTGAGACTCAGGGTAATAGCCGTCTCATGGTAAGCCGCTGTAAGACGCACAGATAAATGGCCCGTTGTCTGTATATGCGTGGAGCCGTGTTCCGTGTCTACCCCCTGCTCATCGTCGAACCAGTATGAAATTGCATTCATCTGGGTGGATAAGTCCCGCCACTCGGCAATACTGATAGAGATTGTACCGGAATTACGGCTGGAGAACTTTACAGTCACTGCAAAATCTTCGTTGTTTATTAACTCAATACCGATTGTAGCCAGCTTGCTGCACGAAGCGTTCAAGTCGTATGTCGTGGGTGATGGCTTCTTCTACACGAGGGCGCTTTGGTACGCGCTGGTTATTTATAACAAAGTCAAACCTGTCTATTGTTTTTGTAATTTAAAGTATATTCAAGGGAGATCAACTTCACTCTCTGAGCTTCAGAGCCGTAATGAACCAAGCCCGCGAGTATCGTTGGTATGAAGAAGGTGTGATTTTGGAAGGGGAAGGATAGTGGGGTGGGGTGGGGGGGAGGGGGGGGGGGGGGGGGGGGTAGAAAAGCACCTTGGCGCCGCCTTGTCGTCTGTAGAAAAGAATATGTGACTCGTATCAAAAGAATTTGTGAAAGTGTTACGAGAATCTTCGTAGAGTGTTATTTTTATTCGTTGCCCGTAGGATGATGCACTGTATGCAGGATTTTCTTCGTTCGTTTTAAAAATAATACAACAGTGAATTCTTTCCTTATTAGGCTTTCGCATTACCGGCCTCTCACGCTCGAATTTTCAAAATATTACGTCCGCAGGACTCTGTGTTCGCACAGGAAGCTGTTTATCTCACCGGGGTATGCGCAAAGTTGTAAAGATATCTTGGAGGGGCGGAAGATGCGTATACACCGCGGTAGACGAGGCTCGTGACGGCACTTACCGAAATTTTTCATAATGGCTCGTTACTGCACTTACCGACATTTTTTCATAATAGCAGACCCGTAGACCTCTGATACCGTTTACTCCCACAGTTGCGAAAAAAAAGTCGTTTAAGTTTCTTGAGATGCATGTCAGTGATAGCAGGAAGCTGTGGAATCCACTTTACGACCTACTGACAACCCCCGCCGATGGAATGACGGCGCGAGCGCTGAGCACTTGTTACCGTCAAAGTAGCCCCTTAAACCTGCGTATGGTGCTAATGAGGTAGCAAACGATATTATCGGAACTGTACCACCGGAAAATCTCGTAGGTCGGTAGGACTTTTCACGTTGATACTAAGAAGCAGTTAAATTTATCGGAAGTGCAAGCCTTAACAGCAAGTAGCTCTCGGAGAGTTTCCCGATTAGGAAAATGGCGTCGGTGGCTGGAGGCGGAGGTAGAAGGGTAAATCTATAAGACGAGCGTTTTTCACGAAAAACCCCACTGTGACGTCTAGCTCACTGAGCGTAACGTTTCGAAGGATTCCTGTTTTTTGATACACCGTGTTTCGCGACCTCCTCTCGCCGTAAAAATGACGGATCGTGCTGTACACTGCCATTCATTGATGCCTGGATTTCCGTTTCATAGACGATTTGAAAAATCCACGCATGTTACCAATCTACATGATTATTGTAGTTTTGGCCATGACATTATCAGATTGGAGAAACTACGGAATTGGACCAGGCAGCCATCATGAATATTATACGTCATCGTTCGAGTTACAGGTTATGCTGTCAAAGTTTTTCAGAGAGTGCAAAGTGAAGTGTGCAAAGTGCGAGGAAGTTAATTCCAAGTATACCGACGAATATTGTAATAAATATACCGATGAATAGAGTAATAAATAAACCGACGGATATAGTAATAAATATAGCGACGAATCTAGTATGTTTGTTATTAATTATTATATTTTTCCTTGACATGTTTTTCGATATTTTCCAATCTATTTTCCTCGATATCTTCTTCGCTATTTTTCTCGCTGTTTTTTTCGATATCTTCTTTGCTATGTTCCTAGCTATTTTCCTCGATATCTTTTTCGTTATTTTCCACGATATCTTCTTCGCTGTTTTCCCAGCTATTGAATAGAAAATTATTCATTAAAGGAACAAAAATGAAAGCTGTTTTTTTTTTCATTTAATTTTTTTTCTCACTTTTTTAATCAGGATTGGAAACTATATTATCATTACATTTGGAGTCAAATTTTAGCGAAAAATCGCTGACAACTACAACAATTATAATATTCATAAATCGAAACGAAAAAAAAAAAGTTTTAAATTTCATTTAATTCGTAAAGTCCCAAATTTTTGTGGTTCTTAAAAAAAAAAACAACAAATAAACAAAGTTTATCAATAACAACAACATGTAACATAACAATAAACAAATAACCAGAGTAGACATGGCGTAAATTTTAAGGTTAAATTAGATCATTTCTATCTTATAATAAATAAATGATGTTAAATTAGATAATTTCTATTTTAACCTTAAACTATGTTAACCTTTCTAAAGTTCACCATGACATAACCTCCAAGGAGGCATTAATTCCATCACGCATCTTTAAACTTTTTGTTATCCGCGTATTAACAGTTCGTCGAAACTTTTTCACTTTCCACTTTTTAACTTTTGTCAAAAATGAGTAAACAATCTGACACTTCGATACTTTCGTACCTGTCATCGCTCCCATCGTATTCTCGAACCAATTCCGGCGTTCCCTGTGTGAACTAGCGCTCCACGCCATGATGCCATGAACTTTTGAATTGATGTAGATGGGCAAAATCACGCAAAAACTATCCGTCCAGGCATTAATGAATGGCAGTTTACGTGCTGTGATCAGCGAGGTGGTACAGTTCCTATCCACCGACCCAACAGAAACTGTGAAGTTTCTACTGGAAAAATCTGTCGATCGCGAAATACGAGGGTTTCGCGGCGCAGCACTCGGCAGGCGACTCAGAGCGCTTATGAACCATTCAACGGTTCGTAAGATCCTACGCCTCGCCAGTGCGGGAAAATTCGCCGGGTGCTGTGTTCCGCTACAGACGGCGTGGGTGCGGGTGAAGAATTCACCTTAAGCGACGTCAAGCGAGGCAATCGGTTTAGCCTCGAAACTTGCAGAGTTGGGTAAGTGTAAAATTTATTTATAAAATTAAAAAAATGTTATCTATTTTTCATTATATTAACGGTGGCTTTTACAGTCCAGAAGCTGACTGATCAGCAGCTGGAGGACGGCCAGGCCCTGGTCGAAGCCGCGGTGATCGATTGGGATAACGAAGGTAGGAAGTACAACATACAGGGTGACAATTATAAAGTGGCCAGTTGATTTTAAGCGTACTTGCGCGGTCATTTTGGGGTGGGTGCGGGGTGGTTTTTGAAGGATTTTTAATGCCCTCTTCGATGGCGTAGTCGGTTAAGCTGTAGGGCCCATAGTTTTTACGGGCCCAAAATGTTTCTGCCGAATTTTTCCGCAAAATAATTTTTGAGCCGATATCTTTGAAGATTATTAAATTCCGAATTCAGATTGCTTGTGTTGCGCTGAATTCGAAGGTACTTTGAGCGAGATAATTGAATTCAAAGATGCTGCATTTAGCAGCCGGTGCGCGGCTGACACATGGAACGCCGGACTCGAACCGTCGATAGTTGGCGCTTGTCGCGAGAGGCGGTTAAACTCCCGTCCGTCACACAAGGCGCCACTTTAAAAGAAAATCAAAGTGGCGAACTAACCAAGACCTGTCATAACACGATGGATCAGAGAAATTCATTGTGAACCTAGGATAACAATTAGATAGTAATAGATTGCGTCCGCGACAAAAATTTTAATCGAGAATCAAAGTGTTTAGTTCAAATAGACTGTTTGAATGTGCGGTTAATAATTTTACAAGGAATCGATTGTGACATCCTCAATAGAAAGCCAGCACGGTAAGTAAAAGTTATCCGCGAAAAACTATTCGAAATTAAGTTATTCAAAAATTATTCAAACTAAAAAAAGACCCATCGATGGTGATTTTTTTTATCCGTATCTATTTTAATGTGCAATGGAAAAGCCGTTGTTAGAAGAACATGCGACATAAAAAAATGTCGTTTATTCAGGGTAAAAGTGGTGAATTATAGCCCGTTCTAATTAGCTACGGGCAATAATTCATCGCTTTTGCCCTAAAAAAATTTTACCCCAGAAAAGATGGATGAACGATACACAAATCGTTATCGTACCGTCCATGAGGATCGGTAGTCTGGTGGCTAAAGCGATTGCTTGGTAATCCGAGGGATTCAAGTTCAAGACGCGTCTTTGGTTTTTTTTTTTTTTTTTTTTCTCCTCACTCATACCGTTCTACTTACTGGTGCATTACGACGCCGTGCGGATTCGAAAAGAGAAAAAGCTCCATCTGACATTTTTTTTCAATCAAATAATTAAGGAAGGCGAACCGACAATGTCCACGGGAATTCTCTTATCATGACAACAAATTTCGAGCAAAGGATGCAGGAGTGTTCTCTGGGGGGGGGGGGGGGGGGGGGGGGAGGGGGATCGTCGTTTTCGCCTCGAGTTATTAGTCGATAAGAAAATCGCTAAGAAATTTTTTCAAGGGCGCGACGGAGAATCAAATTCCGAGCCCGAGCTCCGAATTTTCTTCGGACGGAGTAATTCCGAGCAAAGGATTGATTCTCCAACACTCCATCGCCAAAATTTTAAATCGACTAATTACCGTGATTTTCTATGTAAATTCGAAACACCCTCACCTTTCTCGATCGAAGAAGGCCGCAGGCTATCGAATTTTTTACAAGAAATATTGCAACGATTGACCCGGATTGCAGTTTCGGTGCATTGGCTTTCGCCGGTAAGACCGTGTGGCTTGTCTTAACCGCGAATCCGGTTCAACTGTCGTTGATTTTCCATAGAAATTCGAAACACCCATGCCTCTCTCGATCGAAGAAGGCTGCAGGCTATCGAATTTTTTATAAGAAATATTGCAACAATTGACCCGGATTGCAATTTTGGTGCATTGGCTTTCGCCAGTAATCCTGAGTGGCTCGTCGGAACCGCGAATCCGGTTCAACTGTCGTTGATTTTCCATAGAAATTCGAAACACCCTCGCCTCTCTCGATCGAAGAAGGCTGCAGGCTATCGAATTTTTTATAAGAAATATTGCAACAATTGACCCGGATTGCAGTTTCGGTGCATTGGCTTTCGCCAAAGAATTCTGAGTGGCTCGTTTTAACCGCGAATCCGGTTCAATTGTCGTTGATTTTCCATAGAAATTCGAAACACCCTCGCCTCTCTCGATCGAAGAAGGCTGCAGGCTATCGAATTTTTTATAAGAAATATTGCAACAATTGACCCGGATTGCAATTTTGGTGCATTGGCTTTCGCCAGTAATCCTGAGTGGCTCGTCTTAACCGCGAATCCGGTTCAATTGTCGTTGATTTTCCATAGAAATTCGAAACACCCTCGCCTCTCTCGATCGAAGAAGGCTGCAGGCTATCGAATTTTTTATAAGAAATATTGCAACAATTGACCCGGATTTTTGTTTCGGTGCATTGGCTTTCGCAGGTAAGTCCGAGTGACTCATCTGAACCGCGAATCCGGTTCAACTGTCGTTGATTTTCCATAGAAATTCGAAACACCCTCGCCTCTCTCGATCGAAGAAGGCTGCAGGCTATCGAATTTTTTATAAGAAATATTGCAACGATTGACCCGGATTGCAGTTTCGGTGCATTGGCTTTCGCCGGTAAGACCGAGTGGCTCGTCTTAACCGCGAATCCGGTTCAACTGTCGTTGATTTTCCATAGAAATTCGAAACACCCTCGCCTCTCTCGATCGAAGAAGGCTGCAGGCTATCGAATTTTTTATAAGAAATATTGCAACGATTGACCCGGATTGCAGTTTCGGTGCATTGGCTTTCGCCGGTAAGACCGAGTGGCTCGTCTTAACCGCGAATCCGGTTCAACTGTCGTTGATTTTCCATAGAAATTCGAAACACCCTCGCCTCTCTCGATCGAAGAAGGCTGCAGGCTATCGAATTTTTTACAAGAAATATTGCAACAATTGACCCGGATTGCAGTTTCGGTGCATTGGCTTTCGCCGGTAAGTCCGAACCGACTCATCTGAACCGCGAATCCGGTTCAACTGTCGTTGATTTTCCATAAAAATTCGAAACACCCTCGCCTCTCTCGATCGAAGAAGGCTGCAGGCTATCGAATTTTTTACAAGAAATATTGCAACAATTGACCCGGATTGCAGTTTCGGTGCATTGGCTTTCGCCAGAGAATTCTGAGTGGCTCGTTTTAACCGCGAATCCGGTTCAATTGTCGTTGATTTTCCATAGAAATTCGAAACACCCTCGCCTCTCTCGATCGAAGAAGGCTGCAGGCTATCGAATTTTTTACAAGAAATATTGCAACAATTGACCCGGATTGCAGTTTCGGTGCATTGGCTTTCGCCGGTAAGTCCGAACCGACTCATCTAAACCGCGAATCCGGTTCAACTGTCGTTGATTTTCCATAAAAATTCGAAACACCCTCGCCTCTCTCGATCGAAGAAGGCTGCAGGCTATCGAATTTTTTACAAGAAATATTGCAACAATTGACCCGGATTGCAGTTTCGGTGCATTGGCTTTCGCCAAAGAATTCTGAGTGGCTCGTTTTAACCGCGAATCCGGTTCAATTGTCGTTGATTTTCCATAGAAATTCGAAACACCCTCGCCTCTCTCGATCGAAGAAGGCTGCAGGCTATCGAATTTTTTATAAGATATATTGCAACAATTGACCCGGATTGCAATTTTGGTGCATTGGCTTTCGCCAGTAATCCTGAGTGGCTCGTCTTAATCGCGAATCCGGTTCAATTGTCGTTGATTTTCCATAGAAATTCGAAACACCCTCGCCTCTCTCGATCGAAGAAGGCTGCAGGCTATCGAATTTTTTATAAGAAATATTGCAACAATTGACCCGGATTGCAGTTTCGGTGCATTGGCTTTCGCCAGAGAATTCTGAGTGGCTCGTTTTAACCGCGAATCCGGTTCAATTGTCGTTGATTTTCCATAGAAATTCGAAACACCCTCGCCTCTCTCGATCGAAGAAGGCTGCAGGCTATCGAATTTTTTACAAGAAATATTGCAACAATTGACCCGGATTGCAGTTTCGGTGCATTGGCTTTCGCCAGAGAATTCTGAGTGGCTCGTTTTAACCGCGAATCCGGTTCAATTGTCGTTGATTTTCCATAGAAATTCGAAACACCCTCGCCTCTCTCGATCGAAGAAGGCTGCAGGCTATCGAATTTTTTATAAGAAATATTGCAACAATTGACCCGGATTGCAGTTTCGGTGCATTGGCTTTCGCCAAAGAATTCTGAGTGGCTCGTTTTAACCGCGAATCCGGTTCAATTGTCGTTGATTTTCCATAGAAATTCGAAACACCCTCGCCTCTCTCGATCGAAGAAGGCTGCAGGCTATCGAATTTTTTATAAGAAATATTGCAACAATTGACCCGGATTGCAATTTTGGTGCATTGGCTTTCGCCAGTAATCCTGAGTGGCTCGTCTTAACCGCGAATCCGGTTCAATTGTCGTTGATTTTCCATAGAAATTCGAAACACCCTCGCCTCTCTCGATCGAAGAAGGCTTGCAGGCTATCGAATTTTTTATAAGAAATATTGCAACAATTGACCCGGATTGCAGTTTCGGTGCATTGGCTTTCGCAGGTAAGTCCGAGTGACTCATCTGAACCGCGAATCCGGTTCAACTGTCGTTGATTTTCCATAGAAATTCGAAACACCCTCGCCTCTCTCGATCGAAGAAGGCTGCAGGCTATCGAATTTTTTATAAGAAATATTGCAACGATTGACCCGGATTGCAGTTTCGGTGCATTGGCTTTCGCCGGTAAGACCGAGTGGCTCGTCTTAACCGCGAATCCGGTTCAACTGTCGTTGATTTTCCATAGAAATTCGAAACACCCTCGCCTCTCTCGATCGAAGAAGGCTGCAGGCTATCGAATTTTTTATACGAAATATTGCAACGATTGACCCGGATTGCAGTTTCGGTGCATTGGCTTTCGCCGGTAAGACCGAGTGGCTCGTCTTAACCGCGAATCCGGTTCAACTGTCGTTGATTTTCCATAGAAATTCGAAACACCCTCGCCTCTCTCGATCGAAGAAGGCTGCAGGCTATCGAATTTTTTACAAGAAATATTGCAACAATTGACCCGGATTGCAGTTTCGGTGCATTGGCTTTCGCCGGTAAGTCCGAACCGACTCATCTGAACCGCGAATCCGGTTCAACTGTCGTTGATTTTCCATAAAAATTCGAAACACCCTCGCCTCTCTCGATCGAAGAAGGCTGCAGGCTATCGAATTTTTTACAAGAAATATTGCAACAATTGACCCGGATTGCAGTTTCGGTGCATTGGCTTTCGCCAGAGAATTCTGAGTGGCTCGTTTTAACCGCGAATCCGGTTCAATTGTCGTTGATTTTCCATAGAAATTCGAAACACCCTCGCCTCTCTCGATCGAAGAAGGCTGCAGGCTATCGAATTTTTTACAAGAAATATTGCAACAATTGACCCGGATTGCAGTTTCGGTGCATTGGCTTTCGCCGGTAAGTCCGAACCGACTCATCTAAACCGCGAATCCGGTTCAACTGTCGTTGATTTTCCATAAAAATTCGAAACACCCTCGCCTCTCTCGATCGAAGAAGGCTGCAGGCTATCGAATTTTTTACAAGAAATATTGCAACAATTGACCCGGATTGCAGTTTCGGTGCATTGGCTTTCGCCAAAGAATTCTGAGTGGCTCGTTTTAACCGCGAATCCGGTTCAATTGTCGTTGATTTTCCATAGAAATTCGAAACACCCTCGCCTCTCTCGATCGAAGAAGGCTGCAGGCTATCGAATTTTTTATAAGATATATTGCAACAATTGACCCGGATTGCAATTTTGGTGCATTGGCTTTCGCCAGTAATCCTGAGTGGCTCGTCTTAATCGCGAATCCGGTTCAATTGTCGTTGATTTTCCATAGAAATTCGAAACACCCTCGCCTCTCTCGATCGAAGAAGGCTGCAGGCTATCGAATTTTTTATAAGAAATATTGCAACAATTGACCCGGATTGCAGTTTCGGTGCATTGGCTTTCGCCAGAGAATTCTGAGTGGCTCGTTTTAACCGCGAATCCGGTTCAATTGTCGTTGATTTTCCATAGAAATTCGAAACACCCTCGCCTCTCTCGATCGAAGAAGGCTGCAGGCTATCGAATTTTTTACAAGAAATATTGCAACAATTGACCCGGATTGCAGTTTCGGTGCATTGGCTTTCGCCAGAGAATTCTGAGTGGCTCGTTTTAACCGCGAATCCGGTTCAATTGTCGTTGATTTTCCATAGAAATTCGAAACACCCTCGCCTCTCTCGATCGAAGAAGGCTGCAGGCTATCGAATTTTTTATATGAAATATTGCAACAATTGACCCGGATTGCAGTTTCGGTGCATTGGCTTTCGCCAAAGAATTCTGAGTGGCTCGTTTTAACCGCGAATCCGGTTCAATTGTCGTTGATTTTCCATAGAAATTCGAAACACCCTCGCCTCTCTCGATCGAAGAAGGCTGCAGGCTATCGAATTTTTTATAAGAAATATTGCAACAATTGACCCGGATTGCAATTTTGGTGCATTGGCTTTCGCCAGTAATCCTGAGTGGCTCGTCTTAACCGCGAATCCGGTTCAATTGTCGTTGATTTTCCATAGAAATTCGAAACACCCTCGCCTCTCTCGATCGAAGAAGGCTTGCAGGCTATCGAATTTTTTATAAGAAATATTGCAACAATTGACCCGGATTGCAGTTTCGGTGCATTGGCTTTCGCCAGAGAATTCTGAGTGGCTCGTTTTAACCGCGAATCCGGTTCAATTGTCGTTGATTTTCCATAGAAATTCGAAACACCCTCGCCTCTCTCGATCGAAGAAGGCTGCAGGCTATCGAATTTTTTATAAGAAATATTGCAACAATTGACCCGGATTGCAGTTTCGGTGCATTGGCTTTCGCCAAAGAATTCTGAGTGGCTCGTTTTAACCGCGAATCCGGTTCAATTTTCGTTGATTTTCCATAGAAATTCGAAACACCCTCGCCTCTCTCGATCGAAGAAGGCTGCAGGCTATCGAATTTTTTATAAGAAATATTGCAACAATTGACCCGGATTGCAGTTTCGGTGCATTGGCTTTCGCCGGTAAGACCGAGTGGCTCGTCTTAACCGCGAATCCGGTTCAACTGTCGTTGATTTTTCATACCAATTTACAAGGCCCTCGCTTCTCTCAATCGAAGAAGGCTGCAGGCTTACTGGCTATCAAATATTCTATCAGAAATGTCGCGACGCTTGACTCGGATTCCCGTTGTAGTGCACTGGCTGTCGCCGGTACTCCTGAGTGCCTCACCTCAACCGCAATTCCGGTTCAACTGTCCTAGAAATTGTATACAAATTCGCAATCTCGTATTTCCTCTTGAGTAAGAAAATAGACTCTCATGCCGTCTCCGCGGGCGTAAAAGTTCTCCGCGAGACAGCGACCCTTTTTGAATCGAAGTTGCCCTAAATCGTATCGTGCGTAATCCCGAAACAATAGCAATACACCGGGTTTAAGATATCGATGAATCTCGCCGACGACGTGTTTCATTTTGTCGGGATGAATTGCACTAAGGACAAAAATGAAAAGAACTATATCGAGACTCGCGGGCTCGAAGAGCACATCCCATATGTTTTGAGTCACATCGAGAACGAATCCTTTGCATCTGGAAGCGTCGTAATTAGGGTTTTGTTGCAATATCTCGATAGCTGCAGAGGAAAAGTCGCATCCGTACAGATACAAATTAGGATCGGTATTTACATCAGAATAGGAAATATCGTATTCCCTACTCCGCATCCGATTTCTAATATTTTTATTTTTCTCGCAACCCTCCGCTTCTGCTTTCTCTAATTTTGTTTCCTTCGTCTTTCCATCGGGCCAAACTCTGAAAGATTCTTCTGGAACTCCTTCGGCTCTGGGCGGCGCAAGCTCCGGAAATTCAGTAAAAAGCCAGTGTCTCAGTCGGGGCCCACAGCGGTGAGCGCACCGGAAGCAATATGGTCGAGAATCGTTGGGCTGGAAAAAAAAGTACAGTTATCAGAGAGTACTTCACTGATAACTGTACTTTTTTTTCCAGCCCAACGATTCTCGAACCCGTTTACGAAAGGAATACAGGAAGGAACTTTCAGGAAAATAATACTATGTCAGAAGCTAAATATTGTAGAATCATTGATCAACAATGAGTAGAAAGTATATTTCGCCAACGCCATAAATATCTATTATTTATTAATAGTAAATATTTGGGCTTTTTTGCTAGTAATAGCGGCGCCATTTTCGGCGTCGCCTCTTCGTCACTCCACCTTTCTGTAAGAAAACAAAAAAAAATGTATATTATTTATTGTTTCGTTTATTTATTTTTTTTACAATTTTTTATACTTTTTTTTTACGCACCTTTTTCGGAACCGGTTTCTTCGTTGCCCGCTTGGCCGGAATTGCTGGCTCTTCTGAAGTGATGATGCTGTAAGAATAAAAAAATGAATGCATTTACTTCTTTTTAAATTTTGTATAGGGCGAAACAAAAATACTTACACATCATCATTGTCGCCGCTTGACTCGTCGGTATCATCTCGCTTGACGCCAGTTTTCCTTGCGAGGCGCAGATCGATGGCCCACTGGGCCGGACGGTCACTGTCGACGACGGCGACGTTCGACCCTCCAGCCTCACCTGCGGATTCGATGCCGACAGGAATTCGAGCCTCGCCATCAGGCTCGATACTCTCCGGGTCCTTGGCCTCACCGTCCGGTACAATACCTTCCGGCTCATTGGCCTCGCCTTCAAGCTCGATGCCCTCCGGGTCATCGGCTCCACCTGCCGGCTGCAAATATGCAGGCTCATCGGCCTGTCCGGCGCGCTCGTGGCCATCCGAATCATCGGCCTCACCATCCAGCTCGTCGCCGTCAGGTTCGGCGGCTTCCCCATCTGGCTTGTTGCCGTCGGGTTGACCATCCTCCCCATCCGACTCGTCGCTGTCCGGCTGATCAATGGCCTCGCCATCCAGCTCGTCGCCGTCAGGTTCGGCGGCTTCCCCATCTGGCTCATTGCCGTCTGGTTCATCCGCCTCCCCATCCGACTCGTCGCTGGCGGGCTGGCCATTGGCCTCCTCGTCCGGCTCGTTGCGCGCCGGCTGCTGAAGATCGGCGTCGTCGTCTTCTTGGTAACAATCCGGCCAGCGGCCGCGAGAGCACCAATGCTCCTTGACGAGTTTTCCCAATACCCAGTGAGACGGACTGGAAAAAAAAATGTAAGCAATTATTAAAAAACAGAATATAAAAAAAAAATGGAAAAAATGGTTTCATACTCACTAGGCACGGCCAAACCCGACGACGCGTTGGACCCCCAAAAACGTCAGTACTCCGTATAAACATTTCCAATTTTGTTTAACAAAAGTACGGAAGTACTCTCGACGCTTGGGGGTCACATCGCGCGTGTAAATCGCCATCAAAATTCCGTCCAGCTGCCATGCCGACAAGGCTCGGCGACGACGAAGATCGGCTTTGTAGACGACCAGCTCGCACAGAAATTTGCCGAACAACTCGAAGTTAGTTGTAATGTCCGTCAAATATTTCATTTTTACAATGTTTTTTTTTTCTTCGCACGACCCTCGACCGCGACTCGCAACGCAATTTAGTTTATTTCACGCGAAACTCGACGCACTTTTGTTTTTTTTTCTTCACTCGACACTCGACACAATTTTTTATTTTTTTTCTTTACGCGACACTCGAATCGCGACTCGCAACGCTGTTTTTTGTTTTTTTTTCGCACGACACTCGAATTTCTTCTTCTTCTTCTTTTTCCTTTTGGCTTTATGCCGCTAGGCCAAGTGCCAGTCCACTCGAATTTCGTGGATCGTAATAAGCGCCGAGAACGAAGGCGATCGGACGACGGGGAAATTACGACAAGGAGCAAGACCCGGCAGACGATTTTCGTTTTTTTTTTTTTCACCACGTGACTAGTTTTGGAGACACTAGCAGACTATAAACTATGAACAGACTTATATTGTAGGTAGCTCCGACAACGACGAAGCAGACGGACGATTTTTTTTCTCACGCGAAACTCGACTTTTAGTTTAATACGATCTACTCTTTGAACTTTCGGTCTTATTAGCCGGCTCAACACACAGAAACTTCGATTCGAACGTGCCGGCGGCGGGACCGGCGCACATCGCACTCACGAAAATCGAGTTGGCGCATGCTCCGCCGATATCATACCGATATGATAATTCTTTTTTGATAAATATTTTTCTATGAAAAATTAGAAAAATGACGCGAAGCAGTTTTGGAACAAGAAAAAATCATATGAGTCGACTCATATGATGTCTGCTTCGCGTCATTTTTCTAATCTTTCATAGAAAAATATTTATCAAAAAAGAATTATCATATCGGTATGATATCGGCGGAGCATGCGCCAACTCGATTTTCGTGAGTGCGATGTGCGCCGGTCCCGCCGCCGGCACGTTCGAATCGAAGTTTCTGTGTGTTGAGCCGGCTAATAAGACCGAAAGTTCAAAAAGTAGATCGTATTAAACTAAAAGTCGAGTTTCGCGTGAGAAAAAAAATCGTCCGTCTGCTTCGTCGTTGTCGGAGCTACCTACAATATAAGTCTGTTCATAGTTTATAGTCTGCTAGTGTCTCCAAAACTAGTCACGTGGTGAAAAAAAAAAAAAACGAAAATCGTCTGCCGGGTCTTGCTCCTTGTCGTAATTTCCCCGTCGTCCGATCGCCTTCGTTCTCGGCGCTTATTACGATCCACGAAATTCGAGTGGACTGGCACTTGGCCTAGCGGCATAAAGCCAAAAGGAAAAAGAAGAAGAAGAAGAAATTCGAGTGTCGTGCGAAAAAAAAACAAAAAACAGCGTTGCGAGTCGCGATTCGAGTGTCGCGTGAAGAAAAAAAATAAAAAATTGTGTCGAGTGTCGAGTGAAGAAAAAAAAACAAAAGTGCGTCGAGTTTCGCGTGAAATAAACTAAATTGCGTTGCGAGTCGCGGTCGAGGGTCGTGCGAAGAAAAAAAAAAACATTGTAAAAATGAAATATTTGACGGACATTACAACTAACTTCGAGTTGTTCGGCAAATTTCTGTGCGAGCTGGTCGTCTACAAAGCCGATCTTCGTCGTCGCCGAGCCTTGTCGGCATGGCAGCTGGACGGAATTTTGATGGCGATTTACACGCGCGATGTGACCCCCAAGCGTCGAGAGTACTTCCGTACTTTTGTTAAACAAAATTGGAAATGTTTATACGGAGTACTGACGTCTTTGGGGGTCCAACGCGTCGTCGGGTTTGGCCGTGCCTAGTGAGTATGAAACCATTTTTTCCATTTTTTTTAATATTCTATTTTTTAGTAATTGCTTACATTTTTTTTCCAGTCCGTCTCACTGGGTATTGGGAATAATTGCAAAGGAGAATTGGTGCTCTCGCGGCCGCTGGCCGGATTGTTACCAAGAAGACGACGACGCCGATCTTCAGCAGCCGGCGCGCAACGAGCCGGACGAGGAGGCCAATGGCCAGCCCGCCAGCGACGAGTCGGATGGGGAGGCGGATGAACCAGACGGCAATGAGCCAGATGGGGAAGCCGCCGAACCTGACGGCGACGAGCTGGATGGCGAGGCCATTGATCAGCCGGACAGCGACGAGTCGGATGGGGAGGATGGTCAACCCGACGGCAACAAGCCAGATGGGGAAGCCGCCGAACCTGACGGCGACGAGCTGGATGGTGAGGCCGATGATTCGGATGGCCACGAGCGCGCCGGACAGGCCGATGAGCCTGCATATTTGCAGCCGGCAGGTGGAGCCGATGACCCGGAGGGCATCGAGCTTGAAGGCGAGGCCAATGAGCCGGAAGGTATTGTACCGGACGGTGAGGCCAAGGACCCGGAGAGTATCGAGCCTGATGGCGAGGCTCGAATTCCTGTCGGCATCGAATCCGCAGGTGAGGCTGGAGGGTCGAACGTCGCCGTCGTCGACAGTGACCGTCCGGCCCAGTGGGCCATCGATCTGCGCCTCGCAAGGAAAACTGGCGTCAAGCGAGATGATACCGACGAGTCAAGCGGCGACAATGATGATGTGTAAGTATTTTTGTTTCGCCCTATACAAAATTTAAAAAGAAGTAAATGCATTCATTTTTTTATTCTTACAGCATCATCACTTCAGAAGAGCCAGCAATTCCGGCCAAGCGGGCAACGAAGAAACTGGTTCCGAAAAAGGTGCGTAAAAAAAAAGTATAAAAAATTGTAAAAAAAATAAATAAACGAAACAATAAATAATATACATTTTTTTTTGTTTTCTTACAGAAAGGTGGAGTGACGAAGAGGCGACGCCGAAAATGGCGCCGCTGTTACTAGCAAAAAAGACAAAAAAATTTACTATTAATATTTACTATTAATAAATAATAGATATTTATCGCGTTGAAGAAATATATTTTCTACTCATTGTTGATCAATGATTCTACAATATTTAGCTTTTGACATAGTATTATTTTCCTGAAAGTTCCTTCCTGTATTCCTTTCGTAAACGGGTTCGAGAATCGTTGGGCTGGAAAAAAAAGTACAGTTATCAGAGAGTACTTCACTGATAACTGTACTTTTTTTTCCAGCCCACCGATTCTCGACCATATTGCTTCCGGTGCGCTCACCGCTGTGGGCCCCGACTGAGACACTGGCTTTTTACTGAATTTCCGGAGCTTGCGCCGCCCAGAGCCGAAGGAGTTCCAGAAGAATCTTTCAGAGTTTGGCCCGATGGAAAGACGAAGGAAACAAAATTGGAGAAAGCAGAAGCGGAGGGTTGCGAGAAAAATAAAAATATTAGAAATCGGATGCGGAGTAGGGAATACGATATTTCCTATTCTGATGTAAATACCGATCCTAATTTGTATCTGTACGGATGCGACTTTTCCTCTGCAGCTATCGAGATATTGCAACAAAACCCTAATTACGACGCTTCCAGATGCAAAGGATTCGTTCTCGATGTGACTCAAGACATATGGGATGTGCTCTTCGAGCCCGCGAGTCTCGATATAGTTCTTTTCATTTTTGTCCTTAGTGCAATTCATCCCGACAAAATGAAACACGTCGTCGGCGAGATTCATCGATATCTTAAACCCGGTGTATTGGTATTGTTTCGGGATTACGCACGATACGATTTAGGACAACTTCGATTGAAAAAGGGTCGCTGTCTCGCGCAGAACTTTTACGCCCGCGGAGACGGCATGAGAGTCTATTTTCTTACTCAAGAGGAAATACGAGATTGCGAATTTGTATACAATTTCTAGGACAGTTGAACCGGAATTGCGGTTGAGGTGAGGCACTCAGGAGTACCGGCGACAGCCAGTGCACTACAACGGGAATCCGAGTCAAGCGTCGCGACATTTCTGATAGAATATTTGATAGCCAGTAAGCCTGCAGCCTTCTTCGATTGAGAGAAGCGATGGCCTTGTAAATTGGTATGAAAAATCAATGACAGTTGAACCGGATTCGCGGTTAAGACGAGCCACTCAGGATTCTCTGGTGAAAGCCAATGCACCGAAACTGCAATCCGGGTCAATCGTTGCAATATTTCTTGTAAAAAATTCGATAGCCTGCAGCCTTCTTCGATCGAGAGAGGCGAGGGTGTTTCGAATTTCTATGGAAAATCAACGACAATTGAACCGGATTCGCGGTTAAAACGAGCCACTCAGAATTCTCTGGCGAAAGCCAATGCACCGAAACTGCAATCCGGGTCAATTGTTGCAATATTTCTTATAAAAAATTCGATAGCCTGCAAGCCTTCTTCGATCGAGAGAGGCGAGGGTGTTTCGAATTTCTATGGAAAATCAACGACAATTGAACCGGATTCGCGGTTAAGACGAGCCACTCAGGATTACTGGCGAAAGCCAATGCACTAAAATTGCAATCCGGGTCAATTGTTGCAATATTTCGTATAAAAAATTCGATAGCCTGCAGCCTTCTTCGATCGAGAGAGGCGAGGGTGTTTCGAATTTTTATAGAAAATCAACGACAGTTGAACCGGATTCGCGGTTCAGATGAGTCACTCGGACTTACCGGCGAAAGCCAATGCACCGAAACTGCAATCCGGGTCAATTTTTGCAATATTTCTTAGAAAAAATTCGATAGCCTGCAGCCTTCTTCGATCGAGAGAGGCGAGGGTGTTTCGAATTTGTATGGAAAATCAACGACAGTTGAACCGGATTCGCGGTTCAGATGAGTCGGTTCGGACTTACCGGCGAAAGCCAATGCACCGAAACTGCAATCCGGGTCAATTGTTGCAATATTTCTTGTAAAAAATTCGATAGCCTGCAGCCTTCTTCGATCGAGAGAGGCGAGGGTGTTTCGAATTTCTATGGAAAATCACCGACAATTGAACCGGATTCGCGGTTAAAACGAGCCACTCAGAATTCTCTGGCAAAAGCCAATGCACCGAAACTGCAATCCGGGTCAATTGTTGCAATATTTCTTGTAAAAAATTCGATAGCCTGCAGCCTTCTTCGATCGAGAGAGGCAAGGGTGTTTCGAATTTCTATGGAAAATCACCGACAATTGAACCGGATTCGCGGTTAAGACGAGCCACTCGGATTCTCTGGCGAAAGCCAATGCACCGAAACTGCAATCCGGGTCAATTGTTGCAATATTTCTTATAAAAAATTCGATAGCCTGCAGCCTTCTTCGATCGAGAGAGGCGAGGGTGTTTCGAATTTGTATGGAAAATCAACGACAGTTGAACCGGATTCGCGGTTCAGATGAGTCGGTTCGGACTTACCGGCGAAAGCCAATGCACCGAAACTGCAATCCGGGTCAATTGTTGCAATATTTCTTGTAAAAAATTCGATAGCCTGCAGCCTTCTTCGATCGAGAGAGGCGAGGGTGTTTCGAATTTCTATGGAAAATCACCGACAATTGAACCGGATTCGCGGGTAAGACGAGCCACTCGGATTCTCTGGCGAAAGCCAATGCACCGAAACTGCAATCCGGGTCAATTGTTGCAATAATTCTTATAAAAAATTCGATAGCCTGCAGCCTTCTTCGATCGAGAGAGGCGAGGGTGTTTCGAATTTCTATGGAAAATCAACGACAATTGAACCGGATTCGCGGTTCAGGTGAGTCACTCGGACTTACCTGCGAAAGCCAATGCACCGAAACTGCAATCCGGGTCAATTGTTGCAATATTTCTTGTAAAAAATTCGATAGCCTGCAGCCTTCTTCGATCGAGAGAGGCGAGGGTGTTTCGAATTTCTATGGAAAATCACCGACAATTGAACCGGATTCGCGGGTAAGACGAGCCACTCGGATTCTCTGGCGAAAGCCAATGCACCGAAACTGCAATCCGGGTCAATTGTTGCAATATTTCTTATAAAAAATTCGATAGCCTGCAGCCTTCTTCGATCGAGAGAGGCGAGGGTGTTTCGAATTTCTATGGAAAATCAACGACAATTGAACCGGATTCGCGGTTCAGGTGAGTCACTCGGACTTACCTGCGAAAGCCAATGCACCGAAACTGCAATCCGGGTCAATTGTTGCAATATTTCTTATAAAAAATTCGATAGCCTGCAGCCTTCTTCGATCGAGAGAGGCGAGGGTGTTTCGAATTTCTATGGAAAATCAACGACAATTGAACCGGATTCGCGGTTAAGACGAGCCACTCAGGATTACTGGCGAAAGCCAATGCACTAAAATTACAATCCGGGTCAATTGTTGCAATATTTCTTATAAAAAATTCGATAGCCTGCAGCCTTCTTCGATCGAGAGAGGCGAGGGTGTTTCGAATTTCTATGGAAAATCAACGACAATTGAACCGGATTCGCGGTTCAGGTGAGTCACTCGGACTTACCTGCGAAAGCCAATGCACCGAAACTGCAATCCGGGTCAATTGTTGCAATATTTCTTATAAAAAATTCGATAGCCTGCAGCCTTCTTCGATCGAGAGAGGCGAGGGTGTTTCGAATTTCTATGGAAAATCAACGACAATTGAACCGGATTCGCGGTTAAGACGAGCCACTCAGGATTACTGGCGAAAGCCAATGCACTAAAATTACAATCCGGGTCAATTGTTGCAATATTTCTTATAAAAAATTCGATAGCCTGCAGCCTTCTTCGATCGAGAGAGGCGAGGGTGTTTCGAATTTCTATGGAAAATCAACGACAATTGAACCGGATTCGCGGTTCAGGTGAGTCACTCGGACTTACCTGCGAAAGCCAATGCACCGAAACTGCAATCCGGGTCAATTGTTGCAATATTTCTTGTAATAAATTCGATAGCCTGCAGCCTTCTTCGATCGAGAGAGGCGAGGGTGTTTCGAATTTTTATGGAAAATCAACGACAGTTGAACCGGATTCGCGGTTCAGATGAGTCGGTTCGGACTTACCGGCGAAAGCCAATGCACCGAAACTGCAATCCGGGTCAATTGTTGCAATATTTCTTGTAAAAAATTCGATAGCCTGCAGACTTCTTCGATCGAGAGAGGCGAGGGTGTTTCGAATTTCTATGGAAAATCAACGACAATTGAACCGGATTCGCGGTTAAAACGAGCCACTCAGAATTCTTTGGCGAAAGCCAATGCACCGAAACTGCAATCCGGGTCAATTGTTGCAATATTTCTTATAAAAAATTCGATAGCCTGCAGCCTTCTTCGATCGAGAGAGGCGAGGGTGTTTCGAATTTCTATGGAAAATCAACGACAATTGAACCGGATTCGCGGTTAAGACGAGCCACTCAGGATTACTGGCGAAAGCCAATGCACTAAAATTGCAATCCGGGTCAATTGTTGCAATATTTCTTATAAAAAATTCGATAGCCTGCAGCCTTCTTCGATCGAGAGAGGCGAGGGTGTTTCGAATTTCTATGGAAAATCACCGACAATTGAACCGGATTCGCGGTTAAGACGAGCCACTCGGATTCTCTGGCGAAAGCCAATGCACCGAAACTGCAATCCGGGTCAATTGTTGCAATATTTCTTATAAAAAATTCGATAGCCTGCAGCCTTCTTCGATCGAGAGAGGCGAGGGTGTTTCGAATTTGTATGAAAAATCAACGACAGTTGAACCGGATTCGCGGTTCAGATGAGTCGGTTCGGACTTACCGGCGAAAGCCAATGCACCGAAACTGCAATCCGGGTCAATTGTTGCAATATTTCTTGTAAAAAATTCGATAGCCTGCAGCCTTCTTCGATCGAGAGAGGCGAGGGTGTTTCGAATTTCTATGGAAAATCACCGACAATTGAACCGGATTCGCGGTTAAGACGAGCCACTCGGATTCTCTGGCGAAAGCCAATGCACCGAAACTGCAATCCGGGTCAATTTTTGCAATATTTCTTAGAAAAAATTCGATAGCCTGCAGCCTTCTTCGATCGAGAGAGGCGAGGGTGTTTCGAATTTGTATGGAAAATCAACGACAGTTGAACCGGATTCGCGGTTCAGATGAGTCGGTTCGGACTTACCGGCGAAAGCCAATGCACCGAAACTGCAATCCGGGTCAATTGTTGCAATATTTCTTGTAAAAAATTCGATAGCCTGCAGCCTTCTTCGATCGAGAGAGGCGAGGGTGTTTCGAATTTCTATGGAAAATCACCGACAATTGAACCGGATTCGCGGGTAAGACGAGCCACTCGGATTCTCTGGCGAAAGCCAATGCACCGAAACTGCAATCCGGGTCAATTGTTGCAATATTTCTTATAAAAAATTCGATAGCCTGCAGCCTTCTTCGATCGAGAGAGGCGAGGGTGTTTCGAATTTCTATGGAAAATCAACGACAATTGAACCGGATTCGCGGTTCAGGTGAGTCACTCGGACTTACCTGCGAAAGCCAATGCACCGAAACTGCAATCCGGGTCAATTGTTGCAATATTTCTTGTAAAAAATTCGATAGCCTGCAGCCTTCTTCGATCGAGAGAGGCGAGGGTGTTTCGAATTTCTATGGAAAATCACCGACAATTGAACCGGATTCGCGGGTAAGACGAGCCACTCGGATTCTCTGGCGAAAGCCAATGCACCGAAACTGCAATCCGGGTCAATTGTTGCAATATTTCTTATAAAAAATTCGATAGCCTGCAGCCTTCTTCGATCGAGAGAGGCGAGGGTGTTTCGAATTTCTATGGAAAATCAACGACAATTGAACCGGATTCGCGGTTCAGGTGAGTCACTCGGACTTACCTGCGAAAGCCAATGCACCGAAACTGCAATCCGGGTCAATTGTTGCAATATTTCTTATAAAAAATTCGATAGCCTGCAGCCTTCTTCGATCGAGAGAGGCGAGGGTGTTTCGAATTTCTATGGAAAATCAACGACAATTGAACCGGATTCGCGGTTAAGACGAGCCACTCAGGATTACTGGCGAAAGCCAATGCACTAAAATTACAATCCGGGTCAATTGTTGCAATATTTCTTATAAAAAATTCGATAGCCTGCAGCCTTCTTCGATCGAGAGAGGCGAGGGTGTTTCGAATTTCTATGGAAAATCAACGACAATTGAACCGGATTCGCGGTTCAGGTGAGTCACTCGGACTTACCTGCGAAAGCCAATGCACCGAAACTGCAATCCGGGTCAATTGTTGCAATATTTCTTGTAATAAATTCGATAGCCTGCAGCCTTCTTCGATCGAGAGAGGCGAGGGTGTTTCGAATTTTTATGGAAAATCAACGACAGTTGAACCGGATTCGCGGTTCAGATGAGTCGGTTCGGACTTACCGGCGAAAGCCAATGCACCGAAACTGCAATCCGGGTCAATTGTTGCAATATTTCTTGTAAAAAATTCGATAGCCTGCAGACTTCTTCGATCGAGAGAGGCGAGGGTGTTTCGAATTTCTATGGAAAATCAACGACAATTGAACCGGATTCGCGGTTAAAACGAGCCACTCAGAATTCTTTGGCGAAAGCCAATGCACCGAAACTGCAATCCGGGTCAATTGTTGCAATATTTCTTATAAAAAATTCGATAGCCTGCAGCCTTCTTCGATCGCGAGAGGCGAGGGTGTTTCGAATTTCTATGGAAAATCAACGACAATTGAACCGGATTCGCGGTTAAGACGAGCCACTCAGGATTACTGGCGAAAGCCAATGCACTAAAATTGCAATCCGGGTCAATTGTTGCAATATTTCTTATAAAAAATTCGATAGCCTGCAGCCTTCTTCGATCGAGAGAGGCGAGGGTGTTTCGAATTTCTATGGAAAATCAACGACAATTGAACCGGATTCGCGGTTCAGATGAGTCACTCGGACTTACCTGCGAAAGCCAATGCACCGAAACTGCAATCCGGGTCAATTGTTGCAATATTTCTTATAAAAAATTCGATAGCCTGCAGCCTTCTTCGATCGAGAGAGGCGAGGGTGTTTCGAATTTCTATGGAAAATCAACGACAATTGAACCGGATTCGCGGTTAAAACGAGCCACTCAGAATTCTTTGGCGAAAGCCAATGCACCGAAACTGCAATCCGGGTCAATTGTTGCAATATTTCTTATAAAAAATTCGATAGCCTGCAACCTTCTTCGATCGAGAGAGGCGAGGGTGTTTCGAATTTCTATGGAAAATCAACGACAATTGAACCGGATTCGCGGTTAAAACGAGCCACTCAGAATTCTCTGGCGAAAGCCAATGCACCGAAACTGCAATCCGGGTCAATTGTTGCAATATTTCTTGTAAAAAATTCGATAGCCTGCAGCCTTCTTCGATCGAGAGAGGCGAGGGTGTTTCGAATTTTTATGGAAAATCAACGACAGTTGAACCGGATTCGCGGTTCAGATGAGTCGGTTCGGACTTACCGGCGAAAGCCAATGCACTGAAACTGCAATGCGGGTCAATTGTTGCAATATTTCTTGTAAAAAATTCGATAGCCTGCAGCCTTCTTCGATCGAGAGAGGCGAGGGTGTTTCGAATTTCTATGGAAAATCAACGACAGTTGAACCGGATTCGCGGTTAAAACGAGCCACTCAGAATTCTTTGGCGAAAGCCAATGCACCGAAACTGCAATCCGGGTCAATTGTTGCAATATTTCTTATAAAAAATTCGATAGCCTGCAGCCTTCTTCGATCGAGAGAGGCGAGGGTGTTTCGAATTTCTATGGAAAATCAACGACAATTGAACCGGATTCGCGGTTAAGACGAGCCACTCAGGATTACTGGCGAAAGCCAATGCACTAAAATTGCAATCCGGGTCAATTGTTGCAATATTTCTTATAAAAAATTCGATAGCCTGCAGCCTTCTTCGATCGAGAGAGGCGAGGGTGTTTCGAATTTCTATGGAAAATCAACGACAATTGAACCGGATTCGCGGTTCAGATGAGTCACTCGGACTTACCTGCGAAAGCCAATGCACCGAAACTGCAATCCGGGTCAATTGTTGCAATATTTCTTATAAAAAATTCGATAGCCTGCAACCTTCTTCGATCGAGAGAGGCGAGGGTGTTTCGAATTTCTATGGAAAATCAACGACAATTGAACCGGATTCGCGGTTAAAACGAGCCACTCAGAATTCTCTGGCGAAAGCCAATGCACCGAAACTGCAATCCGGGTCAATTGTTGCAATATTTCTTGTAAAAAATTCGATAGCCTGCAGCCTTCTTCGATCGAGAGAGGCGAGGGTGTTTCGAATTTTTATGGAAAATCAACGACAGTTGAACCGGATTCGCGGTTCAGATGAGTCGGTTCGGACTTACCGGCGAAAGCCAATGCACTGAAACTGCAATCCGGGTCAATTGTTGCAATATTTCTTGTAAAAAATTCGATAGCCTGCAGCCTTCTTCGATCGAGAGAGGCGAGGGTGTTTCGAATTTCTATGGAAAATCAACGACAGTTGAACCGGATTCGCGGTTCAGATGAGTCACTCGGACTTACCGGCGGAAGCCAATGCACCGAAACTGCAATCCGGGTCAATTGTTGCAATATTTCTTATAAAAAATTCGATAGCCTGCAGCCTTCTTCGATCGAGAGAGGCGAGGGTGTTTCGAATTTCTATGAAAAATCAACGACAGTTGAACCGGATTCGCGGTTAAAGCGAGACACTCAGGATTACTGGCGATAGCCAGTGCAATGAAACCGGAATCCGAGTTCTCTTTTTATAAAAAATGTTATGAAAAAGGATAGATACGACGACGGTATACATTAATAATAAAATACAATATTCAGGGAAGCATTCTTTTGATAATTATTCAGATAACACCTCTTTATTTACGCATAACTAACAAACTTTGTTGTACAATGACGATGATAAGGAAACGAAGAAAAATAAACTATGATAAATGAACGAAGAAAAGTTAACGATGATAAATAAACGAAGATAAAAAATCAACTATAAATTATCGATCATAAATAAACAAGTTAGTTAACTTTTCTTTTTTTTTTACTATTTTGACGTTTCACAGCGTTGTTATAACAGCAAAGTGTACCTCGACCGTACAACTACGCTAAATTTGTTCGCCCTCAATGCGGCGGTGACGTTTCAGCAGGTGCTCAAAGTGCCCACCGTTCTGTTCAATACAGAGGTCGATGCGGCGTCGCATATTCGATCGTCTCATTTGTTGCAGACTTCGCACGCTTATCTGCCGAAACGCTGCGACGATTCGTTCTCGCATGTTTTCCTCTGTTGTTGGGGCAGAGATAAATATTTTGTCGTGCACTGCACCCCACAAAAAAAAATCGAGCGGCGTTAAATCCGGCGATCTTGGCGGCCAATTGACTGGCCCGTGTAGTCCGATCCAGCGCTCTCGGAATCGCCGATTCAGCGCACCCCGCACCGTCAACGCCGTGTGGGCTCCAGCCCCATCCTGCATCCACCACATCCTCTGGCGGACGATCTCGGGGACGTGTCGAAGGAGATTTTGCAAATCATCCTCCAACAGCGTCAAATACTTAGCGCTGTCCATATTGCCATCAATAAAGTATGGCCCGATGACTCGGTCGCCGACGATGCCGCCCCACATATTAATCTTCCATCTGTGTTGCAGCGGAACTTCCGTAATCCAGTCCGGATTGGTTGCCGCCCAATTCCGGGTATTTTGACGGTTCGTCAATCCTCTATTCGATACGCTGCACTCGTCGCCAAAGCAAACGAATCGAAAAAATTCGCGGTCCTCCTCAAGCTTCGCTCTTGCCCACCGAGCGTACGCGAGACGAGACTCTGGGTCCCGCCGAAGAAGCTGCTGCTGCGCCTGAATTTTGTACGGAAAGTTCACTTTCCGGACAATTTTTCGTACCGTTTCACGGTTCATGCCTACGGAATAAGTTCGAACATAATAAAATGACAATCACGAACAGCAATAACAATTAAACCATCTTTAATAGCAGTAGTGCAAGAAAATTTTGTATGAAACTCGTGCGACAAACTTTTTCTCAATCCGTGTGATTACAACACTGGCCTTCGGCTGGCGCTGCACACTCATACTCATTAGAAAAAGTTGCATCGCACTCGTATGGTAAAGTTAAACATTTATTGCAAACGGTAGGAAAAGCTTATGACCGAGAAGTTATAAAAAATACGATGAGAAATGTCATTGTTATGATGTACCTGCGTCCCTTGCATATCGTCGTGCACTTTGAATGGGCTGCTCGCGGAAATCTTCGAGAATTCCTTGTTCCCGAGGGCCACTTACAGGCCTGGCCCGCGGTCTTCTCGGAGCTTTCAAGAGCCCATGGGCCCTGATCGCTTCGTAGAGGCTAATGACGTTACAAAAGTGCAATGAATTTTCGCCGGCACCAGCGCCTTACAGATACTGGAATATTACTTACCGGCGAAAGCTTTGCCGCGAAGGTGTCCGTTCGTCGGGGTGAATCCTCCCATAACGCTCACTAGCCTGCGTGTAATTAAAATTAACTTGCACTAGGACCGCATGCATGCGAACCCGACGATCCATGATTGAAGACGGGGAATAAAACAATTAAGTGTCGATAAACTGTCGTCTTTTGTCATTGCTAGCTAAACCTGCACGCGCCATCACGCGCGAGCTCATGGCGCTGTAGCGAAAAATTTTGTAGAGGAAGCGTCGGAGACATAAATTCCGAGCTGGAGTAAAAAGAGCCAGAAACTAATAAAAAAATCGATAGCTTGCAGCCTTCTTCGATCGAGAGAGGCATGGTTGTTTCGAATTTCTATGGAAAATCAACGACAGTTGAACCGGATTCGCGGTTAAGACAAGCCACACGGTCTTACCGGCGAAAGCCAATGCACCGAAACTGCAATCCGGGTCAATCGTTGCAATATTTCTTGTAAAAAATTCGATAGCCTGCGGCCTTCTTCGATCGAGAAAGGTGAGGGTGTTTCGAATTTACATAGAAAATCACGGTAATTAGTCGATTTAAAATTTTGGCGATGGAGTGTTGGAGAATCAATCCTTTGCTCGGAATTACTCCGTCCGAAGAAAATTCGGAGCTCGGGCTCGGAATTTGATTCTCCGTCGCGCCCTTGAAAAAATTTCTTAGCGATTTTCTTATCGACTAATAACTCGAGGCGAAAACGACGATCCCCCTCCCCCCCCCCCCCCCCCCCCCCCCCCCCCCCCCCCCCCCCCCCCAGAGAACACTCCTGCATCCTTTGCTCGAAATTTGTTGTCATGATAAGAGAATTCCCGTGGACATTGTCGGTTCGCCTTCCTTAATTATTTGATTGAAAAAAAATGTCAGATGGAGCTTTTTCTCTTTTCGAATCCGCACGGCGTCGTAATGCACCAGTAAGTAGAACGGTATGAGTGAGGAGAAAAAAAAAAAAAAAAAAACGAAAGACGCGTCTTGAACTTGAATCCCTCGGATTACCAAGCAATCGCTTTAGCCACCAGACTACCGATCCTCATGGACGGTACGATAACGATTTGTGTATCGTTCATCCATCTTTTCTGGGGTAAAATTTTTTTAGGGCAAAAGCGATGAATTATTGCCCGTAGCTAATTAGAACGGGCTATAATTCACCACTTTTACCCTGAATAAAAGACATTTTTTTATGTCGCATGTTCTTCTAACAACGGCTTTTCCATTGCACATTAAAATAGATACGGATAAAAAAAATCACCATCGATGGGTCTTTTTTTAGTTTGAATAATTTTTGAATAACTTAATTTCGAATAGTTTTTCGCGGATAACTTTTACTTACCGTGCTGGCTTTCTATTGAGGATGTCACAATCGATTCCTTGTAAAATTATTAACCGCACATTCAAACAGTCTATTTGAACTAAACACTTTGATTCTCGATTAAAATTTTTGTCGCGGACGCAATCTATTACTATCTAATTGTTATCCTAGGTTCACAATGAATTTCTCTGATCCATCGTGTTATGACAGGTCTTGGTTAGTTCGCCACTTTGATTTTCTTTTAAAGTGGCGCCTTGTGTGACGGACGGGAGTTTAACCGCCTCTCGCGACAAGCGCCAACTATCGACGGTTCGAGTCCGGCGTTCCATGTGTCAGCCGCGCACCGGCTGCTAAATGCAGCATCTTTGAATTCAATTATCTCGCTCAAAGTACCTTCGAATTCAGCGCAACACAAGCAATCTGAATTCGGAATTTAATAATCTTCAAAGATATCGGCTCAAAAATTATTTTGCGGAAAAATTCGGCAGAAACATTTTGGGCCCGTAAAAACTATGGGCCCTACAGCTTAACCGACTACGCCATCGAAGAGGGCATTAAAAATCCTTCAAAAACCACCCCGCACCCACCCCAAAATGACCGCGCAAGTACGCTTAAAATCAACTGGCCACTTTATAATTGTCACCCTGTATATGTATACACAAATAATTTATCCGGAAGAGTTAGCGATAGACTGGCTGGATAGTTTGCTACAAATTTTGATTGCTTATGTATATCCAGTGGCGATCCGGGCACAAAAGCTAAAGCTCTGGAGAGTTTATCGTTTAGGTGTATTAAATGCCGCTTGTCACATTCACCCGCAATACAGTTTTTCGGGATTCGTCTTATACTGACTAATCCGCCAATACTCTCATTATATTCAAATCGAATATGATTTTTGAATATTTCTGTTTCGTTAAGTGTGTCAATTAGAGCTTTCACAGAAGTGTACAAACCCGATGGAATTGCAACATCATGAATTTTATAAGGCTTGCTGAGTCCGTAATAATGATAATCATGTGGCAGCCCTCGCTTGTTTTCTTTACTGGTGTTTTCTGATGATACAGTAAGCAATTGAGGCTTACGCTTACCCTTAGGAGGAATTAAATTATCAGTAGTATACGCTGTAATGGAGCGAGGCGCACGGATAGATTCGTTTGAATTATCTACATGAAGAAATGTGCGAGGGAATTGAATCTCTGTTAAAGCCACGACCCATTCTCCAGGCATTTTTATAGGTTTTGGTAACTGCGTAATGTAGTGGGTAACGGTATTTTCGGGATAATACTTCATACTACTGTTACTCGGTAAGACGAGATAAAATTGGTCTCTCATTTTTTAGTTCTTATATCGGTCGCCGAAATCCACGAGTTAAATTTTTCTGGATATCCACGCCAGCTAACAAAATGTCGCTTTTTACGGCCTCTCCCTTTAGTCTTGAGGATCTTGTCGATTACAAATTCTTCTGCGTCAATCTTCTTTGAAACAATACTCAATTCTTCCTCGTAGAAAAAACCGTCAATTTCTTCGTCCTCCAGATCAACTAGCTCGTAAATGGGCGGTTGTCTATTTGTAAGAATTTTGTGAATTTTGAATATCTCATCGGTCCAGCGAGATTCGTAACCGTTCTCGAACGCAGCCTTCGCTTAACTCGCCGACCTTGTATTTAAGCACTTTGTGATGCGCTGTGAAGCGGTTCACCATATTTTCGTGTGCTAAACTTGCAGTGTATCGTGTCACGGCGGCTGGAGGCATCTTTATCGTCGAGAGTTTTGTATCATTATAAGCTTGTACGATAGATTGCAATGCATCGATATAACGGCTTGTATTCTTGTGGGTAAAATATCGCCACATTCGCTCCTTCAATGTTCTGTTGAATCGTTCTACAATCGCAGCTTTGATGTCCGGATTGCGCGCAACACGAAATCGTATTCCACGAGTCTTGAGAAATTTCTGTAAAACACTGCCAACAAATTCTTTGCCCCGATCCGTCTGTAGCCATACAGGAACCCTTGGAAGCCATACTTGGAAGCCATACAGGAACTCCTACCGCCACTCTTGGAAAGTATTTTCTTGAACCCTTCCGTAGTTTCAGTACATGTTTTATCGGGCAACGGCTCGACCCACGCATATTTGCTAAGGACATCGATAACGACCAGAATATAAACAGTGCCATCGTTGTTGTCTTTCAGAGCTCGTAAATCGACAAGATCAGCTTGACATACATCATCAATATTATCCACTGAATAGTGGCGTCGCGGAAAGCTTCGGCATATCGGACGATGTAGCGTATATGCACCTTGTGCTCTCAACCAGCTGATGATATCATCATGAGGAATTTTTTCTTTTGCGGCCGTGTGGAGTAAACTTGGTGCACCTGCATACCCAGCAGGATCGTAATAATATTTTTTCAACAAAGTTATTAGATTTTCAATTTTTTCCATGATCTGTTTAGTAATTCACTGGTGGGCGTTCGACGCCTACCGTTGCTGCCGCCACTACTACCGGACAAATTCGAGGCAAATTGACTCGTGTCTGGCGTATGAACGTTTGACACCGATGATGTATTAATGTTAGATTTTTCAGGAGAATTCAACGACAGATTCTCGTACAATAAACTTGAATTACCGATGAAATCACGAGGGATACCCATTCGACGGAGTTCAGTTCCAAACTGTTCATGGCCACTCGCACGTACCGTTTTTCTATTGCGCATAGCGTCGTTCACAAGATCTGCTATGTTCGAGTTGTTTATTGGCTCTCCATTAATTCGGACCAACCCCGATTTATCCCATGTTAAGCGATTATTGGCACTAGTATGGAGATGTTTCAGTAGTTGCTCGGCCTGTTTCCTTCATATTTTTGGTACGTTGGACAAAATAGCATCATCGGTCAGGCGTGCCGGCTTCCCGGCTACTTGCTCCGCTTGCTCTGCGGTTAACGATTTTTCGCGTGGTTTATCGCCGGCACTTGTAGTGATTTTAGGGCGTCGCTCCTCATCACTGAAGAACTGATAACGCTGTAATAGCTGCTGATACATTTTCCACTTTTCGCGCTGATTTGAAGGTGTTACGGATCGAAGTATTTCACCCATATCAGCGTCGAGTCTGGTGAGCACAGTACCGGGCGTCTGCACGCTTCTTGTCTGCTCAATTTGCTCGCGCGACGGTATGACAGCGTCTTGAGGCATTAAAATCATTTTCTTTGCGTGTTGCATCTCACTAGCTGGTTGTGAAAACGCTGGAGAGAACGCTATCTATGATAGGTAGAAGGAGAGGTAGCAGAAAACGGCCGCTCTTAAGGACAATCACGCGCTTCTTCGATTTCCAACAGCCGACTTTATTTACAAGATGACGTAAAACTTTTTTATGTTTAGACAAACGTAAACGCTCACTCTTCTTCAGCGGTACAGCACCGTTCAACGTGTTCAACGCGCACTCGCAGATCGACCGCACACCGTTTCTATCTATTATACGTAATAATGATGAACGCTGTTGTTTGTCGAGATGGCACAGAGCATGCAGTAAGATTTTTTTTTTCCAATAGAAGTCCTGGCCGTTGTTGTCGGAGTCATAGCAAAGAATCGAATGATTTTCATAAATTCAGAATCTGCTATTTATACACGCGCACCACTACCTCGCTTCGGCACATATACGAAATTTCGCACATCATCCGGAAAAATGCACGTACGGAAGCGACAATTATCTGGGGTAGATTGTTTGAGGTCTATAAATAAATAACCGTGGGGTTTCGACGTTGCGTCGTAATACGCTTCTTGTAAAAATGTTGGGTCTTCCGGGTATACTTGACGAGCCAGATGGAAAATCTGTGCGCGATCACGCGGATTTTCGAAAGCTACGATATAATTTGATATATCGCGTTATCCTCGTCCTTGGTGAAAAATATTCTGCGTTATGAAAATTACGCTAATATTTTTGTGATGGCTTCCTTTTGTAAATAAATCTACTATTTCGCCATTCGAAGATTCCCGCATTAAATCGTCGATAATTAAAAGTTTTGGTCTAAAATCACCGGCTATATCAGCATTCTGCGGTAAACCTTCTAAAAATTCTATTTCTTTTTATTCTATTTTCTTAATTCTATTTTCCATAGTCTTTATAGCCATCTTGCCATTCGGAATAATAGAAAAGTATTCTCGCAAATTCTGTGTCGGCCATGAGAGAGATGTACTTAAAAAATTTTTTTACAAAGCACGTTTTGCCGCATCCAGCGCACCAGCGATGATTGAAGTCCAAGGGTGTTTCCAGCGTGGATCCATTTTTGTGAATGATGCGCAGTAGGGAAATGAAGGTATTTATATATATATTTACATACGCAGACACACACGATTTTTCTTTTGTTAAAAATTTATTAAATAAACAAAAATAAACATTTTACAAAAAAACGTCACATATATATATATATATTATTTTTATTTTTTTTGTTTCGTGACGAGAAAATGAACGTACGCTTTTCATTTTTACCACGGACTGACCATGTAGCCCGAGTCAGCTAAATCGGTATACAAATCTTCGGCGAGACTATTACTCAATAGTCGTAACGAGAGATCGGGATCTGGAACAGAATAAATAAAATATTATTTCGCATTCGTGAAGTAGTCGTCGCTGCCGGGCCCGCCGCCATCGCCGCCGCCGCCGCGTTCGCGGCTACATACAAAATAAGCTCATTTTTGTACGTAGCCCCAGTCTATCACTGTGTAGAAGCTAATCTTCACAGTGTACCACGGGTATACATACGCCGAGCAACTTATTCAGGCGTATGATAGAATGGGGAGCAGAGGTACGTTGCAAGAAAAGTGAACATATACTGTAACGGTCACCTTTTTCACCGAAGCCAGTTCTCGGTTACTTCGGGAACGTTAGGGATTCGGGGCGAGCGAATAATCGTTAGATGTTGTCAATTTGGTAAAACAATAATTCGTTTATTAGATATTACGTGAAAAGTTCAAAATACAATATGCAGAATCCTTCTTTATCGATGCTTATGTTCTTAGATGATCTCGAGTTATCGGCAAAAGACAATTATAATATTCGCAATTAATAATTAGTCGTCGCGGAACTCGAATTTTACCATAACTGAATCGTCAAGTCAAATTATAATTCATACTCTCGATCCTCGGGAAAAGAAACGGAAATTGACGAATTTACCGACCGAGTGCCGGTAATTCGTGAGAATGATTCTATATTAAATTACCGGCGGAGCTATGCTTCTCGGCATGAGTTTCTACGACGCTTGTTGTCGGTTTAAATTATTATGATTTCTCTCGCGAATTCGCAAGATCAAAAAATGTTTTAGGTTAGGTCCCGATTACTGAGTCTGCTCCTCAATTATACTGTACGACTATGGTGTCAGTCGTATCTGCCGTGCAGAAGTTTCACGCAGAGGAGGATCGGGGAAAGAGCACGAATATCACGCTCAATCCGCTACCCCTTACGTTACACTCCCAACAGGGCCCTCTACGAAAGGCTCGGTATCCACCTGGAGAGAATTCGACAATGGGGCCACGATCGAATCTCCCAGGCTTCAAGCTTACCTCCGCGGGATAACCTAACCTAACGTCTCTAAAGAACTAGGTTAATCGGTGTCTGACACCGAGTTCTCCTAGCCTAAAGGATTATGATCAAATCGAACTGAGAAGGTACCTCGAGGAGCCCGCTCAGCCGACTGACCTCGATCGCCGTTTTGCTCGCTTTTTATACTCGCCTGGCCGGTGGCTTGAGACCAATCGCGATCGAAGGAATAATCGATGGCCAATCCAAAAATTGGAGTCCTCGTGGCCAACCGGCGTCGTTCCCGCGCGACCGCGGCGCCACGTCTTGTCGACTTCGTGAGCGCGGCAAAATTTAAATCGTATGTGAGCGGGAGCTGGGTGGGCTCCCGTCTCAATACATAGAAAAATTATTCGTTTATTTACACTCTATATTTTACAACTAATACATTTACACTCTTTGTGATGTTCACACGTTTTTAAATCTAGCCACAGCCCGGGATACATCTTCCACAAGCAACCGGCGCCTAAAATTAAACGAAATTTTTTATTTATTTATTTTTTTTCCATTTCTTTATAATACAATTATTTACAGATCTTAACCTATATATCCGTAAGGGAGTGAGTCGTGTTCGCCCCATCGTCGCCTCTTGACTAAAGTGGGCTTGCAAGTTTTCGACTCTTTTCGCGTATACACTTGATGAAAAGCGTTTTGTCGGATGGTACTGAAGTCTACGGTGATAGCTGTGCCGGGCTCGTTGATCAAATTACAGATCGAATCAAAGTTAATTTCTCTGCTGATCCTGTAATTGAGCCCGATTCCTTTCACTTTACATGTTGCAAGCTCTGTACCGTCAGGCTTCTGCACAACATAACCGTAAAATTTAGGCCCACCCGACACGAAGCCCTTAATAAAGCTACCGATACCGTAGCCCGCCAACTCGTCCGTCATATCGCCGAGAAAATTTCCGAGTGGCGGAACGTACTCCTCTGCGTTGCCCGTACTTACGTATATACATGAGTCGGTGTCGTAATACAGTACGCGCTTATCTGGCTGCTCGAGATATGAGTACAATTTGAGTCTCGCTTGTGAGGTGGTATAGGCGGCGATCACAATGTTTACATGGGGGTTGACCTCGATACTTTCCGAATGTTTTTCCCACGATACGTACATAACCTCGTCATTCACGTGAATAATCTTGTAAACAACGCAGCTGCGGTCCGACAAAAGTTCTAAAAGACGGTAGCGCGTCGCGACAACCTCTGTCTTCGGTAAATTTTCCCTCTGACCGAATTTTCCCCAAAATGAATTTAAGCAATGTTTTGCTACCGATCTCAGTTCCGGATTTACCTCTATACTGTTGCGGTCTAACTGCACATCCTCGGCTTTGCGAAAGCTTTCGATGTAAGCGTCCTGACTCGCCCGCGTGGTACACTCACTCGGCCATCCGCTAGCCTCCTGCTTTATCTTTAGCCAGAGGTTGATGTACCGACCAAAGAGTCCTGCAGTCTGCGTAGTCTTACTATACTGCTCAACCTCGTACTGCCAGATCTCGTGAACGGATAAAATCTTATAGCCTTTCTCGACAGCCTTCTGGAGCTCGCACGATACCCACGTACCCTCGAAAGCTCGATCCACCTCTGCTTGTGATTACACGGACCCTGATGCATTTCCTCGCAACATTTTCGACATAATGCGAACATTAACCGATTATGCATACGAACGGGAAGCACAGGATGGTAAAGATTTCGCGGCGGTAGAACGGTGCATCGTACGAGTCCTCCGACGTTGCATAAATCATTATTGATCCCTACGAGATCTACAGATATCCTCGGTGTATACTCGCGGATGACCGACCGGAAAACGACCATACTTCGAGACGTATGGATAAAGCGAGCATACGTCGATGCAGTGGATTTTCTCGCTACTACTTATGTCGTAATAACTACGAGTATTGCCCGTGCGACCTCCAAAGAACGTGTCGCGAGGATTTAATGGTTTGTTCAAAAGAACCGGGTGACCGTCGATAGCCGCATTTATATTCGGATTCCTACTTTTCAAGCGTTTATAATCGCACTCCCACATTTCGTGGAGAGTGTATCCGAGACTTTTGATACGCTCCGAGATAGCCAACGTGCTCGTGAAACGATCGTTGAGCGTACAACCGTAGAATTCTACGTCGCGCTTGCTGGCGGTCGTGTAGCATCTATCACAGCCATGGAAGAAACAGCCATGAAACTGTAAAACGTACTCCACTCCGTCGTCGGTCTGCACGTACCCATCGACGAGTGTTCCGTCGCGTAACCTGTGCTTGCGACCGCGCCCCGCGTGAACGATCTGCTTACCAAAGTTCTGCTCTTCCCATAACAGCCACTCGATAGCTACTTCGGATTGCCTATCTGCGCGACGATAACCGTTTCGTGGTAAAACCGCGATTTTATCCTTGGCTAAAAAGTTTCGCCGAAAAACTTTATTGCACGCGGATGCGATAGTGACGGCCTCTGTAAACGGACACACTCTGCCACGCCGCACGAAAATTGTGCGAAATGCCACGCACGCCTTTCGGACGATCGCCACATCGGTTCTACAGTACGATACGATTTCCTTCTGGAAATCGAACACGTATCCTGCAGCCGAGGTTTTCTCGTGCCAGTCTATCAGCACTTTGCGTCCTGCCGGTGACATTGTGTCGGGCGAGTATGTAACGAGAGGCGGTAATGGACCCTTGTAATTCTGATTGGCTGTAGTGTTGAAAAGATGGGGAAACGTACCTTTGCAAATATTATCTCCTAAGCCAAAGGCTTTTGGAAGTTTGCTAAGAGCCATGTGGAAATAATTTAAGCTGTCTATGAATCTGAGCTTGCCGATTTTCATCTCCATGATGCTCGTACCGTTCGTGATGAGTTTTGGAGTTTCACCCTGACGCTCGACGAAATATCCGAGGATGAATTGGGCATCAAACCCTTTCGCGTTATGTGCTATGCACACTATCTGTCCGACCTCTCGCTCTCGGAGTAGAAATTCGACAAACTCCGCGAGAGGATTTTCTTTGAAAATTTTTTCCCCATCAGCCTCGCACAAGTCACACGCCCATACATCATCCGGCATGTTAATACATGTTGTACAACGCTGCTGACTGACACACAAACTTGGCTCGTGCAGGTACACATCGTTCGTACCGTCGACTTTGCGCTCCTGGCGGGTTTCAAAATCATAAAATATAAACAAATCCGGTCGATTCGCAGGTTTAGCAGGCTGCAGTTTGGCCATGAAACACTGATGGTTTTCAGGTCTGATGCACTTGCACGTTATGCAATAATCTCTATCGCACTCGTGTGCCGCGCTGTCTTTCTTGTAGACCTGACGTAAGGAGTCCGGACACGTTTGCAGCATGTCACACAAACATGTCTGCGCACCGTGCGAACCGATCTCTCTACGCCTTCCGAGGCAGTTTACTCCGCGGAAAAATCGATGGCAATCGGCGCACCGAATTTTTTCCAGTTCCGGATTACACGGCGGGCTGCTCTTGCAGTGCGGACACTTTTGCGTGCACTTGTGCGCTGTGACTCGACTGTACGCAAGCCCGCAGGGGACACAGAAGAAATTGAATCCTGCGGCCTGCGGTAGTTTCAAAATGAGATCATATTGACGGATCTCGCTATCGTACAACAGATAAATTGTATGACGAACGTCTGGAACGCTAGCCAGCACTAAAAGCTATCACGGCAATCCCATCTTGGGCTAGCACTAGCTGAAACGCTTGTAGCTCTACTCCGATGTCGATGGAGATTACCCTCGCGTAAATGCCCCCGCTCCGCGTATACTTTTCCCGCCCCGATAGACCTCGGTAGACAGAGGTTGTCCGCGTTCGTGATATATAATATCGATTTTTTTGAAATGTCACCCCGGATAGGTTTTTTCGGTCTGCCGGACCCCGCTGGCATTGAAATTATGTTACTCGTGATCGCGAACGAGTCGTCGACACAAAAACCCGCGGAACTTTGCGCGACACTACTGATCATTTCGAAGAGGTTCTCGAAATGAAAATCTGTTACGGGCCTGTACGAAATACCCGCAGGACCCCGTGTAAATGCTGCGCTTTGAAATTCAACACCGATCATATCGGTAGGCTCGCTGCCACTCACTAGAAGAGTGTGAATTTCTTTCATCGCCGCCTCTAACCATTCGACTACATCCGAATTTGCCTGAGGCTCGCGAATCTTAAAAGTAATCGTCGAGCCCATACTCTTAAATCTACTATAGTATCGACGCTTCTCTACATAATAAAAAATCTTCGACTCACCGGAGATATCAAGCGGCTGTTCCGGCGTCGGAGGCTGTGACGTCGAAGGCTGCGGTGCCGGAGGCTGCGGTGTCGGAGCTTGCGACGTCGGAGGCTGAGGCGTCGAAGGGTGCGACATCAGAGGCTGCGGTGTTAGCAGTTGAGCCGTCGGAGCCTCGTGGACCAGAGCCTGTGATCTCGACAGCTCCACAGCTGGAGGCTCCTGTGACGGACTGTACGTCACTGGCACATGATGCTGCGGCCTCGGAAAATTTCCTGCCACGATTTTCTCAAGCAGCGCCGGCGATTGCGGAGGCTGTGATGCCGGTATAAAATCGTCGTCGCCGTCGCTATCACTGTCCGGCACAAACCACGCCGATAGCGGTGGCATCCTCTGCGGAGACTTCGAAGTCGTCGAAACTGTCTTCACAGCCTCGACAACGGCGTTGCCCTGGCTCGCTCGCCAGTCCGCAGCCCAATTGCGAATATGTCACCCAAATTTGCGACCCCTGCGAGAAGAGTTCCGGCGTCGCGTCATGAGCCTCGACCTCGTCCTCGTCCATAAGCGACATGTTCAGCGTCAAATTAAGGAGGTCCACGAAATGAAGCGACACTAGAGAAAGAAGCGGCTGACACTGGACTTCACCGGTGCCGCCGAACACTCCAATCCACTGCTCCATAGCGCATCATTGATCTCCGCGACGGATCGAGCATTGTTGTTGCAAGATACTTCGCTAGCAACGCGCACAGCCTTTGCGGCAGCTTCCGCGTATTCTGCAGATTGTCTGCGGGCTTTTTCCCGAGCGGCTGCGATTTCCGCGGCTTCGGCCACAATCCTCGCAGCTTCTGCATCAAGAGCGGCAACAGCGGCAGCTGCGCTCTCGGCTTCTGCGGCAAAACTCCGCGCTTCTACACGTAAAAAGAAAAAAAAACAAGCATCAGCATTAGATGGAAATTGTTATGAATTTTTAATTTTTTTTGTCTACACTGAATTTTTTTTTTTTTTTAAGTAGTTCTTACCGAACTGAGCGATTTCCTCATTGAGAGCGGCGACATCCCTCGGCGAAACGTTCCGCGAGCTGCCAATCAGCGCCCGAACTATTTTCAAAATTTTCACGCTGTCACTGAACACGCTGCTCCTATAGAGCCGTACGATATCATGTACCATCATGTGGCCTAACAGCTGCTTTAAGCGCTTAATTAACGCTGCACCCCGAATAGCTTTTAGCTCATGAGAGCCGGATCGCGCCATGATCTGCTCCAAGGCACACGGCATCGCAGTAGGTAACGCTTTCAATACTTCTTCGATCATACATCGCACTTGAAAATCACTCATCTTGGAAGTTCTGTTTTTTTTCAGATTGATCACTCTAAAAACACTTCACCAAAACACACTGGTAACACGAAGCGGAGTAGAGTCTCAGGACGAGTGCACTGTACGCAAGACGAAATAATAATACCGATTGTCCAGCGAAAATTCTTCGAGCTGTGATTTTCACTTTTACCCTTTCCACGGTGTTTACGCCAGCACAACGTTTTTTATTGGTTCCTTACAAATGACCACCCTTCTCTCATTTTCTTTTTGGGAAATACCGTACACGCAAAAAGAAAAAAAAATGGTCACTGCCCACGAGGCCCTGGCCACAATAAATACTTTGGAGTGTCTAGCACTCGACTACATTTGATTATTTTATGGCGGTCACCCATAGCCGGCTTGGGTCTGGCGACCACCGTACATTGTATTGTTTATCATTGTTTCTTTCTTTTTTTTTGTAGCTGTAAAAGTTTATTCAAGTCTCGGCGTCGCAGTGTCGAATATTGTATGCATCTAAATGTTTCTCCGATTTTCCAATATCCGTCGACAATATCGGTCGCTGCGTCATCATTTCGTGGGTGGTTCATACCTCTGACAAGGTCCAATCCGCAAACGGCACCTCAGCATGACGTAACAGAACCAATGAGCCGCGTCTTAACCCCCTTCTCCTCGGAAAAAACCCCATTACCGCGCAACTCTTTGACCGCTTCATCTGAAGCTATTACCTCGCGAAAACTCGAGCAGTACAGTCGTCTTTTTTTTCTTCTGCTGACATATTCGCCGAAACAATATAAAAATGGAAAAATTTTTGGCCGTTGTGAATAACAAACAAGCACCGAAGCGCGTGCTCGAGGGTGAAGATAATCAGCACGAAGCGACAATCGAACAGCGACCCTTGGGTAGAGCTATGCTATTAGCGATGACGTATAGCCTAAATGCCTCTTGTACTAAAATGGTTACAATTGGCATCGAGCTAATAAACGGCCAAGACTTCGAGATAGCCATAAAATTCTCGAGTCGTTACTTGAACGGATTTTCTCTGACCGTAGCTGAATGGCGAGAGTTGTGCTCGCAAAAAACGGTAATTACAAGCTGGTTCAACGAGCAGCAAGAGGCGTTGAATGATACCACACCAGGTATACAATGGAGCGGCCGGCAAAGGATGAGTTTTACAACCGCATACAACGAGAAAGCCATCGTACTTGCACTCAAGGATACCGAAGACAATAATCAACCGAAGAAGAAAGCGAAGAAAAATTTCTCCCTTGATATTGTCATGCAGAAGACAACATACGACGGATTAGTGATGCTTATTCCATGCATCAACAACAAAATTCGTGTATTGTATAAAGAGCTCGAATTAGTGAAAGAGCTTAAAACAACACTCGTCGAAAAAATCCGCGAAGCTACGGTGAAGGATTGTCCTGAACTCACAAGAGAGCAAGTCCGTGCCGCGGGTCTCAAAATACTCAACGATGAATACATGGGCGATGTATGGAAACCAGACAACATACGACGCTTTTACGCGGACAAAGATGATGATTCAAACGAAAGACATCATTTAATCGGTACAGAATTAATCTGTCTACATTACGAATATATTTTCCGCAAAATTACTACTCGGACTGAAACGTTGGCCGAGTAAAATTTGTTAAACATCGCCTTCATAGATTACATATTTATAAGATGTACCGCTAGGTTTAACAAAATAAAAAAAAATTGTACAAATATTCACAACTTTTCTTTCTTCACCTACCTTTTTTTTTTCCTCGAATAATTTTTTTAATTTGCAAAAATTTTCCACTTTGCATCGTTGAACATTTTTTCTAAAAATTAAAAAAATTCATTAAATAATTCATCGTACTCGGCTCGGATAATAATCCCCACCCCGGCCTACAAGAATGTCTCGCCCTCTGGAGTGATCTCTCGCGCTTTCTCCGAATTCGCGCAATTCTTCGAACCCTCGCACGACTGTTTAAACCGTGCGAACGGTCTGCGACGATGCCCCGCTGATGTGGTTCCAACGGCGCTCGTCGATTTTCTCGAGCGCGGTGACCGTCGTTCGGTCGAGAGGCGAGGCTGTGGGGAATCCAATTCGTGCTCCTGCACGGGGTGAGGCTCCGAAGGAGTCGAGCTTTGGAACGATCTCCTCTCAGCGCGTGTGGGGCTTGATCCAGAGCGCAGTGAATTTACACGGCGTGGCAACGACGAGACGAGATATCTCGCGCGACGCTGACGTTCCGCTGTGGTCCCGCTGGCTGTCGTACGCTCGGGAGCGAAACAACAACAAAAAATTTTCGGGGAAAAATTAGCTATGTATTTGCGTTTATCTAATCTGCCCTGAGTGTCTGAATCCGGAGACTCTCCCCGAAGGCGAGATCACCGCTCCTCGCGTCGATCCGTGTATGTTAGCCTTTCTTTGTACAATCTTTGTGACGTGGGTAAAAAACCACGTCACACAACTTATCCGGAATTCCCGGTCGTGTTTTTCTCACACGAAACGAAATAATTTACAACGAAAAATTGTTGGAAGCAATGCTTTTGATTTTTATGTCAAGTTACCGACCGAGCCACGATTCTCGGCACGAGTTGTGTGACGCGAGATGTCGTTAAAGTCAATCCCGAATTTATATAAAAATGATGAAAGGTTAGGTCCCGTCGAAGTGTCCCTTCGGAAACTCTAAATTTCATAAAGCACCTGCCGTGTAGAAGTTTTACGCAGAGGAGGATCGGGGAAAGAGCACGTATATCACGCTCGATCCGCTACCCCTTGCGTTACGCTCCTGACAGAGCCGTCGACAAAAGGCTCGGTATTCACCTGGAAAGAATTCGACAATGGGGCCATGATCGAATCTCCCAGGCTTCAAGCTTACCTCCCGCGGGATAGCCTATCCTAATGTCTCTAAAGAACTAGGATAATCGGTGTCTGACACCGGGTTCTCCTAGCCTAAAGGATTGTTGAACAAGTTGAACTGAGAAGGTACCTCTAGGGGCACGCTCAGCCGACTGATATCGATCGCCGTTTTGCACGTTCTTTTATACCCGTCTGGCCGGTGGCTTGAGACCAATCGGCAGCGAAAGATAAATCGATGGCGAATCCAAAAATCGAAATTCCTGTGGCCAACCGGCGGCGTTCCCGCGCGACCGCGGCGCCACGTCTTGTCGATCTCGCGAGCGTGGGAGAATTCAAATCATCAGAATTGAGAAAAATGCGTGGAAAGGTCGGAAAAATTCCCATGGTCGACAGAATCCGTGGGAGCCGCCTCGGCTTCCGTCACAATTTATAACCTATTGGCTCAGAATTAAACAAGCTTTTCATCCGCGTCGTAATGATTCGATTTTAATACATTTTTATATCATTATTCCCGCGTCCTATTATCGGGACATTACTACGGCACTTGTACCAAGGGCGAACCTCGTGTCCGATAACTGGGACGAGAGCTCATGACAGGCTGTACGAGTTATCGGACGGCGAACGCGTGTTAATGTGTTTGGCTCTAGTTCGGTGTTATGTACGGAGTGATAATTTAGTATGTGACTGTTAATTCAAATTTCGAGAGAGACTTCGAAGAGACGCTTAATTGGTAAGTACGCGTGCTTCATATTCAGGTAATAGTTTCGATAAATTACGGATTAAGAGCTTCATTAGCGACGTATACAACCTTTGAGGTTATACGGCCGGCTTCCTGCATTGTTCGTGGCGCGGAACCCTTTCTTTTTATTCGAAATATGGTGAGAGTATTTCTTATATCGTATCGGTGTTTCAATGACTGAGGATTTCCGTACATGCAAAAAATATCTGGCAATGGGTAGCGTGTTGAGCATCGCCTCGTGAGCGAGATCTAACGTAGATGAGCGGATCGGAGGAAGGGAAAAGAATGTTGCACTTGACACGATGGGTTAACACACAATAAACTTCATATTTATTTAAAAACCCAAACGACAACAAGAAAAATGGCTCGGATAGCTCCGGATAGCTCGGATAGTTCGGATAGAAAGAGAATTGCGAGGAATTCGCGCGAAGAAACTGAGTGTTTTGTTCGGTGTGCTCTCGCTGGGTCGCCAAGCCTAACTGCCCCTGCGAGGAGAACCGGTGAAAGCGAGAGCCACCGAGGGCGAGAAAAATATAGGTCCTCGATTCGAAGTATATGACAGATGTCAATGCCCCGAGCCCGAAATTCGCTCGGCATTTCTCCGCGCTCAGCGGAGTGACGTTTGCCCGAATCCCGAACACCTCGAGGAGATAATCTCCGATAACTTTACTCTTTTTGTTTTCATTTCTACACGGGGAATTTTTTCAAAAATATTTTTAGAACTTTTCTAAATGAACTTTTCTAAAACGCTCGATGTCGCTGTATTTCGCCCGATGAAAACTACGTGGAAAAAAACCGTCATTAGCTGGAGAATGGACAACAACGGCATGCGATTGCGGAAAGAGATGTTCGCTCTGGTGCTCAAAAAAGCGATTGAGTCCTCGTCTCTCCCTGAGACGATTAAAAACGGATTCAGAACGTGTAGTTTCCCTTCTCGGCAGACTCTGTGGATTTCAATATTCTTCAAAAAGGATTGAAAGAGTCTGAAAAGTCCAGCGATTCACGAAAGTCTAGAACAACGGGTCAATTGAGCTACAGCGACTGCTTGAAGTTTATCGAAGGACAACTATCCAGAAGCCTATTGAAAGCTTTTACGGAGCCCGAAGAAGTCGGATGCTGGACAGGCGACGGGCTATTCGATTTTCGGCTACCAACTAAAAAACTCGCTGGTATAGGGCAATGAATCCGTCGAATACCTGCAGCTCCTTTTCTTATAACAATTTTTGATTGTAGAGATTTTGCCAAGATTAGACTTTGAACTCGTTTTTATTTATCAATCCATTTTTTTTAATTCGGATTCACTTCAGAGAGAAAAGAGCTAGAAGCCGGTCTACAGTCGGCTGCGGGGTTGGAGCAACGAATTGACGACGCAAGTCTTATTGACGAAGAATTTAGGTGGTTCACGAAACGACGACTTCAGCATAGAAGTGGGCGTAAAATCCCGTGGAGGTGATTGCCGATAACAACGATTTGATTATCGATTTCGATGGGGCTATTCGACCGACGACGTGGCGGCTTTCGATGGCGCAAACTTCAGCATGCGATTCGTCAATGACGGATTGAAAGCTTCAAGCTTCACCGATGTGGACTCTTTGACACTCGATCAATTCTTATTAGCTTCATAGATTGTCAAGGTTCGTATTTTATCGTATCCGGGATAGATTATCTATTCATTTTCAAACTATTGTTCTTTTGCAGAATTAGATAAAACCGTAACTGAAGGTTCCCAGAGCATATTCAACAATATCGCCGATTGTCGCTGCACTGTCGCCGAGATCATCGAGAAGTGCTTCGAGGCCGTAGCCGACAAGGACAGCGGCACTGTCGCCGAGATCATCGAGGAGCGCGTCGAGGCCGTAGCCGAGAAAAACATCGGCACTGTGCTCGAGATTGACGAGAATTGCATCGAGACTACAATAGAGCCTGCCAAAAAGCCCGTCGAAACTGTATCCGAGATCGTCGAAAAGCGCGTCGAGACTGTCAACGAGATCGTCGAGTAGCGCGTCGAGACTGTACACAAGATCCTCGAGAAGCGCGTCGAGACTGTCAACGAGATCGTCGAAAAGCGCGTCGAGCCTGTAGAAGAGATCGTCGAGAAGCCCGTCGAGATTGTGAACGAGATCTACGAGAACCGCTTCGATACCGTTGGAGAGGATAGCAGCGGAATCGCAGCCGAGCAGAGGATCGGCAGCGTAGCCGAGATGAGCATTGGCAATGTAGCCGAGACGAGCGTCGACAGCATGACCGAAATGAGCATCGGCAATGTAGCCGAGAAGGGCATCGGCAGCGTAGCCGAAATGAGCATCGGCAGCGTAGCCGAATTGAGCATCGGCAGTCTAGCCGAGACAAGTGTCGACAGTCTAGCCGAGACGAGTGTCGACAACGTGATCAAGAAGGGCATCGGCAGCGTAGCCGAGATAAGCGTCGGCATCATAGCCGGGAAGGTCTTCGACAGCGCAGACGAGAAGTGTATCGTAAGCGTCCCGCGTAAAAAAAGCGATTGATTCTCGCTGAGTAACTCGGCGTATCTCGCCGAGTATATCGCCGAAAATAGTGCACTGTGCTCAGGCCAATATTCTTTTGGCAGCCTCCGAGAAGCTCGGAGAACCGTTCCCAGCTTCTTACCGCGATTGTCGTGAAAGCCTCTGAGGAGCTTGGGGAACCGTTCCGAGCTTCCTACCGCGATTGTTGTAAAACCCGTTGGGAAGCTTGGGGAACCGTTCCCAGCTTCCTACAACGATTGTCGTGAAACCCATTGGGAAGATTGGAGAACCGTTTTCAGAATCCTACCACGATTGTCGTAACACCGATTGAGAAGCTGGGAGAACCGAGCCCAGCTTTTTACCCCGATCATTATGAAACCATGTGTAAATGAAAGAAGAAGAAAAAGTAAATTTTGACAAATGGAAGGAAAACATGAAAAACGAAGAAATATGCTTAAAAACTTTTCCGGCGGATATGAGTTCCTCGAGCAAAGTTAGGTGCTGTAATCTGTCATTGGCGGTTGAATTTCGTTTAAGGTCCCAAAAATATTGTAGCGCACTGGAAAAATCTTGGATAGACAAATAAAAACATATATGTGAGATATGTCCAGTGCTTTCCAATATTTTTGGGATCCACTCCAATTTTGACCGCCAATAATATACAGTAGCATTTAACTTTGCTCGGGGAATACATATCTTCCGAAAAAAATTGGATTCGGGCATTTTTCTTTGTTTTTCAAATTTTCCTTCCATTTGTCAAAATCTACTTCTTGTTATTCTTTCATTTACACATGCTTTCACAACAATCGCGGTAAGTGGCTGAAAACGGTTCTCCAAGCTTCTCAGACGCTTTCACGACAATCGCGGTAGGAAGTATGGACAGGTTCTTCGAGCTCTCAATGGGTTTCACGACAATCTCGGGGAGAAGCTGGGAACGGCTCTCCAAGCTTCTCAGAGGCTGCCATAAGAATATTGGCCTGAGCACAGTGCACTATTCTCGGCGAATTACTCGGCGAGATACGGCGCGATACTCAGCGATATACTCGGTGAGATACGTCGAGTTACTCGGAGAAAATCAATCCCATATTTTTTTTTTACGCGGGCAAATGCGTACTCCTGTTTCGCCGTCCATACGAAGGGAACATTCTTCTTCGTTAAATCCGGAGCGGCTTTGCGATCTTCGAAAAATTCTCGATGAATTTGCGGTAGTATCCCGCGATTCTGAGGAACGATGAAATTCCCTTTACGTTGCGAGGGACGGGAAAATCCCTTGCAGCGGCCAGTTTCGAAGGGTCTGGTCGTACCCCTTCGCTCGAGATCACGTAACCTAAATATAGCGTTTCTTTTCGTAAGAAACGGCATTTCCCCGGTTGGAGCGATAAATTCGCCTCCCGTAGTCGCTCGGACACCGCACGCAAACGCTGATTGTGCTCTTTCAGAGTTGCTCCAAATACCACAATATCGTCGAGGTATACGTAACATTTTATACCATCCAGGCCCGCCAACATGGTATTCATTAACCCCTGGAAGGTCGGAGGGGCATTTTTCAGCCCAAAGGGCATCCGCGTATATTCGTAATGCCCCTGCGGCGTCGAGAACGCCGTCTTTTCCTTATCGTGATCGGCCATCTGTATCTGATAAAAACCCGAAGCCAAATCGAGCGTTGTAAAATAATTCGCTCGCCCCAGCTGATCCAATATTTCAGTAATATTCGATAGCGAGTATGAGTCTCCGATCGTGACCTCGTTGAGTTTCCGAAAGTCCACGACGACTCGTAACGTCACCACTCCTGCTGCGTCAGGCTTTTTTGTCACGGCGAGGAAAGGCGCATTCCACTGGCTTCGGCTCGGTTGTATGATTCCATCCTCTAACATTTGCTCCATTTGACAAGCCACTTCACGTTTATGCGTGTCCGGTAACCGATAGGGCTGTATTATCCCCGTGCCCTGGCTATGTGTTGGCGCGTACGCGATTTTCTCGCATCGCGGTGGCAATCGCCCGTTGATTAGGGGCATCTCGTGCCCGAACATCTGCAGCACTCGTCCCCGGAGTATGTCTACTTCATGCCTCCTGATGGAATCCATGCCAAGGAACCCGTGAACCCCGAGGTTCACCTCGCGTGACACCACGTGGAACCAATACGCCACGACGCCCGAGGGCGTTTCCAGATTAATTTTCGCGGCGCACTGGGCCTGCATGGGCTGACTCGCGAATCCGGAGATCACCACCGATGAGTCTGCTACCTCGGCGTCCCCGCCAAGTATTCCCGGGCTTATTATGCTCACCTGAGCGACCGTAACCGCTTTCAGGGTCAACATACCCCCCTTGCACATCGGTGATTTGATGTGAAAATCGCTGGCGATGCCCTCGGCAGTGGCGTTGATAACACACACCTCCCAAGTTTGTCCTTCCCCTTCAGTCTTCGGTTGATTGCTCGAAAACTCTTTCCATGTTGATGCTCTCCAGAGATGCTCGAATTTCCCGCAATAGTTACAGGTTACCTTCACCTGACTCACCTCCCGGCCCGGACCCGGCGCCGGGAGACTATGACGTCCCGATTTCCTCGTACAGTCCCGTGCGATATGCCCCGTCGAACCGCAGTTGAAGCATTTGCGGGACCCCGTATTCCCCTTATCGGGGTTGTGAGGGGGGTGGCTTGCCTCCGCGCCACCCTTACCGCCCTGCGAGCCCAACATCTTCTCAATCACCGCCGCTCCTACCACAGCGTCTCGCAGGCTCCCGTAGTTCCGCGACCGTACGATCACCTGCACGTCCCGGTGCAATCCATTTTCGAAATTCACTTGCCCGGATCACCGTACAGCCCCGCAATGTGCCGTGCGGCATCGGCCCCTTCATTCTCGCTGAGTTTCTCCGCAACCTCCCCTGTTAAGCGCTCCGCGCGGGCGGCGTAGGCACCCACCGATTCCTTTGCGCCCTGTTTTAGCTGACAAAACTCGAATTGCAGTGCGGTGAGCGACTTTCGCTTTCCGTACAGCGCCTCAAGCTCTTTCCGGAGCTCCTTTGAATTATGCGTTTCCCTATGTCGCAGCTCCCTGGCCGCCCTGTCCTCCAGCTTGCTGCTGCGGACCAATGCCAAGAGTGTTCCTCGCTTCAGAGGCCTCACCCTGTCCCATACCGCTTCGCAAAACGACAAAAATTTCTCGAGCTTGCCGGGGTTGTTCCCGTCGAAGGGTTTTATGCTCCGGATTGCCAAACTGAGGTCGACAGGGAGTTCCATCCTCCCTGGTCGTAGCCGTTTGTTGCTGCTGTTGCCGAGGGCGCCCTTCGCTTAACACGCGCTCAACTTCCTCCGCGATGTACTCCCATATGTCAGCCTGCATTGCGTCGAGTTCTCGATCCCCACGTGCCAATCGCTCGGATATCCTAGCCTCGTTCCGCGCGGTATTATTACCTTCCGCTTCATCCTGTGCGTGCTCCTCCCCCTCCGCCCGTAGTTCGGGGTTCAAATTGCGTCGTACCCCGGGGAGATCCACCCCCATCGGGTACAACCTGCCCCCTTCGCCGAAGGTGGTCGTTCAATTTCACCCCCTGGCGAATATTGGGATGTTCGGATGACGTTCGCCTTGTGTATTGCGAAGCTGCGCTCTTAGACGCTCGATTTCCGCGCCCACTGCTTGGGGAGTGAGCATTGTGCCTGCCGTGGGTGCCCCTCTAGGCTCCAACAGGCTGTGGTCTATATCCTGCAATTCGTCGAACTCGGCTCCTCGCCGTGTGTTCACCCCGTTCGTAAGGTTGTTCAGGAATGATTCCGCCACCGGTACCTGTCCCGACAGGTCGTCTGCGACCTGCGCGATTCCTGCCAAGGCTGCTCTGAGCCCTGCAGCTACGTGCCCGTCTTCTTGCGCTGACGTCGATAGATCCGCTTCTGGAGCCCCCTGTCCGCTGGGGGACCCTCTGACTCATGTGGCCGTTCCTCAAGACCTAACCCCCTTGTGTCTACCCCGCCTGGGTTAATATCGCGTCTACTGGTCTCTTCCGTTCTCCGGGGTGTTAGTTTGATGCAATAAGATTTTCTTTTACTCATAGTGTGCCGATGTGCCACATCATAGGTTGCCTGTGAGTTCCCGTGAACGTTCCGGCTTCCTCCGCGACACTGTTCCACGTCCCTCTGCCTAAGTGACGATCCAATGGGGTTCTGCAGTAACCCTCTACGCGGTTGGTTGCTCTGTCGATCCCCTGGTGACGGTTCTCACAGCACGTCCTGTTACAGCGTGGCTAACTTGCGCTCAATCTTGTGCTCACAGCTCGATTGTAACGCACCCTTTCCTGGTGATCAGCCAGCGAAGCTTCCTCCCTTCACTCGGGTTATACACTCACTCTGGTATCCCACCGCTGCCACCAATGTTGTAACGCTGACTCTCGGGTAGCTACTCCGAGCCCGGTGATATTACGCCCTTTACAGACCGCCGTTCGGGAATACCAGTTAAGGGTTGGAACCCTTAGCAAATGTAATAACTCACGAGGAAGGTTGTAGAATTAACGTGTCTCTTTATTAAGCGATGAGAACGCTTCCCTCTTTTTAGAAATACAATGTTCACAGTACGTCGGACCAATGTCCGACTAGATAGGTTTAGACTACTTACATGACCCTTTGCTCGAGTCTGTCTACTCGCACAACCAGTCGCACGGTGTCGGATAACTTTCTGACGAATCCCGGAAAAAATACCCCCGGAATAAATACCCCCGAAAAAATACCCCCGAAAAAATACGCCCGGAACAAATACCCCCGGAAGAAATAACCCCGGAAAATATACCCATTTAACCTTAATATTTGTGTTATGTAAATTTTGTGATACCAAATTTTGTACCTGAAATTCTGGATCGGTCTTAATCGCAAGTACTAGTTTAGAGGTCCTTTAATCACCAATTAACGATTTTTTTAATTTTTCTTATAATCAACTATTTGTCAATATTTACATACCGCGAGATTATTCGCGGTGTGGTCGGATTTTCGACGCATCACCAAATAATCTTCGGTTCGATTATTATGCTCGGTCAGCATAAAATAAATAACATTGAAATGAATATTTCAAAAAAAAATTTTTTTTTGCCCTTCCGAGCTCCGCAACGATTTCGAGAATTTTTTTTTTTGTATTCTATGTAAACACAACTAAACCCAAATCAGAACGCGTGGAAACCACGTGTTCGCACGAACTCAAAAATCAATATGTTGCAAAAAATACACGATGGTCACATGAGTGCTAATAATCTTTGGTACGATTATTATGTTCGGTTAGCATACAATAAACAAAATACTCATTCCTCATTGAATAAAACTCATTGAATTCTCATTGAAAACTCATTGAATAAAAAAACGAAAGAGATCTCAGTTTCAGCATCCCGAGAGTTCTGATCTTCGCCTTAAATCGTTCGAGATCGGATAGATTCGCTTATAGCTTTAAGAAACGTTTTGATAGTGTGCTCGCCCGGATCGTAAGCAATACAAATATTTTTTAGTCTTAATTGTCTATCAACGATTTCCGCCCTTTTTTTTTACTTTGTATTACGCCGGCGTTCCGTTGCACTAACTTAGTTGAATCAACTGACTGCTCGTTCCTCATTTTTTCAATGAGCACCAATACAGTTGGATGAGCAAGACCGACGAGATGACGAAATCGGTTATTCCAACCCTCAATCTGGTTGTTCGTACGATCACCGTCCTCTTTCGTAACTTTGTTGACATTCCACAACCGTTTCGGAAATTTTGTTGCGATTCGACGAATTTTTCAAGCATTCCGCGAAAACGATTGAACGATTCATTTTCCAGATATTCCGCTTGGAGACCGATTTCTTGCACTTTCCGGTGAGTGCTTTGCGTGAGGTGATAGAAACAACCTTGAATGCGTAGTTCTTCTCCCAAAACGCTCAATATGGCACCAATAACAGCTTCTTCGAAGTCCACATGGTTGACATCGGGATCAGGGTAGATGTCTCTGTCGTTGCAGTGTTCTAAAATCGTTCCCAACATTTCTTCGTAGGTTTTTTTCGTTTTGCGTTCCAGTAAGCAATACGCGACGGTAACGAGTGAATCGCCGACTCGTACTTGCAAAACATAGAGCTGCATGAATATCGATAGTGCAATTTCGAATGTTCCGTCCATCCACCATTCTTTAGCTTCTTCCAGAAGCTGAAGACGTTGATCCGTTGCGAAGTTGATTATCCTTTTAGCAGCGCTGGGTCCATTATCATGAAGAAGAAATCGACGCGTTTCAGCTTCGCCGGCCGTCATCCAATCACCCTATATATAAAAAAAACAAATTAATTTTGTACAAAAGGTATAGATTCATTGTTGCTAAATTGTATGCTAACAATTCTACAATGGTATATAATCTGAAAATAAATCAAGGTAATAAAGGTGCTGAAAAGATTAATTTTGCATGATAATAATTCCAAAATGTCATTAACAAATTGATGAAAAATAAAGTTATTCAACAAATCTCCCGGAAACCTAAATTATATTTTTCATGCAAATGATTCGTTAATGTTTCTGAATACGTATGAATTTTTTCAGAATTTTAAATTCACTTTGAATTTTGGGCATGAAGTTACTCACAAGATGATGTGTACGACAGAGTTGAAAAAATGTATCATTTGAATTTCCTGAGTAAAAATTGAATGAAGGAATATTATAAGGAAGCGATGTGAAAATCTCGGTTTTTAACTTTTTTCAATATAAATGTAAATTATTTTAAACATGCTTTGCGCGACCGTTTGTATTAAATCGCCAAATGAATTGTTTGCTACAATATATATGAATTTTTCCATGATTATTTTACATTAAAGAATTGAAATTTTCATATCACTGCCTCATAAAAGTTGATAATGACATAACATTCAAACAGTTCAATCGATTCTCCCCAAATTTAATAGGGATCATCGGCCGATCATACTTCAACTGTCTACAACTGTTTGCCCCGATAGCTAAAAATGGTACAAACTACAGCGCACACAGACATGTTTGAAGAAATGAAAAATCGCGTACAAAAGAGAGACGACAGTTGACATCTTTTATATCAAATTTTACCTTCCATCACGAGATTACCTTCTATCACGAGATCCTGAAGTGTCTCTGGATTTTTCGGAGCAGAAATTTGTCTAATGTTTCGAAAAGTCCTTTTTAGCGACTCTTCTAGCGGTAACTTTGCCCGCGTCGAATCCGGGAGCTGTCGTACTCCGTCCGCGAATACTTGACACGGATCTGATGAAGTTTCTCGAGCCGCAGGCTTCATTTTATCAACTGCTATGATCGCCTTAACATTGTCACTGTCCGCTGAATGATTATGTCCAGCAACAACTTCAGGATTGTTTTTTTGAAGCGTTGTCTTCAGAACAGCACGACACTGTAAAATAAAAAACAAAATGACATAAAATTTAACCGATTCGATTGATTCTCCCCTAGTTTAATAGGGATCATCGGGCGATCATACTCCATCGATGTACAACTTTTTACCCTGATAGCTAAAAAATTCTAAAAGCCACACAGCTATACAACTCGTACAGGCATTAAAAAAAAAAAAAATCACTTACAAAAACTAAAGTTTTTAATAAAATCCTGAAGAAACATTGAATATCAATCGCGTGTGTTCGTGCCTCACACTTGCTGTGTGTGAAACTTAAACTTGATCCTTCAAGGCATTCCTGAGTTATAGCGCGCGCGCACGCACAAACGCACAAAAACACACACACACAAAAACACACACACACGCACGCACGCACGCACGCACGCACGCACGCACGCACGCACACACACACACACACACGCACACACACACACCACAGGGGGAAACTGACCCCTACGTGGCGCGTCCCCAGGTGGCGGATAGGGGAACGCTCTCTAGAAATAGAGGGCAGGAGGCAACTAAAATACCTCCCGTGGACCAACAGTAGGGGAGTAAACCTCGTTAACAAATCACGATGGAGAGCAAAAAGGAAAAAACGATTACGGTGCAGGGGTTCGGATCCCCAGTCGGGGGTGAGCAAGCGGGCCCCGGGACGTCGTCATCGAACGACCGCAATGCTGCAGGAGTGAGCGACCTGGCTCCGGCATCCAGCAACTATGGAAACCAAAGCCAAAGGGTAGAACACTTTGCCCGACAAGCTACGAGTGAGTTGGAGTTGGAGTTGGAGAAGAAGCAGAGGATGCATACCTCCATGAATCTGATTGAGGAGAGGAAGAAGAAAATGGACCATCTGCAAAGTATCGCACAGAAACTTGTTGACTTCGTAACACCAAGGAGCAACATCCATAAGGAGATTAAGACCATGGCGGCGAACATCATGAACGTTGTAAATAATATTACAAAAATTGATGGAAAGGTGGAGGCCAGCTTGGCTAAACTCGAGACAACTACTGCTACAGCGGTAGCTGATAAAACGGCGCGAACGGACATGATAACTCAAACATCACCGTGGCTCGTTAATACGCGCGACATAGCTACACCAATGGACGTCGAAAATCCGGAGAACCTGTCCACGCCAAAAGCCAGGCGGGTGGTAAAGGCGAGACGGAGGAAGAAGCGTACGCCGCCCTCTTCAGCAGAGGCGCTGAATAAAAAGAAGATGCAGGAGGTGGCACCCCTGAAAAATGGAGGACCCTCCACCAGCAAAGAGGCGGGAATACCCTCCACTAGCAAAGATGCTGGAGCACCCTCCACTAGCAAACATGGTAGGGAATTGGCCCAGGAAGATAGCGAGTGGCAGAAGGTGAGGCGAAACAAGCCACGCCGACCGCGAGGCCCACCATCCCTCCCAAATGCCCTGGTCATCCAGGCAATGGGAGATATGACCTACGCAGAAATGGTGCAGCATACGAAGAACAGCGAGCAGCTCAAAGAAGTCGGCAAATGTGTCGACAAAATGCGGAGGACAAATGCAGGCCAGCTGCTTATTGTTCTTAACAAAGAGCACGCGGACAAGGCGCAAGATGTAAAAAATGCAATTACCGAAGCATTCGGCGACAATGCGACCGTAATAAGCAAGATCCAGGAACTTGAGCTGGAAATCAAGGACCTGGATGAAACTGCGACGAAGAACGAAATCCTAGCAGCGCTTCGAGCAGACTTCGGAGAAGCTAGCGGTATAACAGTAGAGTCAATTCGCTCCCTTCGAAAAGCATATGGAGGGACACAGACAGCGCTGATCAAAATTCCAGTAGCCACGGCAAAACCAGTGACCGACGGACACAAGAGGAACATTCGTATAGGTTGGGTGAACTGCCGAATTCGCGCAGTCGTAAGACCTACCAAGTGTTTTAAGTGCTGGGACTTTGGACACCTTTCGAGAAATTGTAAAAGTCCTGTCGATAGGTCGGACTGTTGCCTCAAGTGCGGAGAGGAGGGCCACAAAATAGGCAAGTGCGAGGGTGAACCCCACTGCGTGTTGTGCGCTGAAACACGGAGCAGTGAGGCCGCAGCTCATATCGCTGGTAGCAGCAGATGTCCAGCGCGCACGAGGGCATTCCAGAAGTTATCCAGTAGAAGAACATGAAGATATTGCAACTGAATCTGAACCACTGCGAGGCCACGCACGATTTGCTTATGCAGACCGTACACGAAGCAAGGCCTGACATAGTCATAATCTCCGAGCCGTATCGCCACCTAGACAGGCAACCTTGGGAATCGGATGTAACGGGCAAGGCCGTCATATGGTCCTGTGCGAATGCACCGTTTCAGGAAGCAGTAAAGAGTGACGAAAACGGGTTTGTAAGAGCCAAGATCAGAGGGATACACTATTACAGTTGTTATGCACCCCCCAGCCTGACGATCGATGAGTACAAGGCCTTTCTCGACAGGCTGGTAAATGATGCCAAAGAACACACTCCTCTCGCTATCGCCGGAGACTTCAACGCTTGGGCGATTGAGTGGGGTAGTAAGGAGACGAATAGGAGGGGCCAAGCCCTACTGGAGGCCATGTCCTGTTTAGACTTGGCCCTGCTGAATACGGGACAAAAGCCCACCTTCGTCAAAGGCGAAGCAACTTCGATGGTTGACCTCACGTTTGTCAGCAGCAGCCTTGCCAGAGATGGTAACTGTTGGAAGGTGTCTGACATTTACACGCACAGCGACCATCAAGCGATAACGTGGGTAGTACACAACGACCGAAGACGCAAGACACCACCACCTAAGACAAACGCACTCGGCTGGAAAGCGAGAAGCTTCGATAGACTTCTCTTCTGTGAAGCGTTCGACAGCAGTGTCATTTCTGCACCCAGTGCTACGGCGAAAGTGACAGAGTTAATGAAGCGAGTCACCGACGCCTGCGATGTCACGATGCCCAGAAAGGGATCTGGCACCAAATGGCAAGAGGTACATTGGTGGAACAACGAAATCGCTGACCTCCGAAAGGAGTGCCATCGAGCGCAACGTGCACGAAAGAAGCCGTCTTTTGATGCTTTAAACAACGCTCACAAGCAGGCACGCCGTAAGCTCAACAAAGCGATAAAGGGGAGCAAAGGACATAGCTGGCGTGAACTCCTTGCAGAGGTAGAACATGATCCGTGGGGTAGACCATATAAAGTGGTCATGGCCCGGCTAAAAAACCAACCAATGCCGACACCAACTGATCCCGCACTCATGGAGAAAATCGTGGAGCACCTGTTCCCTCAACAGCCTGAGTTCGACTACTGCGTCGACCAGGAAGGAGAGGAAGAGATACCACCGGTGACATCAGAGGAGTTACTCGATGCATATGCTAGAGTGGGTAACACCAAGGCCCCGGGACTGGACGGAGTCCCCAACATAGCACTCAAGACGGCCATCACTGCAGCACCGGAAATGTTCCTTGACGGGTACAATGCATGCCTAAAGGAGGGCATCTTTCCTGAGAGATGGAAGTGGCAGAGACTCGTTCTCCTACCGAAAGGGAAGAAGCCACCGGATGAACCATCATCCTATCGTCCCCTCTGCATGCTGGATACCGCAGGGAAAATCCTCGAGCGTATCATCCACAATAGGATCGAAAAAGCCGTGGAAGGGTCGCTTGCAGACAACCAATACGGTTTCAGAAAAGGACGGTCAACCCTGGATGCGATAAACCTGGTGGTGGATACTGCCAGGCAAGCAATCGCCGGGAAACGATACGACAGGGGATCCAAGGGATACTGCCTCATTGTCACCCTTGATGTTAAGAACGCCTTTAATTCTGCGAGATGGGATCACATCATGGAAGCAATGGACGCGTTAAAAGTGCCGCGGTATATTCGAAAGGTAGTGGCAAACTATTTTAACAAACGGTGCCTCATGTACGACACAGAAGATGGGCTACGCAAGTACAGGGTGACCGGAGGAGTCCCGCAGGGCTCAGTCCTCGGACCGCTCCTATGGATCATTCTGTACGATGCATTGTTGAAACTCAAACTGCCAGAAGCAGTGAAAATCGTCCGTTTCGCCGACGACATCGCGCTAGTTATCACTGGCAAGCTGCTAGAGGTCATCAGAATGCGATTTGAGCAAGCTTTCACGAGAATCCAACAATGGCTTCGGTCAGTCGGCCTTCAGCTCGCAGAGCACAAAACGGAGGCAGTACTCGTAACAAGTAGAAAGGTAGTGGAGACCATTACGATCACGGTAGGCGACTGTGATATCACATCCCAGACGTCTCTGCGGTACTTGGGAGTCATCATCGATACGAGGCTCAGTTTTAAAGAGCAAGTGAATCAAAGGAGCAGTAAAACCTCTGGAGTGGCCACTGCACTGGCAAGGCTCATGCCTAACGTCGGGGGACCTAGACAGGAAAGGAGACTGCTGCTTTCATCCGTCGTTACGTCAGTACTCACATATGGTATTGCCATATGGGCGGATGCGCTAAGGACCCAGGAGTCCAGGAGAAAGGCTGCCGCAGTATGCCGTGTCAGCGCTCTAAGGGTAGCATGTGCTTCTCGCACAGTGTCGGAGGACGCAATGAACATCATCGCGAGAATGCTGCCCATCGAAGTGCTTGCCGAAGAACGAAAGATCCTGTACCATCAAAGGGGATCAGCAGCCTACGACGCCAATCCCGGGAAAGCAAAACAGGCGGCGAGGAGGGAAAGCTTGCAGAAGTGGCAGAACGCTTAGGACGTCTCCGCCAAGGGAAGATGGACTCATCGATTAATACCCCGAGTGGAAGCGTGGGTGAACCGTCCACACGGGGAGCTCAACTACTACCTCACAGAGGTGTTGTCGGGTCACGGGTGCTTTCCGGAGTATCTGCACAAGTTTAAGTATGAAGACTCATCAGAGTGCCCGACCTGCCCCGGAGAAAAAAGGAGAGCGCGGAACATGCGTTCTTACACTGCCAGCGATTTGCTGGGGCACGAAGCGAACTGGAAGAGGTGTTGGCCACACACGTCACTCCAGAAAACCTGGTGGATCTCATGATTTCGCCAACAACGTCGCGGGACGTTGTCAGTGTCTATGCCGCCGAAGTCATGACGAAGCTGCGCGCAGCTGAGCGCGCCAGAAAGAACGTTCAAGATGCTTGAATAGACTGAAGGAAGAGCTGCGGCTAGGGCCGCTCCGGCGAAGTAGTACCTAGCCGTGGTCCCGCCGGAGTATGGAAACGGCCAAGATGGAGGTGGTGGTTTTAGTGAGTATGCCCTACTATTGTGGGAGAGTCTCACACTACCGGCAATCGGTGTGCATAAAGCATTTCCCCACCGTGAAAAAACACATACACACACGCACGCACGCACGCACGCACGCACGCACGCACGCACGCACGCACGCACGCACGCACGCACGCACGCACGCACGCACGCACGCACGCACGCACGCACGCACGCACGCACGCACGCACGCACGCACACACACACGCACACACACACACACACACACACACACACACACACACACACACACACACACACACACACACACACACACACACACACACACACCACAGGGGGAAACTGACCCCTACGTGGCGCGTCCCCAGGTGGCGGATAGGGGAACGCTCTCTAGATATAGAGGGTAGGAGGCAATTGAAACACCTCCCGCGGACCAACAGTGGGGAGTAAACCTCGTCAACAAATCAGGATGGCAGGACGACAGGAAAAATCGATTACGGTGCAGGGGTTCGGATCCCCAGTACCGGCGTCCGTCGGGGGTGAGCAAGCGGGCCCCGGGACGTCGTCATCAAACGACCGCAGTACTACAGAGGTTGGTCACTCGGCCTCTGTAGCACTTAATGCAACAAGTGACACAGGTGGCGAGAGCGGGACGCAGAATGCCCAAGAGGCTTTTCAGCGCCTAAGAAAAGAACTTGAGTCCCTGGTGGGGTTCATCTTGGAGAAGAAGAACCTCCACACAGAGCTCAAGGTCAAGGCACGGGGCACGCTAAGGGCGATGAAAGAGTTTGCGGCGGCGCGGCCCGCTGGAACCCCAGCCCGGGAAGCACGACCGTGCAAAGAGGGGTCGAGCCAAACCTCGCCTCTCTTTCGCACCGACCGGGCGCCCCACGGAGAACTGGACCGCGAGCGCCCCTCACCGCCTCGGTCTCCGCCGGCGAGGAAGAAGAGGAAGAAGAAGAAGAGAGAGGCGACGCCCCAGAGGGAGCCGGCCCGGCCAGCTGAAGCCAGTCAGCAGCCAGTTGCCCAGCCGAAAGGCCCCGACTGGGTAACAGTCGTCAAACGGGGCAAGAAGAAACGGCAACAGCAGCCGTTACCAATAGAAGAGGCCGGCAGGCGCGACCAAAGGCAGGCAAAGCCCAAGGTCTTGCTTAGACCCTCCCGTCCTGATGCGATCCACATCAAGGCCACGGGTGAGGTGTCGTATGCCGCAATACTCCGGCAAGTACGAGCCGCACCGGATCTCAAAGCTCTGGGCGATAGGGTAACCCGCATCAGGCGGACCCGAGGGGGGGAATTACTCCTGGAGCTGGGGAAGCCTGGTGTAGAGACCCCAGTGCTACAGGCTGTGGTCTCGGCCACCCTAGTAGAGTCGGCGGCTGTTCAGACGCTGACTCATAGGGAAGTCCTGGTCATCAAGGACATGGACGAGGCCACAACCATAGAAGAGGTGGCACAGGCCATCACTGCGGCGATTGGGCCAGGAGCGGTGACCCCTGAGGATATTAAACTCAGGGACTCCTACAGTGGCACCCAGGCGGCTAGCGTCCTGCTTCCCGCTGCAGCAGCAAAAGAGTTGTTGCAAAGCGGAAGGCTCAGGATTGGATGGGTGAATTGCCGGGTTCGGCCGCGCCAAACATCCTCCCGTTGCTTCAGGTGTCACAACAATGGACATCTGGCGAGGGACTGTGAGAGCGAGGTCGACCGGTCGTCGCAGTGCTTCCGGTGTGGCAAAGAGGGTCACAGGGCTGTGGACTGCACAGTCAAGCGACAGGCAGTGCAGGAGGTTGGGGCATCGACCAGCAATGGCTAAGGTGCTTCAAATAAACCTGAACCACTGTGCTGTGGCCCAGGACCTGCTGTTCCAGCTGGTCAGGGAAGAGAAGGCCGACGTAGTCATCGTCAACGAGGAGTACAGGGATCTCAGTGAACCAAACTGGGTACGGGACTCGACCGGCAAGGCGGCCATCTGGGTATGTGGAAACCTCCATATATCCAAAATGATATCCGCCCCTCGGCCCGGTTTCACTTGGGTGGAGGTGGCTGGTATAAGAATATACAGCTGCTACCTTCCACCCAGTGCTACCACCGACGAATACCTGAGATCCCTGGATGCCATCGTCGACAGTGCAAGGACCTCCAGATTGCCGGTCGTCATCGGAGGGGACTTTAACGCATGGGCGACGGAATGGGGCAGCGCGAGTACCAACCACCGCGGTCGCGCCCTCCTCGAGGCCTTCGCGATACTGGAGCTGGAGATCGCTAACACGGGGTCCAAACCAACCTTCTCGAAGGGTGGCAGGACCTCCGTTATCGACCTGACCTTCATCGATCCTAGATTGATGAGGGAAGGGCTCGACTGGAAAGTTAGCGATCGGTACACGGGCAGCGACCACCACGCCCTGGTATACCAGCTCCAGCTGACCAGCAGGAAAGCAGGGGCGTCGTGCAGACGCAAAAAAGAGAGATGGGCACCCGCCACCTTCGACCGGGATATGTTCCTCTGCATGCTAGAGGGAGCGACAGTGCAGGGAACGCCCGAGGAACGAGCTCGAAGCCTCTCGCAAACCATCACAGCGGCCTGCGATGCCTCCATGGCCGCGAAGTCCAACCCTCGCGGCCGTCCACCAGTATATTGGTGGAACGAGGACATTGTAGAGATTCGCCGAGAGTGCTTCCGAGCTCGTAGGCTGCACCAAAGAGCTGTGAATAGACCACAATACCAGGAACTGGCTGCGGCCTATGAAGCAGTGCGGAAACGCCTCAAGGCTACCATCAAGGCCGCCAAGCGAAAGTGCTGGCTGGACTTCTGCGAGGAAGTGGACAGTGACCCCTGGGGCCGACCGTACAAAACGGTCATGAACAAGATCAAGCCCAGGGGTGCCACCGCTCCAACTTGTCCAATCTTCCTCGACAGGGTCGTCCGACACCTGTTCCCGGAACACCGGAAACGGCGTGCCGAGACTGGCCTGATGGCAGACGATGGTGCAGCCGAGACGCCAGACGTTACGGAAGACGAACTGAAGATGGCTGCCAGCAAGATCACCATCCGCAAGGCCCCAGGGTTGGATGGGGTCCCTGGCCTGGCCGTAAAGACCGCTGCGCTGAATGCTCCCGATATTTTCGGGAATACATTCAGCGGATGTCTTCGCGAAGGATGCTTCCCGGCACAGTGGAAGGTACAGAGGTTGGTCCTTCTGTCCAAGGGAAACAAACCCCCGGACGAACCTTCCTCGTACCGACCGCTGTGCATGCTAGACATAACCGGGAAGCTATTCGAACGAGTCATATGTGCCAGGCTAGAGGCAGCCATACAGGGAGCTGGAGACCTGTCTGAAAACCAGTTCGGCTTTCATAAGGGTCGCTCAACAGTGGACGCTATTGGCCGGGTTGTGGCGCTAGCCACGGACGCCATCAGTGGCAGCCGGTGTACAAAGCGCATGTGTGCCATCATCGCTTTGGACATCCGGAACGCATTCAACTCGGCCAGGTGGGACAAGATCTTGCTGGCCCTGCAAGATCTCAAGGTGCCGCTCTACCTGCGAAGAGTCATCTCGAGCTACCTGACGGACCGGACCCTGCTTTACGACACCGACGACGGCACGCATTCCTATAACATCACAGGAGGCGTGCCACAGGGTCCGGTCCTAGGGCCCCTCCTCTGGAACGTCTTGTACGATGGCCTGCTTCGGCAGCCGCTTCCAGACGGGGTATCGATGGTGGCCTTTGCGGACGACGTCGCCCTCGTCGTCGTTGGGAAAACCATCGATGAGGTGCAACACCTCGGAGATGACTCAATCGAGGTAGTAGCCGACTGGTTGAGCGACCATGGGCTGAGTCTGGCGGACGAGAAGACGGAGGCGGTGCTCATCTCTCGGACGAAGAAGAGGGCGTACGCTACATTCACGGTCGGTCATAGCAAGATCAAGACCGCAGACACGTTGAAATATCTCGGTGTCATCCTGGATGCGCCGCGGTCGTTCAGAGAACTTCTTCTGAACGCGGGCTCGAAGGCATCACGGGTCGCGCGAGCGCTAGCGGGCATCATGCCCAACATCGGGGGACCGAAGGAGCCGCGACGGTTCCTTCTTTCCTCCGTTGTGAGCTCCGTAATTCTCTACGGGGCTCCGATTTGGGCTGATGCCTTGAACACCCATCCGAGTTACGGAGCCACGTGCCGACGGGCCTACCGGACTGTCGCGCTAAGGGTCCCGAGCGTATCGAACCGTGTCTAACATAGCTCTCTCGGTGATCGCAGGATTGCCCCCTATTGATCTACTGGCAGCCGAGAGGGCCAGGATGTACCGTGAGCGTAGGCGTACTGATGCTGATGGCATCGATCAAGAGCGTGGGGATGATCGATGGTCCAGCATCACCTTCGAAGAATGGCAGCGGAGATGGGATTCAGCAGGCGAGGGTCGGTGGACCCACCGTGTGATTCCTAATGTGAGAGCGTGGGCGAGCAGGCAGGGTGGACTTACAACTTTCCACCTGACCCAGGTACTCACCGGGCACGGGTGCTTCCGCAGCTATCTACATCGCATTCGCGTGTACGATGGCGCGGAATGTCCGGTGTGTCCTGGGATCGACGAGGACGTAGAACACGTGCTCTTCCATTGCCCGAGATTCGCCGAGGATCGGGAGCGATTCCGAGCGTCATGGGGAGGATCCATGACACCGGAAGGCATGGGAAGGTGCCTGCTCGGCTCACAGGATGGTTGGGACGCGGTGGTTACCCTCGCCACGTCCATTGTGGAGAAGCTGAATTCCATCAGGAAGATGGAAGAGCGAAGAGCCAGACGTGCTTAAACTCCGAGTGCGTGCCAGAAGGGCCGTCTGAGGCGTAGACTGCCCCTCGCGAAGTAAAGCCTTTTGGGCGGTTTCCGCGGGGGGGATTACAGTCGAGAGGAGGAATGTTTTAGTGGGTATTGCCAGGAATGGCCGAGTCCCACATAACCCACTCGGGTATGCGTAAATGCATTTTCAAACCTCCTCGATAAAATAAAAAAAAAAAAAAAAAAAAAAACACACACACACACACACACACACACACACACACACGCACACACGCACACACGCACGCACGCACGCACGCACGCACGCACGCACGCACGCACGCACGCACGCACGCACGCACGCACGCACGCACGCACGCACGCACGCACGCACGCACGCACGCACACTTCAGGCACGGAGGAAAGCGCAACGAGCTAGAAAAAAGCCTGCCTATCGAGCTTTGGAAAGGAAGTACAAGGAGACACGTACAAGACTCAGAAAAGCCATCAAGAAGAGCAAGAGGCAGTCCTGGACCGAACTCATCGACGAAGTACAGAACGATCCGTGGGGCCGCTCGTACAGAGTCGTGATGACGAAGCTGAAAAGCCGAACACGTCAGCAGCCGACTTGCCCGAATCAGCTTAAGGACATAGTCACTACACTGTTCCCACAGCATGAAGAAATGTACTATGTTATTCCAACTGACGACAGCGAAGTCATTTCACCGATTACTAGCGCGGAATTGCTTCAAGCCTGTAAAAGGTGGGCAACAAGAAAACACCGAGGATGGACAACATTTCGAACGTGGCGCTAAAAACGGCAATCAAGGAGATCCCACAGCAGTTCCTGTATGCATATAATTCATGCCTCAGCGAAGGTGTTTTTCCTGCACGCTGGAAGTGGCAGAGACTTGTTCTGCTGCCCAAGGGCAACAAACCACCAGACGATCCATCATCCTACCGCCCTCTGTGCATGCTGGACACTAATGGAAAGGTGCTGGAGAAAATAATCCACAACCGGATTGAAGCCGCTATTGGAAATGTGCTCGCGGACAACCAATACGGCTTCAGGAAATCCAGACCAACGACAGATGCCATGAACGCGTCGTCAGTACAGCCAGAGAAGCTACCGCAGGGAAACGATGGAAGGGAGGTACCAAGAAGTACTGCCTTCTCGTGGCACTTGACATAAAGAACGCATTTAACACCGTGCGATAGGATGCTATTGGCTCAGCAATGGACAGACTGCAGGTCCCTAAGTACATAAGACGGATTGTCGGGAACCATCTTAAAGATCTATACCTAATATACGACACGGATGATGGCCCACAAGAGTACCGAGTTACCGGAGGGGTTCCTCAGGGTTCTGTATTGGGGCCTCTTCTGTGGAATATTATGTACGACGGTTTGCTGAAGTTGGAGCTACCAAGTGGAGCACAGCTCACTGCATTCGCAGACGACGCGATGATGGTCATTACCGGTAAATCGAAGAGGAATTGCAGAACATGTTTGAGAAGACGTAAAACACGATTCAACACTGGATGCTCTCAGCTGGTCTCAAACTAGCTGAGCACAAAACAGAAGCAGTGCTGGTCTCAACGCGAAAGAAAGTAGAGCCAGAAAGTAGAGCCATCTGGGGGGATGCTCTAAAAGTTGAAGAATACCGGAGAAAAACAGGTAAAGTGTATCGGCTCAGCGTATTGAGGGTCTCCAGCGCATTCAGCACGGTGTCAGATGATGCCGTGTGCGTCATCGCCGGAATGATAACTCTGCACATAATAGCTAACGAACGACTGACGCTCTATCAGCTACAAAAGAACTCGCCGCTGGATCCACGAGAGCAACAAAAAAACGAAGCTAGACTGGAGAATCTGACTTCCTGGCAGTTAGAATGGGATGTATCTACTAAGGGGAGATGGACACATCGTTTTATCCCTCACGTAGAAGCCTGGCTAAACCGCAAACATGGAGATGTAAACTACTACTTGACGCAGGTACTGTCAGGACATGGATGCTTCCGGGCATACCTACATCGCTTCGGACACGAGGACGCTGCGGACTGCCCAAGAGGATGCGGAGTCCCCGAGGACCCCGACCATGCCCTGTTCAGTTGCCCGCGCTTTGAAGAAGACCGGAAACAACTGGAGGCTTCGTTTGGAGAACCACCAACCCCAGAGAACATAGTGCAGCACATGTTGGAATCGGAAAGATGTTGGCCGCAAGCGCATTCGCTACCGCCATCATGAAAGCACTCCGTGCCGAGGAGCAGGAGAGAAGGAGGGAAGCAGCAACGCAGCTTCCCGACTGAATGAACACCAGAGGAAAAGCCACGGCTAGATCGGTCTCGGGAATTAATGCCTTGCGGCGGTCCCCCGGGGCGTAGCAACGATTAATGACAGAGAGGTCAGGGTTTTAGTGGGTAGACAACGAGACCTAACACGACGGACGTGCCATCGGCGCGTCTGTTACGGTGCATAAAGCATTTCCCCCCTCTATAAAAAAAAAAAAAAAACACACACACACACACGCCACAGGGGGAAACTGACCCCTACGTGGCGCGTCCCCAGGTGGCGGATAGGGGAACGCTCTCTAGATATAGAGGGTAGGAGGCAATTACCTTCCGCGGACCAACAGTGGGGAGTAAACCTCGTCAACAAATCAGGATGGCAGGACGACAGAAAAAAACGATTACGGTGCAGTGGTTCGGATTCCCAGTACCGGCGTCCGTCGGGGGTGAGCAAGCGGGCCCCGGGACGTCGTCATCTAACGACCGCAGTACTATAGAGGTAGGTCACTTGGCCTCTGTAACATCTAATGCAACAAGTGACACAGGTGGCGAGAGCGTGACGCTAAAGGCTCAAGAGGCTTTTCAGCGCCTAACAAAGGAACCTGAGTCCTTGGTGGGGTTCATCTTGGAGAAGAAGAACCTCCACACAGAGCTCAAGGTCAAGGCACGGAGCACCCTAAGGGCGCTGAAAGAGTCTGCAGGCGGACCCGAGCTGGAGAATTACTCCTGGAGCTGGGGAAGCCTGGTGTAGAAACCCCAGTGCTACAGGTAGTGGTCTCGGCCACCTTAGTGGAGTCGGCGGCTGTTCAGATGCTGACACATAGGGAAGTCCTGGTCGTCAAGGACATGGACGAGGCCACAACCGTAGAAGAGGTGGCACAGGTCATCACTGCGGTAATTGGGCCAGGAGCGGTAACCCCTGAGGATATTAAACTCAGGGACTCATACAGTGGCACCCAGGCGGCTAGCGTCCTGCTTCCCGCTGCAGCAGCAAAAGAGTTGTTGCAAAGCGGAAGGCTCAGGATTGGATGGGTGAATTGCCGGGTTTGGCCGCGCCAAACATCCTCCCGTTGCTACAGGTGTCACAACACTGAGCATCTGGCGAAGGCCTGCGAGAGCGAGATCGACCGGTCGGCGCAGTGCTTCCTGTGTGGCAAAGACGGTCACAGGGCTGTGGACTGCGCAGTCAGGCGACAGGCAGTGCAGGAGGTTGGGGCATCGACCAGCAATGGCTAAGGTGCTTCAAATAAACCTGAACCACTGTGCTGTGGCCCAGGACCTGTTGTTTCAGCCGGTGTTACATCCCCGTAACTCCACCAAAGCGCCTAGTATCTAGCAACCCTCAAAACAGCATTGTATTTCCTGAAGATAAGGCCCTACTCCGATGGTTAAAGGAAGGGGACGTCTAGGCCCTCACACATAGTCTACAGATAACAATTCTTTCCAATTCGTTCAAAACATAGGAAGTGGGAGACGGCGAGTTCGAGCCAATAAGCTACAAGAAACTTGCCCTCTCCTACCCTTATTCGAAAACAAAGATAGATATACGACTAGTATATAAGACCACAAATTGTACAGAAAATGTCACTTAGCCAGTCACTTAGTCGGTAGTCAGTCAGTCAGCAGTCAGACAGTTCTTGTAAATATTTCAAACTCTTCGGATCGAGCTGGAACTTGTTCCGCTCGTTCATATTTTCAAGTAAAGTAGTTTAAATGCAAACTTCGAATTCTTTCCGAGCTGCGCGGACCACCGCGAGCTCATCATCATAACCTTCGAATCCAAATGAGTTGCGCGGACCACCGCGAACTCATAATAAAATCTTCAAGACGATTTCCAGTTGCGCGGTCCACCGCGAGCTATGGAATCGTTTTCCAAAATCCACCGAGCTGCGCGGACCTCCGCGAGCTCTGCATTCATTTTCTAAAATCCACCGAGCTGCGCGGTCCACCGCGAGCTCACTGGATGTCCTATATCCAACGAATAGCAGAAGTTGCGCGGACCACCGCGAACTTCTCTTTCTTTCTTACTCAACAATTCCTTATTATCCAAAATAATCACTAAATTATCCAAAACTATTATCCAACAAAATTCCATTACAACCAAATCACCAAGCCCGTATCCCGGACTAATTAGCCTTTGCTAAGGTCTAAAACAGGGCGTATTCTTAATGTTACTCGGACGTAACACCGGTCAGGGAAGAGAAGGCTGACGTAGTCATCGTCAACGAGGAGTACAGGGATCTCAGTGAACCGAACTGGGTAGAGGACTCGACCGGCAAGGCGGCCATCTGGGTATGCGGAAACCTTCATATATCCAACAAGATGGCCCCCCCTCGGCCCGGTTTCACTTGGGTGGAGGAGGCTGGTATAAGATTATACATGTAGCCAAGATTGCCGAGAAAAGCGGCGAGACTAGAACGGAGCTTGCGAAAAAGCGTGTGGAGACCGGAGCTGAGGAAAACGGCACCGTTACAGACGAGAACGAAGTCAACGCCGTAGACGATACTCTGAAAAACGTCTTCGCCGACGGATTCAGCGTCGTAGCCAAGGCGAACATATACATCGCGGCGGAAAATAATGTCGACGTCGATAATGAGAAGAATTCCAACGCCGTATACGAGGCAGACGATGAAATCGTCGCTGACAAGCCGGACGATGGCGAGTCAAGTAGTGGCGTTTGTGCCATCGTACTATCATAGGTATTACTGACAAAGCTAAGAACCCTCCTGTTACGAGTATTGCCAGTAATCGAGTGCTGGATAGAGTACGCGAGGTTTTTCAGCCAGCGCTGTTTTGGCCCCCTGATATCGATTAAACGAAAAGAAGAAAAAATACCGAAAGAAAATTCACGAAAAAGATGCCTTCCGTAGCATCGTCGGATGCTTGGATGGAATATCACGAAAGCGAAAAGCAAGAACAAGAAAGACTACAACTTGAGAAAGGACAACGACAGAAGTGTTACGTCGTGAATCGTGAATTTACATGAGGAGCCGCCTCATCTCGGTCAATCAATTTAATGAATTTACTCGTTATCGAAGCAGCTACGATTCGCGGATGTCTCATTTTGAGCCTAACCTCGCGGAAACTGCTCGGGAAGAGGCTAGAGCACATTCGCGTATTGAAATGTATACAAGTTCACGCATCCTCACCGAGTGGGTGGGTGTCTTGACAATAGGGACAAAACTATTCCGTTGGCTCGATGGGACTTTCGGATTCGAGCTCCGGAATCGACGGAAGGGTTACACGGCGGAAAAAGTTCAAGAATTGAATGTATAAAATGGTAGCAACTACCAAACAGACTATGAGACAAAACACGAGAAAGATCAAAACAATCATAAGACTATTCATTTTTAAGCCGATTGTAATCTACTTATACTCGTCGGGGTCCCGAACGTGAAAAGGGTACTTCGACGCGCGTTACGATATTCGGGACTACCGAGATCGATCTATTGTTTAAAGTTCGGATGTGATATTCCGAAATCCGAATAAAAAGAATTACAACAATCGCGAACAAACAAAAGTTGAAAAATACGATGATCGCAACTATTTTGCTTGAATCCGGTGACACGAACATTTTAATTAACACGCACGGAAAATAGCTCGATCACGATTAATAAAATTTACCCCGGGAAAAATTAATGGGATCGACGGCATAGATCGCACCGAGTTGGGCTGTCGATAGCTTGGACACTCGCGATAATCCGAATCGATTGGAGGGTACGCGTAACTCGGCTAACGAATAAAGAGGAAATTATACCGAACACGAGGGTGAAAAGGATAAAGAGATATCCGTACATGTCAAAAAATAGGATAGGGATCACTTGCACAGAGGAAGGAAATTGTAAATAACGCGGAAAAACAAAATATTCGACTCACCGAAAAGAAATAGGTATCCGGAGAATATGAGAAACGAAGAGGTTTCTGGTGTTGCGGCTGGTCGGTGGATCGCTGATCGATACTACCCTCGGCGTGACGAGAAATTTGCCGAGCGGTCGAAGGGTTTTTCGAATAATTTCCGAAGAACACACGAACTTTCACAAGAATTGGCTTTTATTAAAGCGCACAAACACCCAAAGTTCAATACAAAAACTGAACAAAAGTTTAAACTTCACAAAAATAAATTCTTCGAAGACAAACTTTAAAAAATCGGAAAACTGTCGAAGGTTCGTCGTCGGTGAACTCCGGAGAGGTAATAACCCTGACCGGAAAAAATGTTGAGTACTATGTGTAACCAGCACCGAGAGGGCTCCTTTTTATACCTTTGACTTAAGATGACACATGGGGCATGGGAGGGGGCAGCGTCTTAGTCAAGGCGTGATTTTCCCCGCCTCCCTTGTTCTCCTTATCGATCCATCGATTTTTCATTACAATTTTTTATTTAACGATCTCAGTGCGGATTTTTGGTTTGTTTGTTACTAATTTGCTTCCTGGATCAATATTGAGGTTTCTCGAATTTGAATGAACTCTCTAAGTGCAAATTTACGGAAATTAGAATTTTAATTAGTGAAAATATTCCCGGAAAAATAGTAATTAATTAACAAAACCAAAAATAATTATAAAAATAATCTTATCATTATTGTACTATATATTAACGTTCCTATTCTTGCATTTCCAACTAATTTTTCAACATAATTATTGATTCTTGATTGCTGTCGATCTTGACAGATCGATATATAAATGAATTTAAATTTCGCAATAAAATAACAGAAAATTTACCGATTTCTTGCATAATTGATTTTTGTTGATGTTTTTAAATCTTTCCTGATAATTTCCGAATTTCATTAATTAATTAAGTAATTAATTTCTACAAGCCTTTCCATTTGACAGAGAACTATCAAACTTCGAGCTATATTTTTTCAACTTTCCTAACGTTTTAGTATTGTTGTTACTGATTTTATAATAATTTCCGGATTATTTAATAATTTTTAATTGTTCGAGCTTTGTTCTTTCTCTATCCCTACCCTAGCTGGGAGAGTATCTTCGTGCCTCTTGGTTTTTTTCGGCTTGCCTCCTATTGGTCTAGGTAATTCATTTATTGCCATAGGGTGGGCCTTCCCGGTCGCCTCGGGCGTCAAGTGGGTGGCGGGCCCCTTTCCTACTCGCCTGGCGTGATCACGTGCGCAGCGCTGACCCGCGAGCCCAAGCCCAAGCCATCCGCTACCCCTCCAGGGGTGACTCTTGGCGTTCCTTGTTCTCGTGGGCCACACGCACACGATCGCCGTTCTCTGTCTTTTTCTCTTTCTCTTTCTCTTTACCAAGAAGACTATGCTGATACAAAGGTTCCCTCCGTCGTTGCTGAATAGCAACCACGTGTACTCCTCTGTTCTTTTTCTCAGCGTAGCGATTTCGTCAGCCATGAATCAGCGACGCAATACGATCTCTCTCTGTTTCGACCCGGAGACCACTTGACTTTATTTATTCCAACTCAAATGTTTAGAAGAGTCTCTCCGAGCTAATTTGGGCGAGCATTTCCTGTGCAATGCGATATTCGTTTTGAACGCTAAAATTTTATCATCTCCTGTTTATTCTAACTGCTCAATGACTTCTTGGAGCTCAATGTTTAAAAGAAATCGAATCTTCCAAGGCGTGAGATCTTTTGGCTAGATGTTTAGTCTATGAGTAATACGAAGATACATTTTTAATGAACAATATACCTTGCGATTCGATTTTTCAAATTGTAATTTTTATGACGGGAAAAGACCAGAAGGGTTCTCGGATAATACCCAGGTAGTTCGCAGGTACCGGGCATTTTTGGCTATAAATCGCAAATGGGAAATTACGCGGAAAAATATAAAAAATATAATTAAAAATAGTGTAAAGGATGACCTGACCCAAGATTTTCGTACATACGTGATTTTACGTTGATCAGTTAATTCGCGAGCTATCGGGAATCTCTTTAAGCGGACGTTTTTCGGGGCTGTAAGGGTTGTCCAGGAGGTACTGCACTCGTCGGAGGAAGTTGGAAGTTTTTCGGCATCTGTAGTGTATTCAAGTGTAGCGGCTAGGCCGAGCGGTGTTGCCACAACAACACTGAGAGCGTAACAGATAAACGGACTACTGCTCAGTAATCGTCCAGCCATGTAAGAATATACATCGATTGTCGATCCCTAATAAAGTATTCAGTTGGGTATAAATATACCATGTACTTGTGTATTCATTAAACACCACAGCATCAATGGGCCTGAAGCATATAGTTGACCCGAGGCGTCGGTATCGTCGCTCGGGGTGTTGATTTTCTCGCTGCGAAGTCATCGGGCGCTCGTGTATATGAGCGTCGACGCCTCGTAGTATTGGTGGGCTCCGGCGGACACAAGCGCGCCGAGCCTTAGCAACAGTCGCATCCCTTGGTAGTCGGCTGGCCCCTTGTACGTGAGCCGGCACTTCTTGATAGTGTTGGTGCCTTTCTTTCTTTGCGTTACTGCCACGCGCTCAGTGTTCATGATCGAGCCGTGGTTTCTCGCTCTCAGATAAGGGCCTCTTGGAATGCTCGAGCAACTCGAGCGGGTGGATGCTGTTGATTTTTCTCGGTCTTGTCGAGCGATGACAGAATTATTTTAATGGCTTCGGTGGGGCAGGTCTCGAAGAATTTTAAACAATTCTCGATTTTCGAGTCTCCTTCGAAATTTCCCCCGCCCACACAGCATTATGAGACATTTTTCCTCAGTCTTCTTTTTCCTCTCCGCGAGTGTGCAGCTGAGCTCCTTTCTCGGTTCGGTCGAGGAGCCGCGCGAAAATCCGCAAAGAGATCCCGAAAGTGCGTGACGTAACAGAAGCAAAGAGAAGAAATGCAAGCCGAAAAGAAACGACTGCTCGAAGAAAAAATAATTTTGCGAGAAGAAAAAAAAAAGGAGCAAACCAAAAAGAAGCGACTACAAGACGAAGAAAAGCAACAGAAGCGAGCAGAAAAGATACTAATACAAGAAGAAAAGAAAAAACTTCAAGAGCAAATGGAGATGCTGCAAGCACAACTGAAAAAGAAAGAAACCCGAAGTCGACGGCAAAGATTAACGAAAGTTGTTTTTTGTACGATTAACTTTTTATATATTTATCTTGCTGTACATATTGAAACAAAACCGAATTTTGATTACAAGGGTGATTAAATAATCCTCGCGAGGCTGTCTTCCCCTTGTCTCGAGATTGCGTTTTGTTGTGAATTTATGTCAAGGCCCGCTGGCCACGACCCAGGTTTCAAGTACTGGACTCTCAGATAATTTTCTGCCCTGTTAGATTTGATTTTATTATTTATTTTTGAAAGGCCTCAGAGGTTTTTTTCTCACTTATGTGTTTCACGCCACTGAAGTGTTAGACCTTCTCATCATCGGCCACTGAAATGAGGTCATGATTAATAATTAGTCATGGTAATTACGTTTTGATTCTAATTTGGAATTCACTCGGTGACAGGACGTCAACCGAGTGGAGCTCAACACTCAATTTCTAAAACTTCGATAATTGTTAATTCAAATGTCTTTGACGCACCCTACACTCTGGTCGTGAGATAGTTGGTGGATTCTCTTCCTATCAACGTCGAAAGACGCTTCCTGATCGAGTTCCCTTATCGAATTCCTTATGCTAGTGACGAGACGGAGGAACCATTGCAATGCAATCCGCGGGAGTCGCTGTCCAAGGAGAAGCTTCGTTTAGGGATACCCACTATGTGAAGCCTCTCGCAGGGATATGCGTCCGGCGGATCCCACAAGCGGTAAAGCGATTGTTGAATTGCGATCTGAATGTTCTTCGGAAAAGCAACTGGTGAAATTAGACGCAAGTGGCCAGACCAGTGCACACGGTTACACGTCTTAAGAGGGGAACGGCGGCTGCAATTTGCCCGGAATTCCGACAATGAACGGAGTGGGTGAATTCTTTTATCACGATAAATTCGAACGGAATAACTAATTCTTTTATCACGACGAATTGGATAAAGATGATTTCGTCGAACTAATGACGATGTTGATTATAGAATAGGTGAAGTTTTTAAGATATCCTTCGCTAAAGACTTCGTGCTTTTATATCCTCTCGATTATGTAACAAGAGGGAGTGACTTTGTCTGATGGCGTGATATTTCGTCATTTTTCCTCGGGGGGGGGGGGGGGGGGGGGGGGATGAAAAATTACGAGGAAGGGTAGAAATCAGGTGATGTCACGTGGTGTCTTATATAACAATTGTTGCAGAAGGGATGTAATTCGCGGTAGAGAGGGAATTATCGTACAAGGACACGTTACTCGATTACGTAACCCATATTCTGGAGGGGATGAATTTACTAGGTAGAGGCAGAAGTATCACGCGATGTTGCATCATTCGGTTACGTAATCCGTTTCGCGGAGTGGGGATGTAAAATCCTGTGGTGGGATAGCCGCCTGATCTCAGGATCGTATTTTGTTTGTCCAGGCCCCTAGAATCTGCGTTGTTTAATAAATGTTTGTATGTATTTGTTTTTATGTTCTTCGTCCATAATGATTGTTGATAACTCCGGTATTAGGATAATAATATTCTTAGGTCGTTATTATGTTATTTCATCGGTGATATAACACCGATATCGGTTATATCGGTTATATCGGCTTGATATAATGAGTGTAATTGATTTGAGTTGACTTAAGTTAGATTGAAATTTAGTTTTTTGTTAGTTCTCTTTTTCTGTAAAATCCCCGTCTGTTTCTCTGTTAATCCGTGTTTCATCTTTTCGTATTCTTTGATTTTACGACGATCTTGCTCGGCACGGTGTGTCACGCCAGATAATTCAATTCCTTTCTTCGAGCTGTCGGTAATTTGCCTTATCGCGCATTGACTGACCAAGGTTATGGGTTTTTGTTTTCCTATTTCACCTTGGCCCGTCTCGCGCGCGCTGCTGTTTTTGGTGGTCTGTTTGATCGATATTGCACGTCTCGGGGTGGGTCCTATCGACTGAGCGGTCTCGATCGTGTGGGCGGAGCATTCGCACCTCTGCCGTGACACCTCTACGGTGTTTCGGACTGGGCCGCGCTGTCCTGTCCCCCCCTGGGTCCCTGATAGATCACGCTCGCATTCTCGTGGCTATGCGGACACCTTTGGGGGAGAAGTGAGCGCGGTTACGCGACGCATCCCATCACAATATGTATATGGGGCAGTCCATACCGATTCAACAGGCCCGTGACCGACGTATTTTTTTTTCGTTATTTTTTTTTTAATTATGTCGTAGGCCGATATGAAAAACGACACTATAGCAATTTTCAAATTTTTTCGAATTTCATTTCATTATAAATATTATAAATATTTATAACTCAAAAACTACGTTGTCGATAATTTTGCAAATTTTACAGTAAATTCTGTGTTCAAAAACCAAAATGTTGGGCCTACTCCAAAAATGGGCGTGAACAAAAAAATCGAATAAAAGCGAAAAGAAATATGGGTAAATCATAAAAGATCTTTTTAAAATATCTGAAAATAAAAACGAGTATGATTTAAGGTAATTAAATATCCAAGAGATGTTTAGAAACTACAAAAAAATAAGACACTTAAAGAAAATCGCATCGACACTACTATTTTTAGATTATTCGTTCAGGTTACATTTAAAAATGGACAAATTAATTTACGACAATAGTTTAGTGTTGTTCTTTTATATATTCATTGTTTTCGGACTGAACAGTTTCGTTTAATGATATTGTGAACTTTGCATTCTCGTCAGGAATAAAACAGCTTAGTGATCGTGCCTTCATTAGACGGTATGATGCTCTCAATTTTTCTTCGTTTCCACGAGTTCACCTTTGTTCATCCTTCCCTTTTATTTACTGGGAGGAGATTTTCTAGGCTCCTTCACGCCATGGCCCCGATACCCATAACCTCACCGTCAGAATGATACGGCAACGAACCCACGACGAGATAGCCCCCCTTCGATCGCCCTCAGGGAACCCTGGGCGCCAGGCACTCAAGTACCATCGATCCTAGATCGATTATTTATACAGTCCCTGAACGCGAGCGGAAGGGCCCCGTACGGTGAGGCACGAAATACGGCCACTGAGAACCAGCTAGCTCAGCCCGTCGGGGAGAATAGTAGAGGGGGGTGGACGAAGAGAGTGACGAAACGCGAGAATCAAGTTTGCGATTAGTTTATTATAGTCAATCAGATCAGGGTAGGTAACATTTGGTAACCAGATAGGGTGAGAATAGAAAAACTAGAAAACCTCTATAAGAGTAGTTAGTAAAACTAAGGAAAAATAGATAAGAATAGTAAGCTAAAGTAGAAATGGAAAATCCTGACGGTAGTAGCAAGTAAGATTAATAGACAACCTCTAACGAAAGAGAGTAACCTAAAGAGAAAGGTAGCCAAATCAGCAACGGTAGGTAACATAATTCAGAGAAGCTAGAGAATAGTAGATAACAAAGGTAATGGAGGATCGTTAGCGAGAGAATAATCCGAAGAGCAAAAGGAAAAGGTAGCGAAATTCTAAATCCTAGCAGAGAGTAAAGGCAATAGAGAATCGATAAGGCAGCGAGTCACCAAGAAAGGAAGAAAGTCAACGGAATAGATAAACAAATCTTAATAATCGAAGGTAGTAATAATTAATAGAGAATAGGTAACGCCAGAGAATAATCCCAGGTATCAACTATTAATAGAGAATAGGTAACGCCAGAGAATAATCGCAGGTAGTACTAATTAACAGAGAATAGATAACGCCAGAGAATAATCGCAGGTAGTAATAATTAATAGAGAATAGATAACGCCAGAGAATAATCGCAGGTAGTAATAATTAATAGAGAATAGATAACGCCAGAGAATAATCGCAGGTAGTAATAATTAATTAATAGAGAGTGGGTAGAATCGAGAGGCAGAGATACGCAAAACGAAATCATAACGGCGAGAGAAAATGAGCAGGCAGTACTCTAAATAAAAGGTAGGAGGGTTGTAATTGAAATTAAGATCGAAACGCGATAATCACAGGAAGGTTAGAAAATCCTATCCTAAAAGATAGTAACCTAGAAGAAAGAAAAACCAAAAGGAAACGAAAGGAAAAGTCTCGCAAAGTTGTTAACTCGAATGGCTAGATAATATCAGGCAAGGTACAGCGGAATAAGAGAAGTCAACAAGCGATAATTTCCGGAGTTCGAAACAGTGAAAGAAGATAATTAAAAATGTGAAAGGTAACCAGAAAGATTGCGACTGCCAGACAACTCAGGAATCCGCAAATAAAATTAGAACGTACTCACAGCACAACCCAAAGAATTAATTTAATCCACGTGGCCTCGCAACACCAAAATCACGATCATCAGGTACCACAGAAAATGCAGAGAATAAACTTCGACCAGAGCCGAGCCGGCCGGAGTTCGCGCGAACAGTACTAAAGCCCATTGAAAGGCTTCCACAATAAAAACACACGCGAACTGATTCGCAAACATAGTTATTTTTCTCGGGGAATGAATTTAATTCGATGGACATGTCGCGAGATTCCGGCCGACTCGCACGAAGACCGGGAACCGAGGTCATGGGCTCACCTAGTGCCGAACAGCTGAGAGCGAAAAAGGGAAGGTGTTACGAATTCACCGGATCGTCCAGAACTGATTATTCGCACCTCGTCACTGCTCAGCGAGACCCGGGCTCACCTCTCCCCTTTCTCACGCGACAATGTAACATGAGGTAAATAGGTTTCCGAGAATTCGGCAATGACAATGGGCTCGCCGGAATATTCGAGAAGCGATACAAACACGCGCTTTACACGTGATATAGGAATGAGCTACAGGCAGGGCTTCAATATTCAGCGATATTATTCTCGAGAATTTTCGAGACTCTTTCTCGAAGGACTCGATATCGGACGAATGTAGCGGGGGGAGACCTCCCTCGCGAGATGAAGCGTCCTCCATCTTCGCGGTGGGTCACGCGATAACCAAAACTACACCCCACTACCTCTTTCCCAACTCAACCCCCATTAGCGAGACGCCGTTTAACACGGGCCGTGAGCACGAAATTTTCGAAGGGATGGTACAGCGCCGGGCTGTTAAGTCAGAAGTAAATAGACGACTCGGTAACTTCGGTCATTGTACCTTATTTACTTCGGCATCCGTTTCCACGAATCATGATATTCGTGATTCGTCTGAAATAACTTATTGAAGCCCCTTTTGAGTCCTCCTCGGATTAACGGTACCCATAACTCATGCTTAAGAGAATAATAACAGTAATAACGCTTTTCGAACTAGGCAGTAGAACGACAACACTGGTGACCACGAACTTTGGTTTGACTTCGAATATGGGAAAACTTTGCTGAGAGCGCGCGAATGAGAATTTAATATTACGGAAAAATGATACGGTCTAAAATAACAACTTTGCGAGGTAGATAAGAGGCAGTAGATAATGAAAGGAACCATAGATACTAGATAATAGATAAAAGATAGTAATAAATAATAGTTAACGATACGGTGAGTTCTGGACGAAATGGCTCGACGCGCGGTGTCCAATGGGTGGTAAAGCCGACCGACTGCCCATGGCTCCTCCCGTGTGGGTGGCGGGACGAAGGATGTCACGTCACATTACATACATCAATTACTCGGGGACTAGTTGTACTGGTCCCCGAGTACTAGTTCCGAGGGACCAGCTTGTCACTTATTACAGTGCAAATATTGCCCGGATCACCAACAACTGCAGGAAACGTTGCTAGCTCTGTTTGAGAAAAACGAAATCGAAGAGATCCAATTTACACAGTGGATTTTAAAACCGAGGGCGACTCTCGAAACATACGTCAAGCCCGTAAATGAATTCGTCGAAGACTTCTGTGAGCGCGCAAAGGTTCTTATGATTCACGATTCCATTGCAAAACAACAATCACTCTACTTCAAAACGGTGAAGAATGATTTGAAAGAGGAGAAATGCCTAGTGATCTGCGATATTGCTGAGAATTATTCCTTTATCGCTCAAAATGCCGCGCCTGGGTTTCATCGGAATAACGAACAAGCCACGATCTACCCTGGCGTCGTATCAAGAGACGCGGTAGCGTCTCGACGCCAAGTACAAAAAAAAAAATTTTTTTTTACGAGTCGACGAGACGCTACTGTGTAAGCCTACGCCAAAATGCCGGAAGTGGGACTCGATTTTGAATTGAAATCGTGCGTTCTCCCAAACCTAGGAGTCAGATCTAATTTCTGACAAAATTTTGTGATATATATTCGACATCAGCTTTCAAACGCGCCTAGTCGTAAAAATCAATGTTAATTGATAAAAAAAGTATAATAATTGAAAAATAAAATAAAAAAAAACTTGGCTCGTCCCTTGAATACAAATAAACGTTACTTAATGCATTTAAGAAAGGACGAGCCAGAGTTTTATTTTATTTTTCAATTATTATACTTTTTTTTATCAATTAACATTGATTTTTAAAGATCTCAATATCTATAGAACTTGGCCCATGATTTGATTTTTTTTATTTTCTGTTTTTGAGGGATTTTTTAAAAAATAAACTATTTATGTATCATTTTTGTACTTGGCGTACAGTTTTTACTTTTTTGAAAAAAAAGTTTTTGTTTTATTACAAACGCGATAACGAACTCTCACATAAAAGCATCGTTATCATGTCTGACTGTCTACATCACGATTCCATCGCCGTTCACGTCTTCACGCGCATCGTTATTGACTTCATCAATGAGGAAATAGGACTGCTGAGCCAGATCTATTATTTCTCTGACGGCGCACCGCAACAGTTTAAAAACTACAAGAATTTTATTAACTTGTGGTTTCACAAACAAGACTACGGCGTTCCTGCGGAATGGCACTTTTTTGCTACAGCACACGGAAAAGGAGCCTGCGACGGAATTGGCGGAACTTTAAAAAGATTATGCGCTAGGGACAGTCTGCAATTTCCGGCCGACCGTCAAATTCTGCATCCTCGGGATTTGTACGAATGGGCTTGTTCATCAGGTACCTTGCCATCTATTGCGAAACGCTATTCAGGCGTAGACGATGCAGCAAAAACATTTTTGCATGATCAGTTTAAATTGGCGAAAACAATTCCGAGCACCCAAAGACAGCACTGTTTCATACCGTCTAATGAAGGGATGATCACTAAGCCGTTTTCTTTCTCACGAGAATGCAAAATTCACAATATAATTAAACGCAACTGTTCCGTCCGAAATCAATGAATATATGAAAAAACAACACTAAATTATTAAGACGTAAATTACTTTGTCGATTTATTTATGCAACCTGAACGAATAATCTAAAAATAGTAGTGTCGATGCGATTTTCTTTTAATGTCTCATTTTTTTGTAGTTTCTAAACATCCCTTGGATATTTTATTACCTTAAATCATACTCTTTTTCATTTTCAGATATTTTAAAAAGATTTTTCATGATTTTTCCATATTTCTTTTCGATTTTTTTAGATTTTTTCGTTCACGCCCATTTTCGGAGTAGTCCCTAAAATTTTGTTTTTGAACACAGATTTTACTGTAAAATTTTCAAAATTATCGACAACGCAGTTTTTGAGTTATAAATATTTATAATATTTCAAATTAAATGAAAATCCGAAAAATTTGAAAAATTGCTATAGTGTCGTTTTTCATACCGGCCCGCGACATAATAAAAAAAAATAACAAAAAGAAATACGACGGTCACGGGCCTGTTGAATCGGTATGGAATGCCCCATATAAATATATCGTAAAAAACATCTTCGATGTAAAAGATGCGCAAAGTACTGTGACGTATTTTTCTTGACTCTAAAACGCGAAACTCTAAACTCAAAATCAACAGAACTAAACCGAAAAAAGACGAAATTTTAACTCAAACCAAACGGGAGCAAAACGCGAAAACGAAACTTACGTCACCTTCGGCCGTTTCTCTCGCGGGTGCATCGGCGTCCCGGTGGGCGCCAGTTAATTTTTGTATCGCCGGTATTAACAAACCGGACTAATCTGGAGGTCGATGGAACTCGACCTCCGCAGGGTAGATTTTTGTATCGCCGGTATCACCAAACCGGGCTAAACTGGAGGTCGGTGGAACCCGACCTCCGCAAGGACGAAACGAGAACGAGAACTCGACGAGAACTTATCGAGAACTCAACGATAAACACCGACGCACACACGAGAGCGAACGGTTGCGGAAATGCACGGCTGCTCAGGATGCGGTTTTTGGTAGAAGGGTCGCAATCCGAGGCCGATAGAATAGCAGACGAGATCGCACGCAAGTGCAGCGGGAGGCGCTCAGCCGATCGAACGATCGAGGCGAGCAGCGGGAACGAATTTCTATTCGCGAACGGGAAAATAATCGAAAACGATAAACTCACCGAAAAGCAGAATTTAATCCATGAATTGGCGGGATCCGCATCTTTCGATGCCACGAGAACGTACTCACGAAAACTGCACTTCGAGAGCATTCTTTCGAACACATCTCGATCACAAAATTCGGAAATAATTCGTATCGGAATTATCACGAACTGTCATTCTCAATCGTACGCTGAACGCGAGCGAACGAGAGAAACGACAAGTAGCACGAAACCCACGAACACGAGCGAGAACACCGTATCGGAGTACGCAGCAGCGAGAGAGAACCCACGCTACGCGCGACTCACGACACACACACGAGAACACACGACAGGCCGAAGCCAACGATAGCGGGAGCGCGAGAGAGACCCGAGTTACCTCTAGGGCGGCTCTCGGTAGACTGATTTGCCTACGACAATACGCGTAATCGTCATTATCATGATTTCGGGAACTTTAACCGATAGCTACTGCTCTCTCAACTACTTCACTACGGGATCTAGACGGTAATCGATAACTGAACTGTAAGCGGCAATATTTGAGGAACGTTGCGATCGCTACTCTCTGTTCGATGCGTGAAAACAAGGCTCTTCTCTACCCAAACTCCAACTCTTACACAGCACAAGGTGTTCCACCCTTGCCTGGACTACACAAAACCTCCGCCTGTTCTCCAACGCATCGAACCTTACCATAATACTCCACGAGAGTGCCGGGCTTGCACCGGACTGTGGCGTATTCGCAACGAAACCTCGTCGAGTCTCTACGCTATTCGGGTATCTCAGTACTTCGAGATTCGCACCACCGAATAGCGCGGAGATCTCGACTAACGAAACGGTAATTAACTTAATCTGAAACTGAACGTGAAACTAGACTTGAAAACTGAACGTAAAAACTCAACGAAACTGCATCTAAAATAGCTGAATCGTACTGGAAGTAGCGAGAGACAATAAGCGAGATCTATAGAGCGGTAATTGGCGGTATTAATGTTGTTTCTGGTTCTTGTGTGACGGTGATTCGAAAAATCACGTCACAGTACATTAGTAAGTATTAGTTGTTTATTTCAGAACCTTTAAATAAAAGTATGTGAAATTAGTTAAAGGTCGCCAAGTGCATTATCAACTGTTGTTCAAAAAAATAATAAAACTTGGCACGCCTATTTTTTGAGTTAGTAAAAAGCATGTGCCTCTGGTTTTACATATTGTGGGCGTGCCAAGTATTATCACATTTGCGAATGCATTTGTATTTTCGTGCTCAGTTTGGTCACAAAATATCAAAAAATCCAAATAATCCAGTTAATCAGAGGAAAAATTAATGTCTCTATTGAATATAATCCGAGTCATTACCTGGACTTTTTAGCCCCGCCAAAATATAATAATACTGTTCGAGCATTAATACGTATTGTGACGGGACGTTTTTTGCCTCAACTCGTCATCGAGTCTTAAGAGCAAACGTCCGTTATATCACTCGAGCGGAACGGTGTGAATAACAACCGATATAGCTCATACGGTCAAGCCGACGCCGAGTGATATTGAATTAGGGTACGCCCTAGCGTCTAATCGCTCGCGCTAATCCTAGCGCGAGTTAAGAACAACTATCCGTTGGGGTTCGAACGCCGGCCCACTCGCGGATCGGGGGAGCTCCAGCGGCGAACGGTGATGCCACTTAAGAGCGATTCATTGTTAAACATGTTGAAATTATTTAAAAATTCGAAAATATCTTTCGGCCACGTGATGAATTTTCCCTTTCCCAAATCGCATCACGTGATGACCGTCCTCGGGAGTATAAAAGCTCGAACTCGGAGGAAGCCTGACTTCAATTACCCACTTACCACGTCTCCAGACACTTACTTTACTTTTTTGTGCTTAGCACTTTATTTCGATACCCGTGCTCCGCACAAAATACTCTGTAAATACAGATCCATGAGATTGTGTCTTGCATATCGCTGTCCAAGCCACACTCTCTGCTAGGCAATCCCCGGCCTACTTTCTTTGCTAGGCATTCCCCGGCCTCTTCGAATACATTTTCGTTGTTAATTATCGTAAATTTATTTTTCTGTATTTAATGAGGTTTATGCCAAAAAGCGCAAATCAAATTCTTAATTTCAACAACCGTATTTGCATTAACGAATCAACGCGTCGTAGATTCTATCGAGTCTTTTCGGTTTCCAATTATTTTTTTTTTTCGAGTTATCGATCGCCAGACGCAACGATAACTAGAGCGCATTTCCGTGTCGAAGCAAAGACGAAACCGAGATGATTCTCAAACACCGAGTTTCGTTTGCCGCATATTCATAAAGTAATATTTGAAACCATAGACGAGCTCTGTATCAAACTTTATTTCGTATCGAGAAGTCCGCGACGACAATAGAAGGATTATTTCGGAATCAAAGTACGATAATCCCCGGCGACGCGGAACGCAATAGAAACCACCGCATATCGGCGATGAATAAACGATCTCGAGTCTCCAGACTCCATTAACTGTCGCTTCTTTCATTTTGAGAACTACATCGCGAACAAGTCTGGCTCTCCGAGAAGAACAAATTAATAAAGTCATTTTCGCAAATTAACGAGATAATCTCGAAATCCCGGTAGCAACGTGAGCAGTGATTTCGAGATTCGCGTACGACAACAAACGGCGCGACACGCGATTAGACTCGGCATTCATACGCAAACTTTGTCAATAAAGCGGTTCGGTAGGCTCGAAGCCTTGCGGTCCTCGTTCATACGAGCAGGGATTACGCAATTAATTAGCTCGTACGTAAATTCGAGCAGTGCCGACGGAAAGAAAGTTTAAATGGCCAGGGTAGGGAATTCCTTACCTCAGGAGTACATTTAAACTTCCTGGAAAGCAATCCGGATTTCCAGAAGACGTGTTAAATTCTCAGAAGACGAGAGAATAAAATCCCGCGACACACGTGCGATTGCCGCAGCTGAGTCTAAAATGATTATCTCTCGGCTTCACAATTCCCGATTCGTTGTCGGCCAGTTGCAAAACACAGCATCAAGCTACCGTGGCGCACACGTCCGCAACGAACACGGACGATCAATAGCAATAAACTCCGATTAAGAGGAAAGGAACGTTTTGACACGATTAACGTAGCAAGTAGTTTTACAATAAGTTTCCATAATCAATCCAATAATACGAACAAGCTGGTGATGAAACAATGATCTTGGTCACCCGACCATATAAGAACAGAAAATCTGAAGCTTTATTGAAACAACACTAAGTTGCGCGTGCGGGCCCCAACCGAACCCCAGTCGGCAAAACACGTATTTCCCAAAAGCAGCAATATTTACCCCGTTACAATAATTACCCCGTTGCGGTAACAAAAGCCACTATTTGGAAAATCACAGTATATATAGGAATCCCAACGAGCCGATGAGATGTACACAACCGGCAATATTGGTAATATCCTAATCACCGTCGCGACATCAGTATTACACGTTCCATCAGCGAAGATGTGTCTTTCATAATGCCGTTACGATTTATAATAAGCCAAAGAGGAACGCCTCAGTTTATTCTAAGTTACGTTAGACTACTGCAAAAGTAATGTGGAGATGCGTAAAATACCAGACGGAACGGCGCTGTACTGCATTGGCGGAAACATCATTCACTAATAAAAGCGGTGAGTAATTAACAGTATTACAAATCATTCAAATAAATAGCAGTGCAAGCAATGTAGCCTTCCACCGACCCAGGCGTTACGTGTTCAACGACGAACGGTTTCGAGGACAGTAGAGCGTCAGATTTCGAGAATTGTTTAGTTGAAATTATTTTTTGATTTTTTTAAACAAAGTATATATATTTTCGAGATGCATATACTTATGACTTTTTACGTGGCAGTGTAAACAACACAACCTTTCACCGACGGCCTGCGTTGCTATTCAACAACAAGCGGTGTCGAAAACCATCGAGCGTCACATTTCAATGATCGTCAAATTAAAACTATTTTCCAGTTTCTCGATTTTTTCAACAAAGAAAGTAAATTGGCACAGTACTGCCTTTTGTTTACGTGTTATCACCGAGTAAGAGCAAAGATATGTACCAAAGCATTCTACTGAACATTAAGGAGGCAACTGAAAGCCCGAATCCAAAAATTATCATTACGGATTGCGAAGAGGCGTTTATTAACGCAACGGAAGCAGTATTTCCAGAAGCCAGCATTCACGGATGTCACTTCCACTACGGACAATGCGTCCATCGCCACGTGCAAGCTAGTGGACTGCAACATCGCTACGGAACAGATGATGAATTCGCACTGCACGTAAAGATGCTCATAGCTTTGGCCTTGGGCTTTGTTTTAGAATTGTTACACCGCCGTGTTATACGATGAACCGCGAACAAACAATGCCGTAGAGGACTGGCATTACGGGTTCAACAGTCGAGTTCAAACGACTCACGCGACAATGGGGAAATTCGTGGAAGCCCTGAAAAGCAGAACGGAAGCTTCTTGGGAGCACACTTCTCGGGTAGGGATATAGCACCGCCAAAACGGAAGAAGTATCGCGATTACAATAGCAGGCTTCGCATCGTTGTCGAAGGTTTCAATGCCGATGGGGATATGTTGGAGTACCTACGCGGGGTAGCTCACAACATTCGCGTTTGACTCGACTGCCGAATAATCGCCACCAATGCTCGATCTACTCTTAGCTAATATTTTCCTGTCATATTTATAGTGTTTGCCGATATTGTGCGTCTGTCACGTTTCGAATATTTCTGTGCCGATATCGTGCATGTTCGGGTATCATCAAGAGACGCGGTAGTGTCTCGACACCAAGTAGTTTTAAAAAGTTTTAATACGCGCAGCAATATGCGCGCGCGCGCGGGGTTGAGCGCCACTAAGTAGTTATACGCCAATATTGGGTGTCTCCAAGTTCAACCGCGTTTTTCTCGTAAATTACGAAATAAATGAAAAAATCAATGAGTGTTTCATGATATAATTCAAGTGCCAGCTTTCCAACAAGCCCTGAAACAACTCTATCCGGTCGCGCGTTTTCGAGATATCGTCGCGTCGCCCGAAAAACCCACACTTTCGCGACGTTTTCTCCAGTGTGTCCCCTTGCCCGATGTCCCATGACGTCACACGTCGGTGTGCTGGTGTGCGTGAGCTGTGCGCGGCGAGGCCTACCGCGCATGTGTTGATTTATCGATCGCGCCAGCTAGCGGGTGCCGAGCCATGACGTCGCACGTGATACGTCACACGTGACGTTACAGCTGTCACTTCGTGATTATACAGAGAGTTACACAGAGAGCCTGAGGCCCGGAGAGATGAGTAGATGGGGAGATGAGAAGATGGGTGAATGGGTTAATGGTGAGATGGGTGGATGTGTAGATTGGTAGACACGTAGGTGGGTGGATAGGTAGATACGAAGACGGGCAGCTAGGCAGGTGGTCAGGTAGACAGATAGGCAAATGGGAAGATAGGTAGATGGGTAGATAGGCCGATGGATATATGGGACGATGGGTAGATGGGCAGAGAGGTCGATGGAACGATGGGTACATGTGATGATGGGTAGATGGGACGATGGGTACATGTGATGATGGGTAGATGGGACGATGGGTAGATGGGACGATGGGTAGATGGGACGATGGGTAGATGGGACGATAGGTAGATAGGACGATGGGTAGATGTGACGATAGATAGATGGGACGATGGGTAGATGGGTAGATAAGACAATGTGTGGATGGGTCGATGGGACGATGGGCAGATAGGACTATGGGTAGATGGGACGATGAGTAGATGGGACGATGAGTAGATAGGACGATGGGTAGATGGGACGATGGGTCGATGGGCAGATAAGACGATAGGTAGATAAATCAATGTGCAGATGGGTCGATGGGACGATGGGCAGATAGGACGATGGGTAGATGGGACGATAGGTAGATGGGCAGAAGGGTCGATGGGCAGATGGGTAGAGGGGACGGTGGGTAGATTGGACGATGGGTAGAGGAGACGGGGGTAGATTGGACGATGGGTAGATAGGCAAATGGAGAGATAGGCAAATGAGGACATGGGTAAATGGCTGGATGGGAAAATAGGTAGATGGGATGATGGGTAAATGGGATAATGGGTGAATAGGACGATGGGTAAATGGGATAATGGGTGAATAGGACGATGGGCAGATGGGTCGATGGGACGATGGGACGATGAGCAGATAGGACGATGGGTAGATGGGGCGATATGTAAATGGGACAATTGGTAAATGTGACGATGGGACGATGGGTAAATAAGACAATGGGTGGATGGGACGATGGGTAAATAAGAAAATGGGTGGATGTGACGATGGGTAAATAAGACAATGGGTGGATGGGACGATGGGTACATAAGACAATGGGTGGATGGGACGATGGGTAAATAAGACAATGGGTGGATGGGACGATGGGTAGATGGGACGATGGGAAGATGGGTTGGGTCGATGGAGTGATGGGTAGTTAGCACAATGGGCAGATGAGACGATGGGTAGATATGACGATAGGTAGATGGGCAATGGGGAGATAGGCAAATGAGGACATGGGTAGATGGACAAGGTTCATGTCTAATTGCATGATTTTTTATATTGCCTGTTCCGATCACATACTGACTAATATTTTAACATGTCAAAAAAGAATGAGATAAACCATTAAAAAAAAATTTCTTCCAAAGAATGTAAAAAACGGCCCCAAGTAGTTTTATAGTAATTTATTTGTTTGTAATCTCCAAATCTAAAATAAAAAATATATAAATGAATAGAGGGGGAAAAGATAGCGGGCAGGATAGTCGACGTAGGAAAGAGCTCCCGGAAAAAGTAGAAGGAAGAGTGGAAAAAGTAAAGGCGAAAGAGTCAGTTGTGAGGAGCAGGTTAAGGGAAGGAAGACGAGTGAAGTGAAAGAATGGGAAGTATCGCAAAGTGTGAGAGAAGAGGTGGAGAAGAGTGAAAAAGAACGGCAAGGTCTCAAGGGCAAGGACCGGAAGTTATGTGGAAACAGCAAGGCGAGGGGAAATATGGCAAGAGGAGAAGAGGGCAAGAAGAAGGAAATATCGAGAAGGCAGTGGTCGATAAGGTGAACAAAGTGGTATGGAGGGCAGCAGCAGAGCTAGACGAGCCGTACCGAAGGAAGCCGAGAGGACCCGAGAGCGGACGGGCAGCAGTAGAGTCGGCCAAAAGGAGACGAGAGTGCGCGAGAGGCCCCGAGTCGAAGGACGGCGCCGAAGGGAAAGCGAAGAGAAGGAAGGAGGAAGGAGGAGACGATGACAGGCGAAAGTCCCCGAGTCGGTCCGAATAACGGATCGGCGTCGAGGGGAAGGTGAAATTAGAGGAAACAAGGACAGAGAGGAAGGGGAAAACGGCGTGGAAGTCGGTGAAGAGGAAAAGAGAGGTGAAAGAAGGAAAGAAAGAAAGTAAAGGAGAAACAGATGAATGGCGAAGAAACAGACAATTGAAGAAGAAAAGAGCGCAGTGAAAGAGAAACAGATGGGCGAAAGAAGTTGAGGAAGTGTTTGACGAGAGAAGCATTGCATGAGACGGAGGGGAGGTGAAGGGAAAGAAAAGGAGAGGGCCCCCCCCCCCCCCCCCCCCCCCTACCCCGAGCAGAAAGTCGAGAGTCAAGGAGGAAATCACGAGCGAAGGAAGAAGGAGGAGACGCAGAACGAAAAAGAAAAAGCAAGAAGGCAGAAAAGAAGGGAAAAGAAGACGGAAAAGGAGATGAAGAGAAGAGCGGAGACAAGAGCGAGAAGAGGGAAGAAAAGAGTAGAGACAAGGACGAGGAGAAGAGGAAGGGAACAGCAGAGCGAAGAGCGAACAGCGTGACGGTCGAGAAAGAACATAAACGTAAAGGAAAAAAGAGAATGAGAGAGCGCGAGGGTAGGAGGAAGCCGCGACAGTTGATAGACGACAAAAGGAAGCAGAAGAAACAAGACTAGTGAGAACGAACGATGAAAGAGAACAAAAAGTAGATAGTGGAGTAAAGCAAGCGATTGTAAAATATAGAGAGAAAGTGAAGAGACGTAGAAGCTTGAGAAGATTGTAGATAGGAGGAGGAAAAGATGTATAAAGAAATGTAAAAATGGAAAGAGAAAAGGGGTGTGTAACAAGGAGATAACCTTGTCAAAAAATCTTGCAACCCTTAGGGGAGTCAATAAAGCCTTACATACAAATAAATGAATGAAGCCAAGCAGTAATTTTAACGAAGTTAAAATGTTATTTGAAATTTAACGAAGTTAAAACTGCTTGGCTTTAAGAAAAAAGTATGCTTTAAATTTTAGTCTTTAATCTTGGAGTCCTAGTGGCAATTATAACACAGGGTTTGTTTGAAAATTACGGATGCATGAGCTGAATGATGATGTCCATCTCAATCTTGTGACGTATTTTTCTTAACTCTAAAACGTGGAAAATTTTTGTTTTGCCGGAATCACTAAACCGGGTTAAACTGAAGGTCGTCGGAATAACGATTGCTCAGGATGCGGGTTGTGGTAGAAGGGTCGCAATCCGAGGTCAATAGAATAGCATACGAATCGAGATTCAAAATCTCCAAACGTTCCTCTTAAATTCTCTAATGAGCTACCTATAACAACTAACCCTCCGTGATTGTTTCCTTGTCGTGTGTGATATAGGTACTAGGACGCCAAGATTAAAGACTAAAATTTGAAGCATACTTTTTTTGATGTGTAAAAAATAATACTCTTCGTTAAAATTACTGCTTGGCTTAAGTCATTTATTCATTTTTTTATTTTACATTTGGAGATTACAAACAAATAAATTACTATAAAACTTCTTGGCGGCGTTTTTTTACCTTTTTGGGAAGAAAAATGTTTTTATGGTTTATTTATATACTTCATGCACCGATCGCGTGTGCGTTTACCTTTCATATTTATATTTTCTTCTTACGCCGAACTATTGCGCATTTGCTCATTATCACTCAATATTGGAAATATATTATGTTGAAATTACCTGTGTTGATCTCTAACTTTTGTTGAGTTTTTCTTCGTTGAGTTTTTGTGCTGATTTGGTAAATGTCACCATTTACCAGTGTCATGTAGACGTGTCACCCTCTTATTAGTAGTGGCCCAGCTATAGGCGGAGCTCGCTGTTTCGTTCTCTCGGCAAACTCCAGCGAAGTGCAGTCCAACTAGTAAGATAGTAGTGCAGGTGTTTCCGCGTATAATTTTTTCGCTGGTGGTTCATTGAAATTAGAATTGTTCAGCGAGTTCAAGTATTTGGTATGTATACGAAGCGTCGATTTTTTTCGAGAGCAGCTGACGACAAGGACTTGTTTTGAGTGAGCTTTGAGTCGATTCTACGACTGGTAGATGTTTCTCTTCGTATGGATTGCTCCGTCTCGTCCTCTCATAGTCCCACCATGATCCTGTGGATGTGTTGCTCACAGAGGACTCATCGTGCCGATTTGAGACTTTATGTGTTGATAGCCCGTTTAGAAACTCCAGCGGAATTAGTCCGACCGAGGGTACTTCTATCCCTACATATTGTTTCGTATTGTTAGTGATATAGAGTAGAGCAGCGCCATAAAATTTTTCGACAACAGCATGTCCGAAGTATAGGTCTTTCAAACACAAAAATTTTTTTTCACAAAAGTAAAAACTGTACGCCAAGTACAAAAATGATACATAAATAATTGATTTTTAAAAAAATCCCTCAAAAACAGAAAATAATAAAAATCAAATTATGGGCCAAGTTCTATAGATATTGAGATCTTTAAAAATCAAAGTTAATTGATTAAAAAAAGTATAATGATTGAAAAAAAAAAATTAAAAAAAACTCTGGCACGTCCTTTCTTTAATGCAGTAAGTAACGTTTATTTGTATTCAAGGGACGAGCCAAGGTTTTTTGAATTTTGTTTTCAATTATTATACTTTTTTTTATCAATTAACTTTGATTTTTAAAGATCTCAATATCTATAGAACTTGGCCCATGATTTGATTTTTTTTATTTTCTGTTACGAGATAACGCCGGTAACTTCGACGCGATGGCCAGAGGAAAGGGTTAGGAGGTTCGCGAAATAAGTAGAAGCAAGGCACAGTGTTAACAATAACAATAACTAAAATAAGCGTTTATTAAAAGCAAGCGATAGCACAGATTAGATACGAGAGTATAGCGTGTGAAGCGAGATAGTCGAAACGCGTGCTCGCGAATCGACGGTGGCAGAGACTCTGTTGGTTTCGGCGGGCCAGTGACCCGTGCGGAGTGGGGGAACCGCGCGTCCGAGGTCCCCGCGAGCGCCACGAATATTATTTTCGCCACGCTCGCGATATTGTCGCGAACATTCCGCCCGCCTCGTCGCGAGACGAAATTGTCGCTGGCGTGGTGCGATGCCGCCCGCCGTAAGCACTGCCAGTGCGCAGCGGAGGACGGCGGAGATAGAGGTGACCGCTGACAACCCCTCTGTTGAGCGGCAGCGGCTTTGTGAAGGCGATGGAGATCGGCCCCGAAAGAACCCAGCCGAACTGCGTGAGCTGGGCGATCGGTGAGCCAGACGGGCCTCGTCGCAGCCCCTCGCAGATAATCGACGCGTACGCGTCGGCTCCGATGATGAGATCCACTGGCGCGTCGACGGAAAAGTCCTCGGCGAGCTCCAGGTCTCGGAGATGCGTCCAGCTCGAGCGCAGGGTGCTCGACGAAGGTCGATACGTTGTGAGCGAAGGGAGGATGAGCGCCTCCACTTCGCCCATGAAGATCGAACGATGGCGAGACGACACCTGGACCGTCGTTCGTACTTGCGTCGTCGAGACGCGAGATGCTCCGATGCCGTGAATCGCCACTGCTGCGGGCTTCCTCGAAAGTTGAAGCTTCTTCACCAGGGCGTCCGTGATGAAGGAAGTTTCGGAGCCCTGGTCGATGAGCGCTCGCGCGGCATGTCGCTCACCGTGAGCGTCGTGCACGTGGACGAGAGCGGTGGCGAGCAAAACTCGCGCGCACGTCTCGGAAGCGGGCTACGTCACGAAGGCGTTGATCGGCGCGTCGGCCACGAAGAGTGCCGCTGAAGTCGAGGCGACGTGGGCGTTAGCCGCAGGAACGGCAGGGGCTCCTGTCGGCGAGTGGAGCATCGTGTGATGCTGGCCGCTGCACTCCTGGCACCGCTTCGCGCTTCGGCACTCGGAAAGCCTGTGTGCGCCGAGACAATTCGAGCATAGCCTCTTGCTGCTAACGACATCGCGTCGTTGCTCCAAGTCCTTCGCACGGAAGTCGGGACAGTGGAGGATGAAATGCTTCCCCGCGCACAGCGAGCAGGTGCTCTCACGAGCAGTGAAAGCGTGGTGCGCCTTCTTCGGCGCGCGATGATTCGCGTTGTCGGAGGAGCGCGAAGATCGTGGCTGAGTACCGAGAGCCTCGAGAGTGTTGATCCGAGCGTCAACGAATTTCTCGAGCTCGTCGAACGTCGGATACTCAGTCTTCGCGCCGATGAGCGTCTCCCACTCGCGTCGAGTCGCGGAATCGAGCTTCTGCACCGTGAGATGCACGAGGAGATCGTCCCAGTGCTCGACTGGACGACGAAGTTGTGCGAGAGCTCCTCTCGTGCTGCTGGTGCCGTTGATGAGCCTCTTCAGCTCGCTCGCGGACTCGGTTGAGACAGCGGGAAGAGACGTGAGCGAATAGAGATGCGACGAAACGAGGAGACGCTTGTTCTCGAAGCGCGACGTGAGGATCGTCCAAGCGCGCTCGAAATTATCACCGATCGTCGCGATGTTCTTCAGCAATAGACCCGCGTCGCCGGACATGCTCGTCTTGAGGTAGTGAAGCCGCTCGACGTTCGTAAGAGAAGCGTTCGACTTCACCATCGACACGAAAAGGTCTCGAAAATCTGCCCAGTCCGTGAAGTTCCCCGAGAAGCGCGGTAGTTCGATGCGGGGAAGTTGCTTCACCGTCGTCGCGAGAGCTGGAGCGGCGGCGGTTGCTGCTGGAAGCGTGGCGGGTGGAGGAAGAGCCTCCATGCACGAATAATGGTACGAGAGTGCCATTAGGTACTCTTCCTCCGTCGAGCCGTAGACATTGGACGCGAAGTAGTCGGAGTCCGAATTGTCCGAGTTTCGCAGCGAGCACAGATGCAGATGATTCGCGGTGAACTCCTTCCAATTCTTCTCGACACTGTTGATACGCCCGGTAATCGTCGTGTGCGAATAGTTCGCAACGCCGACCTTCTTGAGATTCGCCGGAGCGTTGGCGATGCTCGCCGAAAGCTCAGCTTGTCGCGCGATAGCTTGAGTAAAGGAGAGCATCGTCGTGAGATAGAGAGAGGAGAGTCGTTAACGCGCGCGAACCCGGGAGGAAAAACTGCCGCGTGCACCGGCGAGAGCAGAAGCGTTTGTAAGACGCCTCTGCGACCAAGTCGAACCGTTTGTAAGGCGGTTGACGCGAGTCGTTCGTAAGGCGACTCGATGAGAGCCGATACACGGGAATGCCGAATTCGCGTTTGTTATGACAGCTCCGAGAGAGAGCGTCGCGCGGCGCGGTAGCGAGAGCGAGAGAGCGATAGGGCCAGCTGAGGCTCAGCTGCCTATCGAGAGTCGCGAGCGAAGCGCGAGGGCCGGTCACCGACCCCGCCCGCCGTGACGAGAGCGCACGGCGAAGGCACCGGTACGGACCCACCGATAGCGCGACGCGGACCCACACACCCGAACGGTGTTGACGGAATTCGTCCTCGCGCTCGGCAACTGTCACCGTCGTCCGCGAGAGATACGCGAACGAACGAAGACGGTTATAACGCCGCGGAACCGAACGCAAACAAATCGAGAATAATCTCGGATTATATCGCGCACTTCCGATGGTCCAATTGTCCGTTTCCCGCACTCGCGGAGCACAGAAAAGTCCAATAAAGCGGTGTAGATCGATCGATGCACACGCGAGAGCAGCGAAATGCTCGACCGGAAGATAATGTTCTTCGCGCACTCCTGAACCCGATCCGGCTCGAAGGACCAAAATGTTACGAGATAACGCCGGTAACTTCGACGCGATAGCCAGAGGAAAGGGTTAGGAGGTTCGCGAAATAAGTAGAAGCAAGGCACAGTGTTAACAATAACAATAACTAAAATAAGCGTTTATTAAAAGCAAGCGATAGCACAGATTAGATACGAGAGTATAGCGTGTGAAGCGAGATAGTCGAAACGCGTGCTCGCGAATCGACGGTGGCAGAGACTCTGTTGGTTTCGGCGGGCCAGTGACCCGTGCGGAGTGGGGGAACCGCGCGTCCGAGGTCCCCGCGAGCGCCACGAATATTATTTTCGCCACGCTCGCGATATTGTCGCGAACATTTTCTGTATATGAGGGATTTTTTAAAAAATAAACTATTTATGTATCATTTTTGTACTTGGCGTACAGTTTTTACTTTTTTGAAAAAAAAGTTTTTGTTTTGGGATTTCAGTCATTTTTTACAGTGTATACATTACGTGAAAATTTTTTGTAAAAATTGTTGTAAAAAGAAGAACTCAGTCGACAACTTTTTTTCGAGACACGACCGATGCGAAAGAGTCGACTGAATCCCCCGCGTAAAAAAAAAGAATATGGGATTGATTCTCGCCGAGTATTTCGCCGAGTAGCTCGGCGTGTCTCGCCGAGTATATCGCCGAGTATCGCGCCGTATCTCGCCGAGTAATTCGCCGAGAATAGTGCACTGTGCTCAGGCCAATATTCTTTAATATACTTGGAGAACCGTTCCCAGCTTCTCACAGCGACTGTCGTGAAATCCATTGAGAAGCTCGGAGAACCTGTCCAAACTTCCTACCGCGATTGTCGTGAAACCCATTGAGAAGCTCGGAGAACCTGTCCAAACTTCCTACCGCGATTGTCGTGAAAGCGTCTGAGAAGCTTGGAGGATCGTTCCCAGATTCTAACCGCGTTTGTTACGAAAGCGTCTGAGAAGTTTGGAGAACCGTTCGCAGCTTGTTACCACGATTGTCGTAAAATCATGTGTAAATGAAAGGATAACAAAAAGTAGATTTTGACAAATGGAAGGAAAACTTGAAAAACGAAGAGAAATGCCCGAATCCAATTTTTTTTGGCAGATATGAATTCCCCGAGCAAAGTTAAATGCTACTGTATGTTATTGGCGGTCGAAATTGGAGTAAGTCCCAAACATATTGGAAACTATTGGACATATCTCACATATATCTTTTTATTTGTCTATCCAAGATTTCTCCAGTGCGCCACAATATTTTTGAGACCTTAAACGAAATTTAACCGCCAATGATGGATTATAGCACCTAACTTTGCTCGAGAAACTCATATCCTCCGGAAAAAATTGTTTTTAAGCATATTTCTTCGTTTTTTATTTTTTCCTTCCATTTGTCGAAATTTACTTTTTCTTCTTCTTTTATTTACACATGGTTTCATAATTATCGCGGTAAAAAAGCTGCGTTCGATTCTCCAAGCTTCTCAATGGGTGTGACGACAATCGTGGTAGGATACTGGAAACGGTTCTCTAATCTTCCCAATGGAATTCACGACAATCGCGGTAGGAAGCTGGAAACGATGCTCCAAGCTTCCCGATGGGTTTCATGACAATCGCGTTAGGAAGCTGGAAACGGTTCTCCAAGCTTCACAATGGGTTCCACAACAATCGCGGTAAGAAGCTAAGAACGGTTCCCCAAGCGTCCCAATCGGTTTTACAACAATCGCGGTAAGAAGCTGGGAACGGTTTCCCAAGCTTCTCAATGGGTTTCGCGATAATCGCGGTAAGAAGCTGGGAACGTTTCCCCAAGCTTCTAGACGGGTTTTACAACAATCGCGGTAAGAAGCTGGGAACGGTTCTCCAAGCTCCTCCGAGGCTTTCACGACAATCGCGGTAAGAAGCTGGGAACGGTTCACCGGGCTTCTCAGAGGCTGCCAAAAGAATATTGGCCTGAGCACAGTGCACTATTCTCGGCGAATTACTCTGCGAGATACGGCGCGATACTTGGCGATATACTTGGCGAGATACGCCGAGTTACTCGCCGAGAAACTCGGCGAGAATCAATCCCATATTCTTTTTATTACGCGGGCCTTCTGGTCGGAGAGACGACCGATGCGAAAAACTCGACGGAGTCCTTTTTGTCGGAGAGACAACCGATGCGAAAGACTCGACGGAGTCCTTGTTGTCGGAGAGTCGACCGATGTGAAAGACTCGACGGAGCCCTTCTTGTCGGAGAGACGACCGATGCGAAAGACTCAACGGAGTCCTTCTTGTCGGAGAGTCGACCGATGCACAAGAGACGACGGTGTTCTTCTAGGCGAGACACGACCAATGCGCAAGAGTCGACGGAGCCCTTCTTGTCGGAGAGTCGACCGATGTGAAAGACTCGACGGAGTCCGTCTTGTCAGAGAGTCGACCAATGCGAAAGACTCGACGAAGTCCTTCTTGTCGAGACACGACCAATGCACAAGAGTCGACGGAGTTAACATTTTCTTCCACTTTGGTTTTTTTTGTGAGGTTATTTGATGTGCCGGCAATCACAAATCACATAAAAAAACATTGGCTAAAAAACGTTTTCCAACTTTTTTTCGAATTTCACATTCACATTCGGATTTCTTCGCAAGAAGTCCGAATCAAACGAGAAACAACAGGACTCGTGTTAATCGCGTTAACGTCATTAATTTTTCAAAACACGCCGAATCGCACACGCGAAAATCTTTCAATCAAACGAGAGTTATAACTAACTCGATAGATCGCGATCGAGCAGACGACGGCACCAGACGGCACACGGATAAGTCGCTTGGAGATACTTCACGTGTGCGTCGGCCAATCGCAGTTACAATTTTGTTTGCCTGTGTGAGCGCCTAATGTTACCTATGTGCGAACGATTCACAGTGGTAACAAAGAACAACTTCACAGAGGTAACAAGAGACAACTTCACGGTGGTAACAAGGGACAGTTTCACGGTGGTAACAGGTCACGGGTAACAGTTGACTAAACGAAAAAATCTGGAAAAACGATAAGCTCATATCATGATATCTCGACATCGGCTAAACGAATTTAATCGCGACTAAGCGCATTTGAAAGCTGATGTCGAATATATATCACAAAATTTTGTCAGAAATTAGATCTGACTTGTAGGTTTGGAAGAACGAACGATTTATCTTCAAAATCGGGTCCCACTTCCGACATTTTGGCGTAGGCTTACACGGTAGCGTCACGTCGACTCGTAGAAAATTTTTTTTTTTTGTACTTGGCGTCGAGACGCTATCGCGTCTCTTGATAATTGTGACTAGACGTACGTAGTTCTCGGAAAGATTGTTAATGACATGGATACACATGAGTTTCCGGGAGTTGGCCGGCACTGTGACAATTTCAAGGTGATTAAAAGGAAATGTTGCACCGTACTTGGCTACCCAACACTCAAAGTATAGTAATCCTTCAAGACCATTCTCCTCGATTGGAAAATCGTCTGTTACAACGTGAAAAGTTGCGTAATTTCCATTAACGGGCATCGCGACCACTCCCAGAGATTACTCGCAGTTAATTGCGCCAGTGTCGATCTCGTAGATTATATTGCGATCGACATATAAATTTGGTGGTACGTAGCTCTGTTTGATTATGTTAATTTTTGAAGAATAATTTATGGCGTACCGTTTTACGAATTTTCGAATTTCAGGATTATTGGAGTCAATTGGGTTTATTACGAACCAAGAATCACCACAAGTGGTGTAAAAAACTTGAGACAAGTACATTTATACAAATCGTGTCTACCATGCAAAAAGTGGACAAATAATAAAATCTTCACATGCATGACCAAGTACATATCGTTGATATATTTAGCATGGTCGAAGCTAATTCACTTAGTGAAAATAAAGACGATCTGTTGTGACGATTTTTCCTTCGAGAAAAACCCTCACAGCGACCCCTGGACTCAGCTCGGGTCCACCGCTCACGCGCCTACAACACGCGAACGAATAGGCCATAAGTAAACCACGCGAACGCCCTCTCCTCAGCCCCCCACGCGCACGGCTCGGAGAGACACCGCTGGACAACTACAAGGAACCACCACGCTGCCGGACCCGAGTGGGAGAGCGCGCGATAAAGCCGAGGGAGATACGCGAGCCCGGTGAGGGGACGCGAAGTCCCTGGCCCACGCTCGCCTCGCCTCGCCACGGTGCTCGCCTCCCACCGCCCGCCTCAGCCGTCTCGCCTCGCCGCACACCTGCCACGCTAGATCGATGATCTAAGAGCCTACCGCCGCCCTCTAACGCCACACCCGCCGAGTGACTCAATTATCGACCGACGCTGCGAAGCAACCTCTCTCACTCGCCACCAAGACCCCCTGCGTCGCTGGAAACAAAAAGAAAGCGGAAATCGCGCCATGCAAATTACTTCCGAGCCGTCTTGTGAACCGAGAACATGTGTGCCTGAGCTATTATAAGTGCGAATCTTGAATTGTGTCGAGTGAGTGTGCCAGCGAAATATTGGATATTCCCCTCCAACCCTGCCCGCCTGGAAAGCGGCTACGAGTGCCACACGAATTTGCCGAGATTGAGTCCGAGGAATTTTACCGTCGAATGAAAGGTAGCGAACACGTGTGAGCGGTGCGCGGCTACTAAGTGAGAGTCCCGTTCCCCTTCCCCACATAGTGACACCCTGCGAACAATCTCCTCGTATCTTTCCCCCCGAACCGTATTGCAATTATTTCTCATATCCTTCACCGGCTTGTCTTGCGAACATTTTCCCATAATTTCTTCTCCGGATTGTCTCGCAAATATTTCTTTCACATTTTTCGCCGAATCGTGGTGCGCATAATTTTTCCCATTTTCCCCTCGCGGCGCCTCTTGAACAATTTTCCCCATTTTCCCCTCGTATCGCCTCGCGGTTATTTTCCCCATTTTTCCCTCGCCTTGCCTCGCGGATATTTCCCCATTTTTTCCTGCAAGCATCGACGAATATTTTTCCCCCTTTCCTTCCCCTCAGCCCCCCCCCCCCCCCTTACCCCAGGGGGGGGGGGGGGGGCAGCTCCCCTCAGCCTTATACCGGAGTTAATCGGTGAGCCGCAAGATCGGGAAACCATCTTACCCCGCCTCGAGCCAGTGTCTCTTCCCCGACTAGCCGGCAGCCATTCCGAGCAGTGTTATCGGAGTTTTTATTGATTAGTCTCTTTTTTCGTATACGGAGCTACGCCGATTCGTAGCTGGCGCCCAAAAAGTCGTTGTGTCCCCGACCCCGCTCATCCCCTTGCGACCCTCCCCTATTGTCATTTTGCGTTAGTTTTATTTTTTTCTCAGTTTGCGTTAGTTTTATTTCCTCCGTTTGCGTTAGTTTTATTTTCTCATTTCAACGTTAGCTTTATTTTCTGATTTTTGCGTTCGCTTTAGTTTCTTATTTTTCTTTTCGCGCGTTCGTTATTTTCTAAATTTGGTGTGACTTTATTTTCTTATTTTTGCGTAGTTTTATTTTCTTATTCTTTTTTTTTGCGTAGTTTTATTTTTTTTCATTTGTGCGTTTTCTTCCCCCTTTTTTTTATCATCATTTAATTAGTGTGATTTAGCTTATTTTTCTCCCTTATTCTTTCCTCTTTATTTTTCTCGTTGATTATCTTTTTTTTATATCGAGTCCTTACGGTTATTATTATTATTGGTTATATTATTTGATACTCGTTTCTTTTGTTCCCCCGCCACCGGTTTCGGAAATAAATACTTGTGTCCCCTACTTACGAGAAATTTACTGCTTTGCCCTTCCCCACGCCTTTCAGATTAACCCGTTGGCAGCCGCATCACACTGTTATAACCTACTATTTCACATATATCTTTTTATTTGTCTATCCAAGATTTTTCCAGTGCGCTACAATGTTTTTGGGACCTTAAACGAAATTCAACCGCCGATGATGGATTATAGCGCCTAACTTTGCTCGAGGAACTCATATCCGGCGGAAAAAATTGTTTTTAAGCATATTTCTTCGTTTTTCATTCTTTCCTTCCATTCGTCACAATTTACTTTTTCTTTTTCTTTCATTTACACATGGTTTCATAATTATCACGGTAAAAAGCTGGGTTTGCTTCTTCAAGTTTCTCAATAGGTGTCACGACAATCGTGGTAGGATACTGAAAACGATTCTCCAATCTTTCCAATGGGTTTCACGACAATCGCGGTAAGAAGCTGAGAAGGGTTCCCCAAGCGTCCCAATGGGTTTTACAACAATCGCGGTAAGAAGCTTGGAACGGTTTCCCAAGCTTTTCAATGGGTTTTACAACAATCGCGGTAAGAAGCTGGGAACGGTTCCCCAAGCTCCTCAGAGGCTTTCGCGACAATCACAGTAAAAAGCTGGGAACGGTTCTCCGAGCTTCTCAGAGGCTGCCAAAAGAATATTGGCCTGAGCACAGTGCACTATTCTCGGCGAATTACTCGGCGAGATGCGGCGCGATACTCGGCGAGATACTCGGCGAGAATCAATCCCATATTCATTTTTTTTACGCGGGTTATTTTTTCCTTCCATTTCTCGAGATATACTTTTTCTTCTTCTTTCATTTAAACATGGTTTCATAATTATCGCAGTAAAAAGCTGGGTTTGGTTCTCCAAGCTTCTCAATGGGTGTCACGACAATCGTGGTACGATACTGAAAACGGTTCTCCAATCTTCCCAATGGGTTTCACGACAAAAAAAATAACTGGTCCGGCCATTACATATGTCAAGTCGTCAATTGGCTGAATCTATCATCGAATATTTTCATGAATTCAGTTCTATGGCCGGACAAGTTATTTTCATAATAATTATACTTATGAAATAGTAGGTTATAACAGATAGTCTTTATTTTCACTAAGCGAATTAGCTTCGACCATGCTAAATATCCTGCGTAAAAAAAAAAGAATAAAGGATTGATTCTCGCCGAGTATATCGTCGAGTATCGCGCCGTATGTCGCCGAGTGATTCGCCGAGAATAGTGCACTGTGCTCAGGCCAATATTCTTTTGGCAGCCTCCGAGAAGCTCGGAGAACCGTTCCCAGCTCCTTACCGTAATTGTCGTGAAAGCCTCTGAGGAGCTTGGGGAACCGTTCCGAGCTTCCTACCGCGATTGTTGTAAAACCCATCGGGAAGCTTGGAGAACAGTTTCCAGCTTCCTTTCGCGATTGTCGTGAAACCCATTGGGAAGTTTGGAGAACCGTTTCCAGTATCGTACCACGATTGTCGTGACACCCATTGAGAAGCTTGGAGAACCAAACCCAGCTTTTTACTGCGATAATTATGAAACCATGTGTAAATGAAAGAAGAAGAAAAAGTATATCTTGAGAAATGGAAGGAAAAAATAACCCGCGTAAGAAAAAAGAATATGGGATTGATTCTCGCCGAGTATCTCGCCGAGTATCGCGCCGCATCTCGCCGAGTAATTCGCCGAGAATAGTGCACTGTGCTCAGGCCAATATTCTTTTGGCAGCCTCTGAGAAGCTCGGAGAACCGTTCCCAGCTTTTTACTGCGATTGTCGCGAAAGCCTCTGAGGAGCTTGGGGAACCGTTCCCAACTTCTTACCGCGAGTGTCGCGAAACCCATTGAAAAGCTTGGGAAACCGTTCCAAGCTTCTTACCGTGATTGTTGTAAAACCTATTGGGACGCTTGGGGAACCCTTCCCAGCTTCTTACCGCGATTGTCGTGAAACCCATTGGAAAGATTGGAGAATCGTTTTCAGTATCCTACCACGATTGTCGTGACACCTATTGAGAAGCTTGGAGAACCAAACCCAGCTTTTTACCGTGGTAATTATGAAACCATGTGTAAATGAAAGAAAAAGAAAAAGTAAATTGTGACAAATGGATTATGCTTAAAAACTATTTTTTCCGCCGGATATCCGCCGGATTTCCGCCGGAGTTCCTTGAGCAAAGTTAGGCGCTATAATCCATCAGTGGCGGTTGAATTCCGTTTAAGGTCCCAAAAATATTGTGGCGCACTAGAAAAATCTTGGATAGACAAATAAAAAGATATATGTGAGATATGTCCAATACTTTCCAATATTTTTGGGATCCACTCTAATTTTGATCGCCAATAACATACCGTCTCTATCGCCTTTAACTTTGCTCGGGGAATTCATATCTGCCGAAAAAAATTGGATTCGGGCATTTTTCTTCGTTTTTCAAATTTTCCTCCCATTTGTCAAAATCTACTTTTTGTTATTCTTTCATTTACACATGCTTTCACGACAATCGCGGTAGGAAGTTTGGACAGGTTCTCCGAGCTTCTCAATGGGTTTCACGACAATCGCAGTGAGAAACTGGGAACGGCTCTCCAAGCTTCTCTGAGGCTGCCAAGAGAATATTGGCCTGAGCACAGTGCACTATTCTTGGCGAAATACTCGGCGAGATACGGCGCGATACTCGGCGATATACTCGGCGCGATACTCGGCCATATACTAGGCGAGAATCAATCCCATATTTTTTTTTTTACGCGGGATATCAACGATATGTACTTGGTCATGCATGTGAAGATTTTATTATTTGTCGACTTTTTGCATGGTAGACACTATTTATTGTGACGGGGAGAAATCTCGCTCCATGTGGATCGAGAGGGAGAGCGTCGGTTCGCGGACGTTCCCCGACCAACGGGGGTCCCAAGCGATCTCGAGGGCCCGATCTAGGTTGAAATTTCGACTCATAATAATTTCTAGGGATTTCTTTTATGTTTTTTTTTTGGAACGTGGCGAGTGAGCGGAGTTGTCCCGGAGATCGTGGAGTGGCGAACCGACTCTGGATCCAGGGTTATTGCCATGGGCGCATCCAATAAGTCGCAGCTTGGCGTCTATTTGTCATCGTCCCCTCGGGTGCAGGATCGTAAGTCACAGCTTGGGGACGAGGAGATTAGGTACCGGCTGGAGAAGAGGAGGCTCCCGATTCGACCTCGTGGGTGATCATGAGTGATGCGCATTTGAATTTCGCTCCTGGAGCTCGGTAGCCTTTAAGCGCAGCTCGCAGTGGCGAGAAAAGCCGAAATTGAGAGGCGAGGTGCCAGGTACCGGACGAACGATGGAGAGAGTTGGGTAGAGGGGGGAGGGGGGGGGGGGGGGGGGTGAAGCCGCGAGACGAGCGAGCGAAAATTCCTCGGGGACTCTCGTTGGGAATATTGTGGTGTGTGGACGCGGTACCGGCTTCTCTCTCTCTCTCCATCTTCGAGGATATTGGGTGTGTGAACTCGAGAATCGGAGTAACCCGGAAAGGCCAGGACGGACGGAGGACGGTATTTTCCCGGTTCTGCGATCGTCGACGGTAAGGCTTCTGCCTCTCCAAAATCTCGGTACCGCGTTGTTCGTTTTGTTGTCGACTCGATTCTTTTCAATCGTTTCGTTTGCTTGCGCTCGGGCCGCACGTAGCTCGGGAGGCCCGTGGATACCGTCCCGGGGAATTCTCGCGCTCTTCATCCTCTCGCCCAAAATTGTCGTGGTGTTCCGTGTCTTTGACGTTTTTTGGAGCGGCGAGAGGGCAAGATCGGCCCGGCGTGGGTGGACGGAGCCGCGGGTAAATTCGTTGTATTTTTGTTCTACTCCGTCTAGATCGAAAACTCGAGATCGCTTGCTTATTAGAGTAAAGTCACTTGCGAGTCATATTGTCCCGGGATTCCTGTCCCGTTTTGCAATTCTCCGTTCGTCGGAGCTCAACTCTTTTTCTTGTTGCGAGGGCCTTAAGCCCTACCTCTCCGAGAGATCCGAGGACTTTGTAAAGTGGCGAGCGAGACTCGCCGATCCGCGTGCATCGGCTCGCGAGCTCGACCGGGCGCGGGAACGGTCGCAGAAGTCGCGGGGAGAGAAAAGAAAATCGGTGAGCTCGTTCGCACCGTTCGCGGTTAAATCGTTGTTGTACGTCTTGTGTATCGACGAACTTTGTATTGCGTGATTCGGTACCGTTTGCGTGATTCGCGCGGGCCATAAGCGCGACCGTACAGCGACGACGATAGTAGGGCCTTAACGTACGAATTATCCAATCCTTTCACGAAGAAGTTCTGTGTCGAATCTCTGTTGTTATTTTGTTCTTTGTCGCGACAAATCCGACCTGGTAAACTGAGTAGCCGGGAAGGATTTTAGTAGGGCTCTCGCATTTGTATCGGAACCGGGCTATTGGAAAAATTAATAAAACCAAGCATTTGTGTGACAAGAAGTCCGTGTAACATTTTCTTGCCGGGACTGTACGAACCCCCTACTCTCCTTTATCATCCCGCTAGCCGGCGATATCTCGACCGCACAGACAGCTGAACGATTGCGTCAGGCCGCAGCTTGCCTGACTGGCGCCCAAGGATTTTTGTGAGATTGAGATTTGAGATAAATGTACTTGTCCCAAGTTTTTTACACCACTTGTCGTGTTTTCTGGGGATTTGTCTTCTTTTTACAAAACAGACACGATGCATGTAAATTTCATTGTCTCGCGTTTTTTACACAATTTGTGGTGTTTTTTTGGGGATTCAGTATACCAAAATGAGAGCTATGAGAATTCATAGCTTTCCCATAATATCTCATCAATCCTAATGTGACGAAAGGGTCCAGCAGATAAAACTGCACAAGGTAAGAAACTTGGCAGAGGACCTAAAATTACTTTTCGACCTTTCGGACGCTGGTCGATACTGCGAACTGATTACTCCTCATTTCGGTATATTTATACGATGATACAAGTAGATTATCATGAGACGCGGTAGCGTCTCGAGACAAGTACATTTAAACGACTATCGGTAAAACAGTGAGCGAGAGGCACCAAGACTCTATACTCGAGGGAACGCGATTTTAGCGTGGCACCAAAATGAATAATTAAAATATAATTAACCGTTGCCTTTAAACAAATGTTTAGTTAAGACAATAAATGTAGTTTTTAATTATCTTTCGAATGCGACCAAAAGAAAACCGATAGAGCAAGGCATTCAAAAGATATGCGCTATTTAATTTTTCATATGCCGCTTTTCACGTAATTGAGTGGTCGACCAAATTTTTCGCTCACTCTGACGTCATCGCACACCTGCCAACTACTGTACGCGTTCCTTGTACTCTCCTTAAGGGGGCTGGGTCACCTAAATTTTCAAAAAAATCGATTTTTTTTTAAATTTTTTTCTGAAAGTACATCCTGCGTACTACCTACACACCAAATTTCAGGCCGGAATTCCAAAAATTACCAAAGTTAGAAGCATTTAAGTAAGATAACAAATAATCATTGCATGTATTATAGAAAAATTGTGTTTTCTCGATGGTATGAAATTCTGAAAAAATCATGCATATTGAAGGTACGGAAAAAATTAATTTTGGACAATATTAATTGCAAAAAGTTATTTACAAATTAATGAAAAAAAAATAGTTCAACAAATCTTCTGGCAATCCAACTTTTTGTTTGACGAAAATGATTCGTTCATTTTCTTGAATATGTCTGAATTTTTTTAGATTTTTAGATTGACTTTGAATTTTATGATTTTTCACTATTTTTTCCATACATAAAAAAAATGTAGTCAATTTAGAAATCGGAAAAAAATCAGACACATTCAGAAAAATTATCAGATCATTTTCATAAAAAAAATATGTTGAGTTCTCGAGAAATTTGTTGTGTTTTATAAAAATACGTTTGGTTGGTTTTTTTATTTTTTATATTATTATTAACGTTTTACCGACCCTGCGGTCGTTACTTCCGATCGATGCGAGTTAGATTACCACCGCTACCGCGCTTCGTCCAGTCTACGCGGTCTACGCTACACCGGCGAACTACGGCAGCCATGACTTTTTACTCGATCTTTCAAACGCGTGAAAAACCGGCATCCCGAAAATTGCGATTATCCATGTGCGCGGTGGTTATAGTTTTTGTGAATGAACGTCATAGATACTGTATTTTCCAGTGAAACAGTGAAAATAACATTTGTATCGTGACAATGTCGAAAAGTACAAAACCTCGAACCAGTAACCTATTTTGGAAACGGCATCGCGGAATTTTTCATTGAATGTCATTCGGCGTGTCAGTATGTTAAACGCCGCGCGCTACGCGTACGGACCACGTGGTCACCGTCCGTTATCGGGAAATATGAATAACGTGATCCGCGCGAGATAACGGGATCGAGAGAGTTAGTGGGCGCCGGGCGATCGATGAGCGAGGTGCGAAAAGGATCTATCGAGCGAGATCGCGCGTAAGGGCAAAGGGCGTCGACCGAAGACGGCGGAACAAGGGTCGTGCGGGTGCGAGAGAGAGGAGCGGAGCGAAGGAACGCTGTCGGGAAGCGCGTATAATGTATCGAATCGTGAATAAAGTTGGTTTTTGTGTCACGAGCGAGCCCGTTTCTGTACCCTGAAAGCCCCGTTGACCCTGCTCCCTCGAACCGATCCTGACAACCCGAGCGGAGCGGGAGCGAAAATCCAGCATAAAGCGCCCCGTCCGAGCCGCTTTAACACATCAGAAGTGGGATTTCACCCGTGCGTGGCCGGAAAAAGTGGAGAAAGTGCGGGAAAGGTTCGGAAAAATCGTTCGCGAGAGACACGCGAAAACGCCGATCAGGCAAAATGGCGTCGTGACGATCGAGGGTGCGATACCGATACGAGGGACGTTGTAGTCCCGCCATATTGTGCCGTGAGAACATTTTTCCCTTGTCTGTGAACACGAAGTGTAAAATCGTCATATACCCGATACCGCGTGTCCGGGAATTTCGTGTGTGACTTTTTTCTTTTTTTTTCTTCCCCTCTTCTCGAAAATTTTCTTTCTTATCTTCCCCTTTGAACCGCGTACCTGAGTGGTTCCATCGCTCGCGAAAGGAATCCGTCGCGTCGCGAACGAACAATTATCAAAAAAAAAAAAGGAGAAAAAGGGGGAAAGCGTGAAATGACGCAACCAAGACCATCCGTCGAGGCCGACGAATTCGAGCATTTCGTCTCGCGAATACGCGAAATGGATCCCGAGGAGGATCATGGTGGCTACGATCCGAGTGGCGAGCTGGGAGCCGCGAACTTCACGAGCAATTTCGCGCAGGATATCGCGCGAGGCTCGCGAGACTATCGAGATCAGGGAGCAATTCCGAGGAGAGCGGTGAACGAGAAGTCGCCGGCTCAGCGACGCGCGTCGACGGGGCAGCATCGCCCGCTCTCTCGCGACCCGTTATCCGAAGCGTGGCCAGCGCGCTCATTACATGAACACGAGCGCGCGCAAGTACACGATCGCGGGCAATCAAACGTTTCGCCGATTGCTCCGCCGATGGGAAACGTATCGCGCCCGTCGCCGGACTACTTGTTTCCCCCACCAACGCGCAACGCTCCTATTCACGCTCCGTACAGCCGACGCACCACCAACGCGCCGCAATCGAGAGAGCATCACGCGCCAATCGCGGACTTACCGCCGATTGATTTCGCCCAACCGCCGCCGCCGTATCAAGCTGCCGCCCCGTTCCCGGCCGCACCGACACCCGCGTGGAACGACGGTTTCCGAGCGTTGCTCGAAGACGGCCGACGGCGAGACGAGATGATGATGCAGCTGATGACGCGTTTACTACCACAGAGGAACGAGAACGAAGCCAACGGCGCGCCCGCGAATTTCGGCTTCCTCCCCGACGTGTCTCACACAATCGGCAAATTCGACGGCGAAGCAGGAGCGCGAGCTGCGCGGGAATGGATCGAGGAAATCGACAATTCGTCCGTGATGCATCGTTGGCCCGAGAACTACGCGTTGGCCGTAGCTCGGTCTCATCTCACCGCGGGAGCTCGAGACTGGTATTACTGCAACCGGCGTGACATCGGAGATTGGCCTAGCTTCCGCCGCCGCTTCACCGAAACCTTTATCGCACCGGAGAGCTTCAATGTCAAGTGGGACAGGATGGTCGGCAGAACACAGGGTAAGCAAGAAAGTTTAACGACGTACTTTCACGCTAAGACCCGTCTCTGCCGTGCCGTTCAACTTGACTTCCAGGATACGAAGGAGCAGCTGCTCATCGGACTCTGGTCCAAGGAGCTCTGCTTCACGATGGCGGCGCGCGAGCAAGGCGATCTATTAGAGCTGCTGCGAGACATGCAGAGTCACGAACGCCTGGAGTCGCAACGACTGACTCGCATGCGTATCGCCCGCCCGACCTCCGAGGGCGCACGGCCCACGACAACGAGTACAGCGACGCCCGCCTCCACGACGACTCCGGCTCAATCATCGGCTCCGACGAACGTTCTGCCACCGCGACAAACGTCTGGCGATCCTCGTCCGCCGTTGCGTAACGCAAGCGGCGAACCGAAATGCTACAATTGCTCTCAGTACGGCCATCTATCTCGAGACTGCCCGCAGCCTCGCCGCGAACTGAAATGCACGAAGTGCAACGCAACCGGGCATACACAACGCCACTGCCCGAGCCAATCCGCCGTCGCCGTCGCGACAAAACCCGCCGCCGTGTCCGCCGCTGCAGTCACCGTCACGCCCGATCCCGCTCCGGCCGTGCAATTCGTCGGCGACGAAAACGTGCACTCCGCACGAATCTACACCAAGGGCGTCAAGATCGACGGGCACCCGATGACGGGCTTCATCGACACGGGTAGCTCGGACTGCACAATCCGAGTCTCCCGAGTACTTCAGCGAGGACTCCGTTTCATCGACAAACCGCAGACGCTGCACTGCTTCGGTCCAGCGCAGAACCAAGTACGCTCGCCCGGATCCGTACTGGCCTCGGTTACTATCGATGACGTCACCGTAGACGACGTGACCCTGCACGTTGTACCGGACGACTGCCAGGCACACGATACACTTATTGGGCGATCCTTCATCGACGCGCCCGGAGTGGCGCATAGCAAACGAAACGAGGAGCTTCGCTTCTTCGCCGAGTCGGCAACGCGAGCCGCGAGGATTCCACGACTAATAATCGATCGGGAGATCGAAATTCCTCCACGGACGATCCAATTCGTCCAGGTACGCTCCGAGAACGAAGCCTTCTACCTACCGATCGCGAACAACGGGGCCACGCCGAAAACTCTCGACCGAAGGACGAAAATCGAGAGATGCGCACCGGGAACGACTCCGATCGTGCAGAGCCTCACCGGGCGCGCGCCGGTGGCACGACAGGATCTCGACGTGGGTGAGAACGCAACAGAAAACGAAATCACGGACCTTGTAGAGACTCTTAACGAATTTCGCGACACGATCGCGATGAGTATATCCGAGCTAGGGAAAACGGACGCGACCGAAATGAAAATCGTGGAGACTCCCGGGAGTAAACCGGTACAATGCAAGCCGTACCGCGCAAGCCAAAAAGAAAGAGACGAAATCCGGGAATTAGTGCGCGAGATGAAAGAGAACGGGATCTGTAGCGAAACAAACTCGTCGTACGCGAGCCCAGCGTTCGTCGTACGAAAAAAAGACGGATCGCCACGACTTGTAATCGATTATCGTCGACTCAACGCGCAGACCGAGCGAATTCATTTCCCGCTGCCCGATCTCGACGCGCACCTCGAGCGCATCGGGCAATTTAATTTGTTCATAACTCTCGATTTGATGCAGGGATACCTACAAATTCCCCTCGACGAGGACTCGCGTCATAAAACCGCGTTCATCACTCCGGATGAAACCGGAGAGTTCAACACCGCGATGTTCGGGCTCATGAACGCGCCATTTTACTTCATGAAAGCCATGCACAGAGCACTCGAGCCTCTACACGAACAAGTCGTTCTATATTTTCTCGACGACGTGTTAATCCCCGGAAATTCGTGGCCCGAGCTGAAAGAAAAACTACGCGCGACACTCACTGCTCTGCGCCGTGCGGGGTTTACTCTGAACCTACGAAAATGCCAGTTTCTCAAAACACTTGTATCGTACCTCGAATTCGAAATTTCAGGGAACGCGATCAAACCGGGCGAGCAAAAATTACGAGCGATTAGCGAGTTCGCTCCGCCGAAAAACGTGCACGAAATCCGCCGATTCCTCGGACTCACCGGCTTTTTCCGCCGATTCGTTCCGAAATACGCCGCGCGAGCCGATCCACTGTGTCGACTATTGAGGAAGGGCGAAACGTTTGAATGGAACGAGGAGACAGCGCGATCGTTCACGGACCTTCGCGACGCTCTAACCTGTCGACCCGTTCTTAAACCATTCCACCCAGCGCACCCGACCGAGCTACATACCGACGCGAGCGCAATAGGACTCGGCGCAATGCTCCTTCAGCAATCCGAGGATAAAAAGTGGCGATTGGTGTACGCGATCAGCCGCCGCACTAATCCGGGTGAAGCGAATTACCATTCTTCGAAGCTCGAACTAATCGCGATTATTTGGGCGGTGAATCGACTTCGCGCGTTACTCATAAACATCCCGTTCACGATCGTGAGCGACTGCCAGGCGCTAATGTATCTTAACACTAGCAAGACGAAACATCCGCAAATCGCGCGCTGGGCTGTTCAACTAAGCGAATTTAACGCCGAGATTCGCCACCGCGCCGGTACGGAAATGGAACACGTCGATGCACTGAGCCGAGCACCGAGGAACGAGATTAACGCGATGACGACGATCCGAGAGAGCGAAGAGAAAAACAAGGACGACATCGACGAGAAAGAAAACGAAAACGCGATCGGAAACACGCGAAAAATAGCGCGTGAATCGAAGGGACCGAGGGTGTATACACTCGTGAGCGAAGACGACGAGATCGCAATGTTTCAAGCGAGCGACGCTACGATCGCGCGTAAATGCGCGATTCTACGGACAAAGCCGAGCAAACGCACACCGTTGGAAGCGAGCGAGGTCGAGAACTTCGCGTTATTCGAGGGCCTCCTTTATCGAGTCGAGGAGGGAAAGAAATTATACGTAGTGCCTAACGCGCTACGAAAGAGTTTAACGATTCGCTTTCACGACATGCGGAGCCATCCCGGTATAGAGCGCACGGTGAGACAGATGGGCCAACACTACCATTTCCGAGGGATGCGAAGATATGTGCGACAACACGTGCGCGCGTGCATCCAATGCACAATGACGAAAAGCAAGCCGGGACGGCAAAAAGGCGAACTCCATCCGATACCGCCGGGCGTACGCCCCTTCGCAACGATCCACATCGATCACTCCGGGCCTTACGTCACCAGTGGCCGTCAAAAACGCTACGTCCTGGCCATCATCGACAATCTAACGAGGTGCGTCATCCTTCACGCCACCCGCGACACGAAGACGAGCGGGGTAATTCGAGCTCTAAACGAATTCGTGCTTGCTTTCGGAGCACCAATTCGCATCGTCAGCGATCGAGGCACTTGCTTCACAGCGGCCAAGTTCACCGAATTCTGCGAAATGCATGGAATCCGCCACACACTGACGTCACCCCGACACCCGCAAGCCAATGGCATGATAGAGCGCGTAAACGCAACGCTGCTTCCGGCAATAATGGCGAATTTGGAGCGCGAAGACGGGCGCGACTGGGATCTCCACCTTGCAAGCATTCAACGGGATTTAAACGCTTGCCACAACCAAACGACCGGGAAAAGCCCATTCGAGCTCTTGTACGGCTTCACGCCACGCTTTAACGAAGGAGCTCTCCGACACTTAACAGACGAGAGCGACGCTCGATTTAAATCGCCTTCGTCTCTCCAGGATGACGCGCGTGAACGCATTCTGAAAGAACAACAAATTTATAAAGCGCGCTACGATGCCAATCGCGATACGACTACGAAGTTGGAGGTCGGAAATATTGTATACATGTCCGCGCAAGCTGTCGCAACGGGAGAGAGCTCCAAGTTCCAATCGAAACATCGCGGACCGCTGGTCGTCACCGAGGTTCTTCCGAGTGATACATATCGAGTAGCGCAATTGAGAGAAAATACGCCCGGACGTCGCTACGCAACGACCGCGCATGCAAGCCAATTGAAAATTTGGCGACCTAACGAGACCGACGAAGAGAGCGAGCCCGAGTCCGATACGAACGACGACGAAGAGAAGGAGAGCGACACGAGGAATAATCAACGAAAGAGAAAATCGACGAGAGAAGCGAGAGCGAATCGACGAGAGAAGCGAGAGCGAATCGACGCGACAGCGAATCGTCGAACGAAACCACCGAGGATCAACGCGAAGAAAAATCGACGAACGCCTCGAGAAAGGAGCAACACGAGAGAGAAACGTCGAACGACGCGAGAACGAATCGTCGCGCGAAGAGATCCTCGAACAACGAGCAAGAGAACGGAGAAGAAATCGAGCGAAACGAGGCCGAAACAGCGACGAAACACACGAGAAAAGCGACCGAAAACACGACCGCTCCGAAACAAACGACGCGAGCGCAACGTGCTCGTAAACCGCCCGATTTCTACGGTATCCGTCCGAACGCGAGTAAAGATAATTAATCCGAGAATACGAGGCTGAGTCCGACGCCCGTGAGCGCGAATTGGAAATCGAAATAAATAAAAGATAAAAAAAAAAAAAAAGAAACATAACGCGAACGCGAACGTAAACGCGTGGAAAATAGGAGTGCGAAAGCGAAAACCGAAGAAAGTATTACCGCGAGCCCAAAGAAAAAAAAAAAAAACGGAAGTTCGCGCGATTAACGTTATCTATTAAATGTTCGAAATACAAAGATCGGTCGAGCGTAATAGCGAACAGAATGTCATCGCGAGCGATATTAGAAATTAATTAGTTACGAAACGTAGGATTAAATTTAGCGAAGAAAAATACGGAAATGTTACGATAAAGAGTGTACGATTTGTGCGATAAAGTGCGCGCAATTCGCATGTCAAACCGTGCGACGACCTGTGTGATAAAATGTGCGATAAACGAAAAGAAAATAAAAGCGACAGTGAAGACCGTAACGTACGGTAGTGATAATCGAAAATTAAATGCCGCTACGAGCGAATCCCGTGTTTGTAATCCCATCGCGAGGGAATATTATTTGTGATGTATCTGCGAACGATTAGAATAAGAATTCGTCTCGTTACTCTCGATGTATTTATTTTTGTTACCATGGGCGACCGAGTGAAATGATAGCTCGAACAATGTTGAGAACCGAACGTCCGATTGATTTTCTGTCTGTTGATTAGCTTCCTGAACACGATACGATTGATTGCTAAATACGATAACGACGGATGCGCGTTACAAAAAAAAAAAAAACAACATAAATGAATCTCAAACCGTATACACGTGGTGTGAATGATAGAAGGATGAATGACGAGCAAGATCCGAACCGTTTTCCCCGTCTCGAGGACGAGCCGGTATAAGGATGGCCGAATGTTAAACGCCGCGCGCTACGCGTACGGACCACGTGGTCACCGTCCGTTATCGGGAAATATGAATAACGTGATCCGCGCGAGATAACGGGATCGAGAGAGTTAGTGGGCGCCGGGCGATCGATGAGCGAGGTGCGAAAAGGATCTATCGAGCGAGATCGCGCGTAAGGGCAAAGGGCGTCGACCGAAGACGGCGGAACAAGGGTCGTGCGGGTGCGAGAGAGAGGAGCGGAGCGAAGGAACGCTGTCGGGAAGCGCGTATAATGTATCGAATCGTGAATAAAGTTGGTTTTTGTGTCACGAGCGAGCCCGTTTCTGTACCCTGAAAGCCCCGTTGACCCTGCTCCCTCGAACCGATCCTGACAACCCGAGCGGAGCGGGAGCGAAAATCCAGCATAAAGCGCCCCGTCCGAGCCGCTTTAACAAGTAATTCTTTTTTTACAAATTATTTCGCGGTAAAACAATTTTTTGTTGAAAAAAATTATTTTTTTTTATCAATTTTTTTTTGTGTGAAATAAAAAGTTTAAAAGCTTAAAAGTTTTTTTTTGCAACAAAAAAAATTGTTTTTTTTTTTTTTGAGTCACCAACGTCAATTAGCTTCACCAAACTTTGAAATCCATATCTAAACAAGTATATGTCTCTTCGCTTGTCGCATGTTTCAGATCCAACGACTGCACCGATCTGAGCTCTTGACGTCTTATTTTCATCGTAACGGACCATGTTCCGGAACGAGAGCGGGGATTTTTTATGCGAGGAAAAATGAATTTACAGTGCGCCATTGTATACCTGGCAACGAGTGAAAATGTGGAGAAAGGGCATTTTTCAACACATTTTATTCGATAAGTGCACCGGGGAAGTTCTAAAAAAAAATCCCCGCACTCGTTCCGGAATAAACTGTCTAACGAACAAAATGAGACCTCGTAAGCGAAGATTCATGGCTTCGTTCGGTCTGAAACATGCGACAAGTGAAAAAAGTTTGTCGGTCTCGCTTTCAGGAAAAATGCACTATACAGCTCCAAAAAAATTCAAAAGTATAGTCTATCGCATGTACTTTTGGAGTGTCAAACTCAATATTTATTCAAATGTATTGTAACGGTCACCTTTTTCACCGAAGCCAGTTCTCGGTTACTTCGAGAACGTTAGGGATTCGGGGCGAGCGAATAATCGTTAGATGTTGTCAATTTGGTAAAACAATAATTCGTTTATTAGATATCACATGAAAAGTTCAAAATACAATATGCAGAATCCTTCTTTATCAATGCTTATGTTCTTAGATGATCTCGAGTTATCGGCAAAAGACAATTATTATATTCGCAATTAATAATTAGTCGTCGCGGAACTCGAATTTTACCGTGACTGACTCGTCAAGTCAAATTATAATTCATACTCTCGATCCTCGTGAAAAGAAACGGAAATAGACGAATTTACCGACCGAGTGTCGGTAATTCGTGAGAATGATTTTATATTAAATTACCGACGGAGCTATGCTTCTCGGCATGAGTTTTTACGACGCTTCTTGTCGGTTTAAATTATTATGATTTCTCTCGCGAATTCGCAAGATCCAAAAATGTTTTAGGTTAGGTTAGGTCCCGATTACTTAGTCTGCTCCTCAATTATACTGTACGACTATGGTGTCAGTCGTATCTGCCGTGCAGAAGTCTCACGCAGAGGAGGATCGGGGAAAGAGCACGAATATCACGCTCAATCCGCTACCCCTTACGTTACACTCCCAACAGGGCCCTCTACGAAAGGCTCGGTATCCACCTGGAGAAAATTCGACAATGGGGCCACGATCGAATCTCCCAGGCTTCAAGCTTACCTCCGCGGGATAACCTAACCTAACGTCTCTAAAGAACTAGGATAATCGGTGTCTGACACCGAGTTCTCCTAGCCTAAAGGATTATGATCAAATCGAACTGAGAAGGTACCTCGAGGAGCCTGCTCAGCCGACTGACCTCGATCGCCGGTTTGCTCGCTCTTTTATACTCGCCTGGCCGGTGGCTTGAGACCAATCGCGATCGAAGGGATAATCGATGGCCAATCCAAAAATTGGAGTCCTCGTGGCCAACCGGCGTCGTTCCCGCGCGACCTCGGCGCCACGTCTTGTCGACTTCGTGAGCGCGGCAAAATTTAAATCGTATGTGAGCGGGAGCTGGGTGGGCTCCCGTCTCAGTATAGATACTGAAAAAAAAAATTCCATTTTTCGTTTTTTTAGGTGACTCAGTCCCCTTAACGATAGACAGTTATTGGCATAGGCCTCTCCATATACGAGACGACTTATAGCTATAGTGATTACGTTTTTTTTTCTATCTTCAATAAGTTCTTGTCTTGTATTCGTCTTATAGGATGAGTGACCGTTTAGATCGAAAATCCATTAGTTGGATGGGTGACCGTAAAAATTGAGAATTCCTTTGTTGGATAGGTGACCGCTTAACCCTTTGAGTCATAAATTTTTTTCTTACATGCAATTCACTTGAAATTTGATTCGCGGGGGTTTTTGAGGTCGCTGATTACAAATCCCAAGTCAAAATTCAGTATCTCAAAATGGCGGTTCCAATATGGCGGACAAAAATGCAAAAAGCTTATTAATTTCGACGAAATTCGGTATTCCGGGGTTTTTAAGGTCGCTGATTACAAATCTCAAGTCAAAATTCAGTATTGTCAAATGGCGGATCCAATATGGCGGACGAAAATGCAATAAATTAATCAATTTTGACGAAATTCATTACAGGGCGGTTTTTAAGGTCACTAATTACAAATCCCAAGTTAAAATTCAGTATTTCAAAATGGCGGATCGAAAATGGCGGACGAAATTGCAATAAATTAATTAATTTTGACGAAATTCATTATTGGGGGGTTTTTGAGGTCGCTGATTACAAATCCTAAGTCAAAATTCAGTATTTCAAAATGGCGGTTCCAATATGGTGTTACGTCCCGTAAAGTTTTAACGAAACGTCTCGCATCGCAGCGAGCCCGCGCCACGCGCCACGGGCCGGAATCTGCAGCGTCAGCAACGTTCAACGCACATACGGAGGCGCGCGATAAATCGCGCGTCGCCGATCCCACAGTGCGCACAAAATCCCTCAACAATAATTGCTGACCCTGACGATTCCACCACCGCCCTCACGATGCACGCACTGCGATCGATCGAGCATAAATACCCAATTCCTCCAACTTGCGGGCAGTCTCCGATCCACTCAGCATCGGTATAGATCGGGTTGGAACTCCGCGATAAGTATCTACCGGATTATCTAATCTCCGTATACCTTGCGGGATAGTAATTGTAGTGTCAATCGGGTCGCGTGTTACTGTTAGTTCAATTAATATTAGATTCGGGGTTATTTAATAACGTTTAAACATTCCCTCTAAACAACTCGCGTATTTGCGAATAATCGTCGCGGTTAATCTTCGGGTTCGTTCAATTTCCCACGAACGGGTCGTCGTGCGTAAATCGACCGGGATGTAAAGAGAACCGTGAAGTTCGTGTGTGCAAAAATTATAGAAACATTAAGTGTATTCTCGCCTCAAGCGAAATGCTTGTGTAGTGTATAAGACAGTCAAACAAGGTGAACGTTCTAAACAGCTGCGACTGTGCCGGCAGAAGCGTGGCTCTGGTATCTTGTAACCCGAGCACACGCTGATAGCGGCCGAGCGCCTGCGCGAGAAATCCACCGGCCGCACAGTACAGTCTGATCTCGCTGTGTATTAAAGTAATCATTTAACTATAATAATCAAGGAACAAGTAATTCGGTAAATTCTGATAAACAAGATTGTAACAATATATCATTTATGTTCCAAGGGAACTTAAACTCTATTTAATTTCAACTCCTTCATCAAAACCCAATCCATGTGATTTTGAAGGACCGTGCCTGTAGAGGACGGAGTTAAGAACGAATCCAATAATAAAAATAAACCTCGCGATTCTCGTGAGGGTTAGCGTGTGTCCGTACGATACGCCCCCGCACGTCACAAGCTAAATGGTGTCAGAAGTGGGATGCTTCTTTAACGATCCTTAAAAATCGAGAGTGAATTTTTGGGTACAATTAACAACAAAAATTAAAATCAATCATTCAAAAATTACCGCTCGAAAAATTTTCCCTAAAGTCAAGGTTGGCTATCAAAAATCTCGCTGATAACCACCTTCCAAAAAAATTTCGCGTAAATCAATTAAACAAGTTTCGCCATCCTGGGATTCGCATTTCCGTCAATAAAAAAAAATAAGAAAATCAGCACTACCATGCCAGCCAACGCGGCTGCGGATTTGGACGTGTCGACGCGTTTAGTAGAAAGCTTCACTGCAGCCATGGGAAACATGTCTCTGCAGAATAAGCTGAGTCAGATTCCCCGATTTGACGGGAAGAATATGTCTCTGCGAAATTATATCATTGACATAAAAAATGGTGCTGCCTTTATTCCCGACGGATCGGAACCACAATACGTAGAACAATGTATCGCTCGACTGGAGGGTCGAGTACGCGACATGTTTTACGGTGAACGAGTCAACACGGTCAAAGCGTTTATTTCACACTTGAAAAAACGGTTAGCCAAAGGGCGCGATTACGACTTTTTCACCGATGCCATCGTGAACATCAGGATGCAGCAGGATGAGTCACCCGGGGAACTCTACGACAGGCTCCGGGTACTCCTTGACGCCGCCAGGTCAGCTTATAAAGCGGAATATGGTGTCAACCATCCGGAGGTAGAGAGGGACCCGCTACAGAAACGGGCTCTCGCCGCTTTCATCGACGCGTTACCAACACCAATGGCCGAGGCAGTGGACCTGCGTGAACCTACAACGCTGAGCCAAGCCTTCGAACTTGCCGAAAAATTCGCGATAAAGGAGGTGCGGAGAAAACGAGCAACGCTAGACTACGACAAGGTAATGTACGCCACCGAAGCCAGCCAATACCCGTCCCGGCGATGGGAGAACGATCGCTTACGCTCGCGTGACCGACTAGAAGAACGGGGTACGTATCGGGACAAAAGCCCGCGATACCAGTCTCAACATTCGCGCGGAAATTATCGCGACGCCAGTCCATACTACCGTGGAGAATACCGCCGCGACAACTCCCTGAATCGGTACGGAAATCAGGGGGACTATAACAACAAGCCCAGGCAAGACCCTGACCCAGAGTGGACGAGCCCAGACTACACCGCAGTACCAGCGGGAGAAATGAAGAATTACAAGGACGGCCGACGACCATTCGGGGTAGTCAAAGTGCCACTCTCCGGCGAAGGTACCGCACCCCGTACTGGACCCATAGGATGTGGAACAAGAAATTGCGTCCGCATCTATAGCGGGTGTCCCTGCTGCTACAGAGGGGAATCTTGCGGCTGCTGTCCAAATAATCGAACAACGGATACCCGCCGCTCGGGCGGAGCAGCGACGCGCGCCATCGAAGCCTCCACTCCGAATGCAGTCACTGCCACTTCCAGCAAGTGCAATCTGGCGCAACCAACGTATTGCCAAGGCCCGGCAGAGGCTTTCACAATCCTCTGGACTAAGCACGCGGTCGAATCACCAGTAGTGGAACTAGCTGCCCCGGAACTCCGACAAAGAAAGGGCACATTCTTCCTCGATATGGGCACAGAAGCATGCTTAATCAAACTACAAGCACTAAGCAATCAGGTCCCTATCGATACTACCCAGAAGATCTTCGTCGCAGGGATCGCGGAAATAGGGGTGCAAACCCTCGGTACCGTGATGATCCACCTCAGCGAGAGACCGACCAAGTTCAATGTGATGGTCGATCTGCCCATCAACAGCGATGCCCTCGTCGGCAAACCGTACTTCCGGGAAGAGAAAGCCGAAATCTCGTTCAACCACAACACCTTGGTTACCATCAGTGATCCTATTAGTCCCAAGCCTTTCATCGACACGAATCCACACCACCTGAACTACAATGGTGGAACGGAAAAAAGGATAATGATCGCAAACGAGGTAAGATCAACGAGAGTATTCACCCTGCGCGCCCGAAGTCAACAAAAGATAGAGCTGGAAGTCATCAACACCGATCTGACAGAAGGGTATCTACCACGCATAGACATGCCTGATGGGCTATACCTAGGGGAGGTACTGGTCACCCAACGGGCAGGAGTGTGCCAACTATACGCAATCAACACCACAGATGAAGACGTAAAAATCGAGGTCAACCCTCAAGAACTACTACCTTTCACGTACATAGATCCTGATAGCGAAACACAACTCGAGGATACTGAATCCAGCGACGCAGCCGCTTGTCCACCTGAAGACAGAGTGGAGAAGATTCTCGAAGCACTACGGCTAGAGCGCTTAAACGATGAAGAACGCGATCATGTACGCGAACTAGTTGAAGAATACCCCGAAAGGTATAAACTCCCAGGAGACAAATTGCAATGCACCCAGCGGGTTTATCACTGTATACCAACCATCGACGACCTGCCAATAAACACGAGGCAATACAGATTTCCAATAGTGCACAAAGCCGAAGTGGAGCAACAGGTACAAACAAAGCTGCGTGATGGTATCATCGTCCCGTCGCAGTCACCATACAACTCACCCGTATGGATAGTACCGAAGAAGCCGGACTCACAGGGACGACCACGCATGCGAATGGTCATCGACTTCCGAAAACTAAACGAGAAAACGATCCCGGACGCGTACCCGCTGCCGAATATACTGGAAATCCTCGACCAATTGGGGAGAGCAATGTACTTCTCAACATTCGACTTGGCGAGCGGGGTTCAGTAGATACCTATGGATCCCCAGGATAGCGCGAAAACCGCGTTCTCCACCCCCAACGGGCACTATGAATACTCCCGAATGCCCGAAGGCCTGAAGAACGCCCCAGCGACCTTCCAGAGGCTAATCGACAACGTGCTGCGGGGATTGCAGGGAACCAAACTATTCGTGTACCTGGACGATATAGTCGTTTTCGCGACATCGCTGGAGGAGCATAAGGTAAAGGTACGCCGCCTCATGAGACGACTGGAAGAGGCCAATCTAACCCTGCAACCCGACAAATGCGAGTTCCTGTGCCACGAAGTGGCGTATCTAGGACACATCGTTGGCCGTAACGGACAACGTATGGACCCAAAAAAACTAAGAGCCGTGAAGAAGTTCCCCGTACCGAAAACCCAGAAAAATGTGAGACAGTTCCTAGGATTGGCAGGGTACTACCGGCGATTCATCCCCAACTTCTCGGCACGCGCAAAACCTCTGTCGGACTTGTTGAAGAAGGGCTTAAAGTTCGAATGGAAGGCTGAACAGAAACGAAGCTTCCGGGATCTACGCAGGGCATTGTGCGAGGAGCCCATACTACAGTACCCAGATCTAAACAAATCCTTCATCCTAACCACGGATGCCTCAGACATCGCCTTGGGGGCAGTGCTAGCCCAAGAAAAGGATGGGATCGACTTGCCCATCGCGTACCATTCCCGGGTACTGAACAAGGCCGAAACGAACTACTCCACCACCGACAAGGAGTGCCTCGCAGTGATCGATTCAATAGATCATTTCAGCTCGTACCTAAACGGGAAGAAGTTCAAGCTTGTAAGCGACCATGAACCTCTGAAATGGATCGGGGCTATGACCGACCCTGGAAAACGCTTCACGAGGTGGAAACTAAGAATGCGTCGTTACGACTACGAATTCGAATATAAGCCGGGGAAACTGAACTCCAACGCCGACGCGCTATCGCGCAACCCTGTGCCGCAAGAACAGTCCAGCGCCAGCGAAGCAACAGAGACGGAAACTTGCCAGGTCCTCCCTCTCAAAACAAAGGGGGACCCACCAAAAGCTCCATTCAGAATACCTGAAAAACCCGCCACTACCAACAACGCCCGCTGCCACACCCAATTACAAAGAGGATACCGGCGAGTCCAGCACGGAATCCTCAGGCGTGCCCATTCACAGGGCACACCGAAGCATGCTACCATCAGCGCCTCCACCAGTAAGAAGACTCAGGCCACCAAGAAGAGAAAAAGCCGCAGAACCCAGAGCAAAACCGGCAAGCTCCAGTACACCAACTCTCTCAAAAGCTGCCGCCACCGTAGTGGAAATGAGCTCCGCTGCAGAAGACACGGACGACAGCGTGTTCGAAGAGCCCGCGAAAACCAGCGCCCTGGCAGAACTGGAAGACCACGGATCGGAGGCCAAAGAACCTGCTGAACGAAACACAGACGAGGAGCTCGAGAAAATCCAAGAGGAAATCCAGAAGTCCATCAGCAACTTCGATGAGTCACTGCGCATGCTCGAGGAGCGATTCCTTGCCGAAACTCCAACAACAGAAATCACGGGGGAGCTACCAGAGATAGCCTCAGACGGAGAAGCGGATACCGACGAGGACATCGCCCGACGATCACTGTGGGAAATGGACCCATACGACGAAGAAAGCGGCGACGCAGAATTGACCAGGCGAATTGACAAACTGTCTGAGTCATTCCCTGCAACAACGGATCAGGAATTACTGAAGCGGCTGGTCGAAGCCGAAATCACCATGCGACCAAGCGACAAGTCCAACGAGGAAGACGAAAATCAGCAACCCTCGGAACAGAAGCCGAACCACGAAGCCACCAGGGATGGAACCGAAATCACCAGCGTCACAGAAGAGCGCAGCAATTCGGAACCAACAGCTTCAGGCATCAAACTTCCCGAACGTGCAAACGCAGTAGCGGAAGAACAGCCAGCCGACGCCAAACGGCGACGCACAGTCAGATTCTCCCTCCCGGGGGAGGAAACACTGCCCACCGCACGTTCTACACCCTTCCCAAGCCGCACTCAAAAACGCAGCACACCGGGGACACAAGATCACCACAAAGCCATGAATCAACTAAACAACGAACTCATCATCGAAGAGACAGCGGAAGAGAACCCGGAAAGAGAGGACGGAACGATGGAAACACCCAACCACCCGGACAGCAAAGAAGTCGACGCGGATGCCGTGGGTTCCGAAGACGAAGAGATAGCAGCTCCTCCAGCCGAAGAAAAAAAAACAGAAATGCGACATCACAGGAACACGCGAATGCCTACCGTACAAACCCGACAACGTAGCGCATTTTATTCCGGCAGACGGGGAATTGACCACACCGATCGCAAGAATCCTCGCGGACCTCGGGAAAATCAACGGAGACGACCTGAGAGAGAAGGGTTTAACGGTCGGTCAAATCGCCGTGACCCCTAGCGGACGGAATAAAGTATACAGCATCGTAGCCAAGCAACGATACCTAGAAGAGACGGAACCTGAGAATATAAAGCAGGGGCTAACTAACCTAAAAGAAACCCTCCTGAAAACTCACGTGAAGAGCTTGCGGATCTCGCGCTCGGGGGACATCACCGACACCCTACCACCACAGGAACTCGTACAGACCATCGATGAAACATTCCGCAACACAGGGATAGCCATCACCCTCTGCTACGGGAAGATTCAACTGCCCCCCGAAGAACAGCGTACCGAAATCATCGAGGAATATCACAGCAGCTTGGCCGGCGGACACCGTGGAGTTACGAAGACGTACCGGAAAATCCGTGAACGTTACCATTGGCCATCGCTACGGAACGAAGTACAAAACTACATACGAAGCTGCCGAAGCTGTCAAGAAAAGAAACTGACCCGCATACGCACACGGGAACCCATGATCATCACCGATACAGCAGTAGACGTGTTCGACAAAGTCGCGCTCGACACAGTTGGACCACTACCAACAACGCCGAACGGCACCAAACACATACAGGACACACTATCCCGTTACTGCATCTCCGAACCGATCCCGGATCTGAGGGCAACCATAATCGCCGAGGCAATGGCACGACGCCTGATTTGCCACTTCGGCGCCCCCCGAGCGATTCTCACCGATCGAGCAACTTCGTTCAGGAGCAGCCTCATACGTGAAATTGCGAAGATATTCAAGATCAAGCAGCTTACAACCTTAGGGTATCGCCCCCAGACCAACGGAGCTCTGGAGCGGAGCCACATAATGCTGATCGAATACATCAAGCATTACGCACAAAGCTACGATGACTGGGACCGACTTCTACCATTCGCCGAGCTCTCGTACAACACGTGCGTGCACGAAGCAACCAATTTCACCCCCTACGAGGTAGTCTACGGAAGATTGCCAAGATTACCCAGCGCCTTCCCAACCGAAAGAAAACTCGCGACGTACAACTCGTTCGTAGGTGAGCTGATCGGACGCATGTCTGAGATCCACGAGATTGCTGGAAAAAACACCAACAAGGCAAAAGAGCGATCAAAAGAAATTTACGACCGGAAAGCCCGGCCCTTCGAAGGTAGCGTCGGAGACGAAGTCTGGGCAAAGAAAATGGTCCGCGACGGGAAACTTGACGGCCACTGGAACGGGCCGTATACAATAGTAGAAAAGACAGACAGGCACGAGGTAGTGGTGCAAGGACCAACTGGCACTCGATTCCGCACACACACCGACAACGTCAAACCTTCATACATTCAAGAGCCCACCTCTTCCCCAACGATATAAAAAAAAAAAAGGCACCGTTGACGGAATCGACGAGGGCGTCGATTGTAAAAGGGGGGGATGGACAATATAAAAAACAGAAATTTTTTTTCCTCCCGTTAAAAAAAAAAAAAAAAAAAAAAAAAAAAAACACCGTTGACGGAATCGACGAGGGCGTCGATTGTAAAAGGGGGGGATGGACTCATACGATACCGCAGAAAGGAAAAATACTTTTTTTTTTGCTGACGAAGGAATCGGAGCAAAGGAGGGGAAAACTGTCGATTGATGGATCCGAGCCGTTAAGCGACACCCAAGCCGGTGACCAATTCAGTTAATCACGAGCAACCTAGCCGAATACAACAGTTCACAGTGAATTAGATCAATGGTTCAGAGGGAAAATTCGACTATCTTGGATCCAGTTGAGAAGTTATCCTCCTCCCAGCTGATCAACGGGACAGGCGACTTTGCAGTGAACCTGAATTTCAACATCAATCTGGTCCTCATCGAGGCTCTAAACCCAGAAGCCAATCTACTTTCGGTTGCTGACATTCACATCAACACCACAGCCGGTTCCGTACTATCGCTTGGACTCATACTCATTCCGTCTACGCTTGGATCGGTGTATCCTTACCACATAGTAACGCAATTACCAGGTGTGTACGCCGAACTCACGCACTCTCATGAAATAGTCGGAATAATTGGGAACTTGTCAACCTTTGATCAAACCGATAAACGTTGTCTGGAATATTAGACGTGCGGCCGCTCAAACAATTATTTTGGAGGCGAATAGTACCAGGTATCAAGGTGAGATCTGCCAAGCATCTTGGTCGAGTAAAATTACCTATACCGAGGTGAGAACTACGCCGCTTAGATATAAGAACTCTACACCTTTCAAGGCGAATATTACCGAGTATCAAAGTGAGATCTGCCAAGCATCTTGGTCGAGTAAAATTACCGATACCGAGGTGAGAACTTACGCCGCTTAGATATAGAAAAAGAACGAGAGCACGTGTATATTCCAGAAAAGGGAGAAGGTACTTAATCATCCCGAAAAGCTGACTTTTCATGGGGAAAGCGAAAAATCGGCCAGGACGAAAGACCCGTATCCGAAGAGCGAAAGTGGTAGCCATTCAAACGGAAATTCTGGAAATACGAGCCACCTCTGTTAACAACGACGGAGCAACCGCAGAAGGAAACGGGATTCCGGATACGAAGCGAGAGGAAAAAGAAATTCTATCATGGCATTCACTCGAAGTACGCTATATGTACTCGTCGGAGCAACCCTGTTTCAACTTGCACTCACCGAAGGGAACCTCACCAGTGACAACTCATACGCAAACATCGTTATTGAGGATAGACCAGGACTGTATTACGAAAAGGTGTCATCGTTGAGGCTACAGCACGCCGATTGGAGAATAAGCGTGTTTATTGACGTTCAGGAATTCATCGACGTATTTCCACGACTTGACGTGAAAATCTACAGTGCTCTCGATGTGTGCCAGCGGACTAACACACGTGAAAAATGTCGTGAATTATTGCGACAAGATTACATCTTCAACCGGTTACAGCAATCCTCGTGATTTTAAAGGACCGTGCCTGTAGAGGACGGAGTTAAGAAGGAATCCAATAACAAAAATGAACCTCGCGACTCTCGTGAGGGTTAGCGTGTGACCGTACGAGACGCCCCCGCACGTCACAAGCTAAATGGTGTCAGAAGTGGGATCGGCGACGCGCGATTTATCGCGCGCCTCCGTATGTGCGTTGAACGTTGCTGACGCTGCAGATTCCGGCCCGTGGCGCGTGGCGCGGGCTCGCTGCGATGCGAGACGTTTCGTTAAAACTTTACGGGACGTAACAATGGCGGACGAAAATGCAAAAAGCTAATTAATTTAGACGAAATTCGGTATTCGGGGGTTTTCGAGGTCGCTGATTACAAATCCCAAGTCAAAATTCAGTATTGTAAAATGGCGTATCCAATACGGCGGACGAAAATGCAATAAATTAATCAATTTTGACGAAATTCATTCCAGGGCGGGTTTAAGGTCGCTAATTACAAATCCCAAGTTAAAATTCAGTATTTCAAAATGGCGGATCTCCCAAGTTTCTTACGTCGTGCAGTTTTATCCGCTGGACACTTTCGTCAAATTAGGATTGATGAGATATTATGGGAAAGCTATGAATTCTCATAGCTGTCATTTCGGTATACTAAATCCCCAAAAAAGCACCACAAATAGTGTAAAAAACGTGAGACAAGTAAATTTATATACATTGTGTCTGTTTTGGAAAAAGTAGATAAATCCCCAAAAAACACCTCATGTTCGAGATAATTATTAATTGAGCGGATCGGAGGAGGATAATGTAGGCACGTGAACGACGCGGAGCCGAGTTCTTGTAAAAGACAAACAGTAAAATATTTATTTAGCAACTCTTACAATTAGTATAAGAAAAATAGTAAATACGGAGAAGGGAGAAAGCGGAGACGCTTCGACTCGGTGCGTTCACGCTTGGCCGTCGGGGCTAACTGCCCTTGCGGGCGCTTCGTGGAATCGAGAGCGGCTTCGGCGAAAAGAATATATATTTCCGCGAGACATAGGCTCGAGAACTCGGCGAGTTTTGACGAACGTCAACAACTCGCGAGAGCGATGACCCGAGTCCGAGGCTAGCTCCGGCTTCGCTTCGCGCACGGCGTTCGCGAAACGGCGACGAAATCCCAAACATTCCATCCGCCTCGTCGAACGACGAAATATCGAGAGCTCCGATGCTCACTCGTCGCTTTTCTCGAGGGCTTCGCGCTTCGACAGAATGCAAAGGTTCACGACGGGTTTCTTGAGCGTCGTCGATGATGTCGTGACGGTGACCACGCGGATGTGCCCGTCTTCTCCTGGGTGCGTGGCTACGACGCGAGCGAGCGGCCACTTCGTCGGAGGAGACGTCTCGCTCGTCACGAGAACGAGGTCGTCGATTTGCAGCGGCGGTTGTGGCGTGTGCCACTTCGGACGCGCCTGGAGCTGATGAAGATATTCCGCGGACCAGCGGCTCCAGAAGCTGTCGCGCATCTGCTGCACGTGCTGCCAACGCGAAAGACGAGAAGTCGGCAGATCGTCGAGCGGAGGCTCGGGAACAGCAGACGGGGGAGCGGCGACGAGAAAGTGGCCCGATGTGAGCGCGTCGAGATCGTCGGGATCGTCGGTGAGCGCGCAGAGTGGCCGAGAGTTCAAACAGGCTTCGATCTGCGTAAGAAGCGTGGCCATCTCTTCGAACGTGAGGGTTGTCTCACTGATGACTCGCCGAAGATGATGCTTGACCGATTTCACCGCGGCTTCCCAGAGGCCCCCAAAGTGCGGCGCGGAGGGAGAGTTGAACCTCCACTCCACGCCGTCGCTCGCGAGAGCGCTCGCGATTCTCGCGCTTCCCGCGGACGCGACCGCATGGTTGCTACGCATTTCTTGGAGTGAATTTCCCTGACTTTTCCAGGTTTTCAGATGGTTAATTATATTTTTCCATAAGATACTTTGAAAAGTTGGGAAATTCAAAAATTCTCTATCATTTCCCTGTTTTTCAGAATATTTTACAATGTTTCTTCAAATTTTTTCATTTTTACCTTACATATTGCAATTTTTTGTCAAATTTTCCAATTTTTCTCGAACATGTCGCAATTTCTCTGGAACATTTTTAACTTTTATCGTAATTTTGCCAATTTCTTTCAAAATTTTTCATTTTCATCTAAACATTTCGTAATTTTCCTTGAATTTTTCAATTTTAATCGTACATTTTTCAATTTCCCTTAAAATTTTCGAAATTTTATCGTAGATTTTGGAATTTCTCTTAAAATTTTTCAATTTTCATCCAAAATTTCCTTAAAAAATTTCCAATTTTTATCGATATTAGAAAATGTTCACAAAAAAACGTTATGTAATATATCTCAATTTTTTTTTAAATCCCGAATTTTTTCAAATATAATTAAAATTATCCAATTGTTACATACAGCAATTCGCGTTCCTCGTACTGTCGTATATTCGAGATACCGATCTGTTTACAAAACTCGTCAAATATTCGTTCCTCCAAGTTATCTAAAATTGTTTGAATTTTTCGAATTTCTTTATGTCTCTCCGCAATAGATTCCTCGATCCATATCCGTAGTAACCATGGTGTATGTGCATCGGAATATCGTAATTTTCTTCGATTGCATGAAAACAAGTTTGAAAACAAAAACCCAAAAATGAACAACAATTAAAAAAAAAAGTGACGTTAAATATTGATTTTTTTTGGGATGATGGGATTAGCCCATTTCATCGTTCCCTGAATGTTCTGCAGCATTTCTTTTCGGTTCATGTCTCGGTTGACGCAGAGTTCCGCACTGCAGATCAATGATTCTGGTATACTGTGGCCAAAGTAAGCATTTGCCTTTGTTTTCAGCATCGACGAAGTATTTAACAGCAGTTAAAATGTCTTTAGGAATTCCCTCTCGGGCCCGTCTTTGCCCGTCGTGAGCCGGGTTAGTTAATGCCCCGACTGCCGTCATAGTTTTCAATCTATCCTTTCCCACGAGGATTACCATGAGTCTTCTCACCATCTCTGATGGCCTGTGTCTGAATCGTAGGACATCCATTGTCAGCGTCGATTCAGAAACGTACACTCCGGATCCTGGTTCAAGTTCAACCTCTGCACCCGTCGGATAGTCTCTGCGCCTTGGGCTATGGTTTTCTGAATCATAATTTCGACGTCTTCGTCTTGATGACGCACGCGTAGACGAACATTGACACGATACATGTCGCTCAGACGTATTCGGTGAATCGTGCCCCTCCAGAGGTTCTACGAATTTCCTCCGTACAGCCAAGCTTCTCTGAACTATTTGAGTGTCGACAGGAGGAACAATATTTGAACGATGGTCCGACGCAGAATCCCTTGAACTGCCACTTCCGCTACGAGAGAATGAAGAACGGTATTTGCTACGTAGCTTGTTTGGAGAACGGTTTTGGCTGCGAGACTCGAGCGGAAAACAGCTTGGGCCGCGTGGCTTGTTCGGAGAACGACTTGCACTCCGTGGCTTGATCGCAGAACGACTTGGGCTACAGGGCTTGGGAGTGGGACGACTTGAGTTGCGAGATTTGAGCGGAGAACGGCTTTGAGGCTTGAGCGGGGAACAACTTGGTGTGCGAGGATTCGGTGGGGAATGACAGTGGGGGCTGCAAGGTTTAGGTGGAGAACGCCTTGGCTTCTTGGTTTGTGTGGTGAACGGTTTCGGCGGTGTGACTTCAGCGGAGAACTATGTCGGCTGCGAGACTTGACCGGAGAACGACTTCAGCGACGAGACTTGTGCGGAGAACGGTGTCGGTGGCGAAGGTTGATCGGAGAACGACGAGTTGGGCTGCGTGACTTGAGTGGAGAACGACTTCGGCGGCAGCTTGGGCTGCGAGGCTTGCGGGAATCTGTAAAAAAATTATTATTATTATCATATATATATATATATATATTGTGATTTGCACGAAATATTGCCGTTGAGTGAAAGCGATGTTTCGGTCAATTCCTTTTATTATATGTTTGTTTTTGTGCCGGGTGGAATTCGGCCTCTGGGCTGCGCGGGAGAATTTATCGATTTTTATTTGGTTTTCGAGAAGCCTTCAGAGGTTGCGTAACTCTCACTGGTCTAACGACCGAGATACAATTTCATCATCAGCTTGTATCGATGTAAGTGGGAATTCTTGAACGCGATTCTCTTGTCTGTCTCTTTAAAGCTATTGTTCCGACTTCTACGTGTGTTGGCGCTAATCGCCTTACCGATACCTCGGGCCCGTGTGAGTGTGTGGTCGGCCTGTGCGTTTCCGCGTGCGTTCCAACTACCCGTCGCGAAGCTCGATTTGGACGTGTTTGTCTACGAATTTATGCCCAGGTGTTCGGCAAGCGCGATGGCTGATGAATGCCGGCACCGTTTTCTCGGAATATTAAATGTCTTGTATTTACTTTGTGTACCTTTGTTTGAATCTATCTGCTACCGAATGCTAATGACTCGAATTCTCAAAACTGCGTTGCAGTGAGCAATATTAACAAAACGTGAGAAAGCCTACTTTCCAAAAGTACCGATCGTTTAAAACACCGCGCGAAATCCAGGCGTAGTTCCTGAAGCCGGGGATGCTCAGCGTGACTGTACGCAATGTTCGAAACAACGAGTATATCGGGAACGGAGGATAAAGGACTTCTTAATTAAAATGTACAACAGGGAGGATAAACCTAACCTGAGGAGGCCGGGGATGCCTAGCAGGAGCGTGAATGCGACGGCTCTATGCCGTATGGCACTCACGTATAAAAGAAAACACAATACGTGCTTCAAGAAGCCGGGGATGCTCAGCGTGATTCTAATGAATCCTTGAATTAAATATTGCGATTGAAGAGTTACTCCTTCCGAGTCCCAGGAAAAGAGAGTAGCTCGTTCGGTGATATCGGCGGTGATCGTTGATAGCGATGTTCTCGGATGACCGTCGACGGCGATGGGGCGAAAGAAAATATTTTATAGCTGACTGAAGTCTCGAAGTGAATATGTTAGAATAAGTGCTTGAGCTATCGTGCCTCCTGCTTTTATAGGCACGATAGGCTCTGTTACATGACGTCGCGTGACGTCATGAGGTCGTGCGATCCGTGGCGGACTGCAACGGTCATAATGCCTTAATTAGGGGGAAGAATGGAAAAATGCTCAACCGTTGAATGTCGCTAAGTTGCGCTTGGAATCGTCGAGTCCGTTCGGTGGGCTTGGTGTTTGGGGCGTGAACCGATATCTAACGGTTGTCTTCGCTTATTCTCGTCTGTGATTGTAGGAGCCCACCGACGCTAAGGCGTTCCGAATTATATTTTGACTTCGGTCTCGAGTCGGACCGGTGTCGCGGGTCGAGCCGTGTTTATCTTTTTCTTTCCGCAGAGTAACGGCATTTACTCCTTATTATTAGAATTACACAGGGGGGGTAAATGTCGCGTCACAATATATATATATATATATATATATATGCGTGGTTGCTACACATTTCTCAGACTAAAATTTCCTGACTTTTCCAGGTAGCATCGGTATGACAAACACGAAGAAGGAGTAGGAGAGAGGATAGTTAGAGAAATTCTGTGTTGTGGGGGTGGGCGAAGTTAGTCGTAATTTCATTTTTTTTAAAATTTTTTCGATGTTGTGAGAACATTTTCGGTTTTTTTCGAATTCCTCAATTTTTATTGAAGGTTATCAATTTTTTTTCATTCTACATTTTCTACATTCTACATCAAACATTTGCAATTATCATAAAATATTTTCCAAATTTTCTTAAAACTTCTGAAATTCTCTATTTTTATTCATATTTTTTAATTTCCATAGCACATTTTGCAAGTGTCCTTAAAATTTTTTCATTGTCATTAGAAATTTTCCTAAAAAATTGGAAATTTACATCAATATTTAAAGATTATCCGGAAAATAACATTACGTTAGGTATGAAAAAATAAAACTCATTAGTTTTTCTGAATGTCAACAACAAATTCCATGACTTTTCCCTGATAATTCCAGAAATAAAAAATCCCCTGACTTCTCCAGGTTTTCCCTGTTTTCCATATCCGTAGTAACAATGGACCGTGAAGAGAGAGCGAAGCTCGGCGTCCGCGCCCACGAAGTTGGTCCCACAGTCGCTTGAGATGGTTCGGCAGAGACCTTGGCGCGAGGTAAACCGCTTGTAGGCGGCGAGGAAAGCATCGGACGAGTAGTCCGAGACAGCTTCGAGATGCACGGCCCTCGTGGAGAAGCACACGAAGACGGCGATGTAAGCCTTCGTGGCTTTGTGTCCTCGACCCTTCGAGGTCCGAAGCTGTATCGGCCGAGCGCGAGACTCTCTCTTTCGGGAGAGCGCCCATGAGCTGCGATGCTGTCGCGGCGCGGAAGCGAAGGCACCGCATACACCGCCCGACGAACGTCTTCACGAGCGATCGCCCCGAGGGTATCCAGAAGCGTTGACGTAGCGTGGCGAGAGTCAGCTGAGTGCCCCCGTGCAGCGTTTGCTTATGCGCGCGATCGACGGGGACTCCCGCGGGACGATGACCGGATGCTTTTCGTCAGCGTTGAGAATCGCTGAGCCTTCCTCCCACGCGAAGCTGCCCTTCTTTGCCGAGAAACGGGTCGAGGCGAGAAAGAGGCCCCTTCGGAGCAGTCGCGGGAGACTGAAGCGCCCCGACTTCGCGCGGGAAACATCGACGCTGCTCGAGCTTCACAAGGTGCGTGAGTGACGCCGAGAGCTCTGCTGGCAGGAGGGTAGCAGCGACGTTCTTCCGGGTGTAGCTCTCGCTGCTCAGGCTCCGTGAATTCCGGATGAATCGTCGGCACCAAGAGGCGATGCGCAGCAGCCGATCCAGGCTCGAGTAACGAGAGAGAAGCTCGGTTGGGTCCTTCCTCGCCTTGGCTGCGCTCAATGAGGTCACTCGCCGCTCCGGAAGCTCACCGTTCTCGCGAGAGGGCTGCGCCGGCCAAGAGCCTGGAGAAGCGAGCAGCCAACGGGGCCCCGACCACCAGAGAGCGTGGTCTCGGAGCTCGGATGCGAGTAGTCCTCGCGACGCACAGTCCACTGGATTCTCCTTCGTTCCCACGTGGCGCCAGCGAGCGTTCGGGAGGGTACGCTGGATCTCCGACCACAGATGGACAGGATAATCGAGAGACAGAGTGGCCAGCACGCGCCTCGCGAGCTCGGCAAGAAGCTGAGCGGCGCAGAGCTCGAGCCGAGGCAGCGAGACTTGTTTCACCGGGGAAACCTTCGTCTTGGCGGCGACTAGAGAAACAGAGCGCGACGATGTAACGACGAGGTACACGACAGCCGTGTATGCCCGCTCCGAAGCGTCCGAGAACCCGTGAAGTGTGATGCCAAGAGTTGTGGACTGTATCCCGAGCCAGCGAGGAACCCGGACGTCCGAGATGCGAGGAAGATGCTCGCAGAACGAGGCCCATCGGAGAGACTCGGTTTCAGGAAGAGGCTCGTCCCACTAGACTCTCAGCAGCCACAGGGACTGCATAAATATCTTCGCTCGAATTGTGAACGGTGAAAGCCAGCCGAGAGGGTCGAAAAGCGACGAAACAGCCGAGAGAACCTTTCTCTTCATTACCGGAGCGTCGCAAGCGAGGGGCGGGCGCTCGAAACCGAAAGAGTCGCACCCTGCCCGCCACGAGAAACCGAGCATATGAAACGCAGACTCCGAGGGAAGAGCGAGCCCCGTTCCAGCGGCGAGGAGCGACGGCGGAAGATGAGAGAGAACGTCCCGAACGTTGGACGTCCACTTTCGAAGAGAGAAGCCGCCCGCCCTTAGCAGCTCGATTACCTTTCTCTGTTTTGCGAGCGCTGTGGTCACGTCATCGGGCCCCGAGAGCACGTCGTCGACATAGACGTCGGCGCGGAGCGTCTCGCTCCCCAACGGGAAGCGCTCCTGCTCGTCGGCTGCTAGCTGTCGCACGACGCGGAGAGCGAGGAACGGCGCGCACGCGAGACCGTACGTTACTGTGCAGAGGCGGTATGCGTCTGGCTGAGCCAACGACTCTCTTCGACACAAAATCCTCTGGAGGTCCCGATCGTCAGGATGGACGAGAACCTGACGATACATCTTTTCCATGTCGGCTGAGAAGACAACGGCGTGCCTTCGCCAGCGAAGTATCACGTCGAAAAGGTCAGGCAGCAGCGGCGGTCCTACGTGAAGGCATTCGTTGAGCGAGACTCCCGAGCTTGTTTTCTGCGAGCCGTTGAACACGACTTGAAACTTCGTTGTCTCGCTCGATTCTCGTATCACGCCGTGATGAAGGACCCGCGTAAAAAAAAAGAATATGGGATTGATTCTCGCCGAGTATTTCGCCGAGTAGCTCGGCGTATCTCGCCGAGTATATCGCCGAGTATCGCGCCGTATCTCGCCGAGTAATTCGCCGAGAATAGTGCACTGTGCTCAGGCCAATATTCTCTTGGCAGCGTCTAAGAAGCTTGGAGAACCGTTCCCAGCTTCTCACCGCGATTGTCGTGAAACCCATTGAGAAGCTCGGAGAACCTGTCAAAACTTCCTACCGCGATTGTCGTGAAAGCGTCTGAGAAGCTTGGAGGATCGTTCCCAGATTCTAACCGCGTCTGTTACGAAGGCGTCTGAGAAGTTTGGAGAACCGTTCGCAGCTTCTTACCGCGATTGTCGTGATTGCGTCTGGAAAGCTTGGAGAACCGTTTCCAGCTTGTTACCACGATTGTCGTGAAATCATGTGTAAATGAAAGGATAACAAAAAGTAGATTTTGACAAATAAAAGGAGAATTTGAAAAACGAAGAAAAATGCCCGAATCCAATTTTTTTCGGCAGATATGAATTCCCCGAGCAAAGTTAAATGCTACTGTCTGTTATTGGCGGTGGAAATTGGAGTAAGTCCCAAACATATTGGAAACTATTGGACATATCTCGCATATATCTTGTTATTTGTCTATCCAAGATTTCTCCAGTGCGCCACAATATTTTTGAGACTTTAAACGAAATTCAACCGCCAATGATGGATTATGGCGCCTAAGTTTGCTCGAGGAACTCATATCCACCGGAAAAAATTGTTTTTAAGCATATTTCTTCGTTTTTTATTTTTTCCTTCCATTTGTCAAAATTTACTTTTTCTTCTTCTTTTATTTACACATGGTTTCATAATTATCGCGGTAAAAAAGCTGGGTTCGATTCTCCAAGCTCCTCAATGGGTGTAACGACAATCGTGGTAGGATACTGGAAACGGTTCTCCAATCTTCCCAATGGAATTCACGACAATCGCGGTAGGAAGCTAGAAACAGTGCTCCAAGCTTCCCGATGGGTTTCATGACAATCGCGTTAGGAAGCTGGAAACGGTTCTCCAAGCTTCACAATGGGTTCCACAACAATCGCAGTAAGAAGCTGGGAACGGTTCCCCAAGCGTCCCAATGGGTTTTACAACAATCGCGGTAAGAAGCTGGGAACGGTTTCCCAAGCTTTTCAATAGGTTTCGCGACAATCGCGGTAAGAAGCTGGGAACGTTTCCCCAAGCTTCTAGATGGGTTTTACAACAATCGCGGTAAGAAGCTGGGAACGGTTCACCGAGCTTCTCAGAGGCTGCCAAAAGAATATTGGCCTGAGCACAGTGCACTATTCTCGGCGAATTACTCGGCGAGATACGGCGCGATACTCGGCGATATACTCGGCGAGATACGCCGAGTTACTCGGCGAGAATCAATCCCATATTCTTTTTTTTTTTACGCGGGGAGGTAATACGCGCTCGTAGGCTCCTTAGCCTCGCGCGGCACGAGCTCCATGTGCCCGAGCGCTTCACATTCCCCGAGAAAATCGCGATATGCGCTCGCGAAAATTTCGTCGCGAGAGGCGCGCTGCTCCTTGCGAGCGAGCACGCGCGAGGCGGCTGTGCGAGACTCTCCGAGCGACGACAACGGTCTCTTGAGAGGGAGGCGCACTGTATAGCGTCCGTTCGGCTCGCGAGAGTGAGTCACTGCGAAGTGCTCCTCGCACTCCTCTTCCTCAGCGGTACGCGATGACGGCGCTGAGATTTCTTCCAGCTCCCAGAAACGCTGAGCAGAAGTGCAGCATCCAACGAAGCGTCGAACGAAACGTGATGGCTTGTGCACGCCGAGCTGGTAGAGCTGAGGTCGAGAACCCTCCCCGAGAGAATCCATCCAAGCTGCGTGCTCTGAATGACAGGAGAGTCGGAAGCTCCTCGTTGCAAGCCGGGAAGGAGAAGCCGCGGCAAGACCTCGGCGCCGAGAAGAAGATCGATGCGGTGGTTCGAAGCAAAGTCGGGATTAGCCAGCGTGAGCCCTTCCAGGTGAGGCCAGTGAATAGAAGGAACGGTTCTCGGCGGTGCGTACGTCGTGAGTCACGGGAGCACCAAAGCTTCGAACTCTAGCTCGAAGCGAGTCGCGACCCTGGACGGGATCCGCAATGACACACGGCCCCGCGAGGTAAGATCGGCTTTGCCTCCGATTCCCGAGATCGCGACCGACGCGGATGCGCGCGAGAGACCGAGTCGCTAAGCGAGGGACTCCGAAACGAAAGAGGCTTCCGAGCCTTGGTCGAGCAGTGCACGAGCGAGCACCGGCGTGCCGCCTGCCGTGAACACGTCGACTATCGCGGTCGCGAGTAGAACGCGAGCCGTCGCCGTGCGCGAGGTGCACCGAGAGCTCATCGCCGCGAGATTGGCGCTCGGCTGAGCTCCTGCTTGCTCGTTCGGCCCGCTCTGCGAGGACCCTGGTCTCGATGCAGTCGGGGCTTCCGTCGGGGGTGCGTTGGCGGTGTGAAGTAGCGTGTGGTGCTTCGCGTTGCAAGTTTGACACAGTCGCTGCGACGGGCAGTCGCGAGCGAAGTGCTGTCCGAGGCAGTTGAGGCACAGCTTCTTTGATAGAACGAAAGCCTTTCGTTCATCGACCGTCTTCGCTCGAAAAGCGTCACACGCACCGATGTAGTGTCCGACTTGGCGTGCAGCGCGGAGATGTTCAGAGTCGTTCTCGGCGAGAATTCTGCGATAGCGAAACTCGGGATGGTGTCGGATGCCGTGATTAGTGCGAAATTCGTTCTCGCTTCGCAACGGGGTTTTAAACTCAATATACCGGTCCCATTGATGGTTACTGACTTCGGGACGTGATTTTCGCATTTATATGAATTGTTTCTGTACTTGGGCACGAGAAAATCCACTGATTCGTCGTGTGAATTCTCGACCAGTGTGTGCGGGTGCTCATTTTGACGCGGATGTCGCACGATGCGAGGTCCGTAAATCGCGGTTCGGTGATTAATTTCACTTCGCAATCACTGTGGGCGTCCACCCGATACTGTACATGATTATTTCTGCAAATATACCGATTGCCCGAATTTTTACATTCCTCGAGATCGTCGTGTTCGAGGCGGAAGTATGAATCGAGGTTGTCAGAAATGGCAGAATATGTCGATCGTGGTTTTATGTAGGGAAACTGGCCCCTTTTGTATTCGAGTATTGATGCGCCGGCAGCGGAATGTTTTTGTAGATCGTGAAAAATTTTAATTCCAAGAGGGGTACCGAGATCATATATATGAGATTTCCGTTTGAATGATAGATCGTGAGATCCGATAGTTTCATTAATTCCGCGGAATATTTTGGTTCCAACGGTACCGGGAATTCTGAAATTGGTCGAGCTCGTTGAATCGCTTTTGCACCCTGGATGATTTGGTGCGGTGAAAGGAGCCGGGGGTGCAATTGTCCTTGTTTCGCGAACAAGATTGCGTCCGTGAGTATCGTGGTGTCCAATTCACATTCTGTAACACTGTGCTCGAGAGCGGCGGCGGCATCGTTGAATTTTTCATTGTATTGTAGCCCATGTACCGAGTTCGCGACGATGCTTATCGCGTGTGTCAAGTTGCTTATGCGACCCGACAGCTGCAGTGCTGTAGCTGTTGTGCGGCGTCTTTCTTCTTTGAATTGTGATTTTATTATATGCGTTTGGTTCGCGAGCAATTCAATGACAGAGCGAGTGTCATTTTCCAGTGCTTCGATCCGTTCGTCGTAAAATTTAGCATCTTCGGCGTCGAGTGGTCCAAAAAGTGCGCGGCTGATCGTTCCGATGAATCCCAGCGGAGCTCGTTTTTATCTCTCCGAATTTTCTTGTGGGTAATCTTGCGTTAAACCCTCGATTTCTAATTGATCTCTACTCATCGCTTTGAGTGTTTCTCCTATTCCTTCGAGTTGTTCGCTTACTGAACAGGAGTATTCTAAACGGCGACATTCGCGCGAAAGATTTACCCAATCCACGGTATGGTGCGCGACTCGTCGTAGAAGTTTTGTCAAGTCGACGTGTGTAACGAGATTCCAAGACGTTTGGTACGTTCTCAAGGTTCCCCACTGATCCGAATATATTCCGGGGATGCCTGCTACGGGTGTTATCGCGTATTGTCCATCCTCTACACCAAACCTGCAACGAGCGAATATGGTGTGAGAACGAGCGTTGGTGTTTCCAGTCAGTGTAAGCATCTTATGTGTTTCACAACCATGCAAACCACGACGGTTTGCATGGTTGTGAGTTTTTGTTGACGTTGCTTTTTCCAGATCTACTGGCCGCAACTTCGCAGCGTTAGGGACTGATGCTGTTCTTCATTCTCCATCTACCTGCCGTGAGCGACGGAACGTATTAAAAAAAACGCGTGGAAAGATTCACCAATGGGTTGACGCAACCGCTCGGTGAAGCTGTCTTCGGAGGAACGGGCTGCAATGTCCCGACGTATGCTGGCATCCGGGATTTTCCGAGTAAGTTTCTACCTTTTTATTCATTCATTCATTCATTCATTCATTCATTCATTCATTCATTCATTCATTCATTCATTCATTCATTCGTTCATTCGTTCATTCGTTCATTCGTTCATTCGTTCATTCGTTCATTCGTTCATTCGTTCATTCGTTCATTCGTTCATTCGTTCATTCGTTCATTCGTTCATTCGTTCATTCGTTCATTCGTTCATTCGTTCATTCGTTCATTCGTTCATTCGTTCATTCGTTCATTCGTTCATTCGTTCATTCGTTCATTCGTTCATTCGTTCATTCGTTCATTCGTTCATTCGTTCATTCGTTCATTCGTTCATTCGTTCATTCGTTCATTCGTTCATTCGTTCATTCGTTCATTCGTTCATTCGTTCATTCGTTCATTCGTTCATTCGTTCATTCGTTCATTCGTTCATTCGTTCATTCGTTCATTCGTTCATTCGTTCATTCGTTCATTCGTTCATTCGTT
>OZ001253.1:9497676-9562055 GCA_963924025.1 Ischnus inquisitorius
TGAATTCTCCCTTTCCCAAATTACATCACGTGACGAGAATCCTCGCGAGTATAAAAGCTCGAACTCCGAGGAATCGAGACTGACTCAATCACTCATTTACCCACTTACTACGTTGTGAGTTCTATATCTTCGACAGAATGAAATTTACACACAAAAAAAGACAGAATTAAAATATCAATGAATACAAATTCAAATAATCATAACTCGGCCGAACGCAATCGAATTTTTTAGAATCTCTATATTTTAAAGACAAGTCATAGAAACGCGTAATTTTTTGTTTGGTTAGTCTAACCCACGAAGCTTGCCATTATCATCGTTAAAATTCACATTTAGAGGACCAACAATCTATATAAGTATTCACAATTCATCAGTCACACATTCAGGCACGAACAATCTTATTATGATTTCATTTGTAGCTTCGGTTCATCTTAAACTCATTATCATTCCTTTTCAATAACTAAAATTTCGTCAATCACAATCACAACACAATTACGAGTCAAACCTACCAGTTTTCGTTTTTTCTCTCTATGACTCCACTCGCCTTCTCGCTCGCATAATTCTCGACTCAGAATACCGGATAATAAATACTGATCAGTTTATAAGTACATCGAAAGTGCAACGGTACTCATCTCGATTTTGTAGATGGTAGAAAAAATCCCACGTTGGCTCTATTCTCTCCGGGTCGGAAATCTTGTAGCTCGATAGAGGATGCTCCCTTCGATCCTTCGTTCTCCCGGTCGTCTCCCGGTTGGCCACCCCGGGAAGACAGATGGATAAATATCGGGGATCGATAACCGCAGCAGTCCGTAAGGGTCGATTGTAAGGACGAACGTCCTCGGCACACGTCTGCGTCGTTCGGCGCTCCGGAGAGAAAGAGGCTGAGGCGATTTCGTGATTTTCGGAGCAAGACTCGATCGACGTCATTCGCGACCGTGTCGTCACATTAGTTTTAATATGGCAGCCAGCGATTGATTGCTGGCGCCCTCGATCTCATCGATCTGTTGCGCGACGTTCCGCGCGAACTTTTGTATCTCACAACGTCGTTAGACATTTACTTCATTTATTCGTGCTTAGCACTTAGATTTGATAGTCGTGCTAAGCACAAAATCCTCTGTAATACAGATCCACGAGTTTGTGACTTGCATACGGCATAGCGCTGTCCAAGCCACACTCTCTGCTAGGCAACCCCCGGCCTACTTTCTTTGCTAGGCAATCCCCGGCCTCTTCGAATACAATTTCATTGTTAATTATTTTTAATTCACTTTTCTGTATTTAACGAGAATTATGCCAAGAAGCACAAATTCACATTTTCTATTTCTCTAATCGTATTTGGATAAAAGAATCCACGCGTCGTAGATTCTCTTAAGTCTCTTTGTTCGCGACAATATCGCGAGCGTGGCGAAAATAATATTCGTCGCGCTCTCGGGGACCTCGGACGCTCGGTTCCCCCACTCCGCACGGGTCACTGGCCCGCCGAAACCAACAGAGTCTCTGCTACCGTCGATTCGCGAGCACGCGTTTCGACTATCTCACTTCACACGCTACACTCTCGCGCTCTAATCTGTGCTATCGCTTGCTTTAAATAAACGCTTATTTTAGTTATTGTTATTGTTAACACTGTGCTTCGCTTCTGCTTATTTCGCAAACCTCCTGACCCTTTCCTCTGGCTATCGCGTCGAAGTTGCCGGCGTTATCTCGCAACACTCTTCGATTTCCAATTATCTTCTTTCTCTCGAGTTATCGATTGCCAGACGAAGCGATAACTAGCGCGCATTTCCGTATCAATGTAAATACGAAGCCGAGGTAATTCTCAAACGTCGAGTTTCGTTTGTCGCACACTAGTAAAAGTAGTATTTCAAATCGCTGACAAGATCCGCTTTAAATATCATTTCGTATCGAGAAGTCCGCGACGACAATAGACGGATTAATTCGGAGTCAAGAACGATAATCCCCTGCGACGCGGAACGCAGAAGAAATCACCGCATATCGGCGATTAATGAACGAATTCGAGTTCCCAGACTCTATCAATTGTCACTTCTATTATTTTTGCGAACTCGCATCGTGAACGAGTTTGGCTCTCTGGAAAGCATAAATTGATAAATTTCCATTCGCGAATTAACGAGATAATCTCGAAATCCCGACAGCAACGTGAGCAGCGATTTCGAGATTCACGTATCTCACTCATTCCCGCTATTCGGCACTCACAAGCGCACTTTGTCAACAAAGCGCTTCGGTAGGCTCGAAACCTCGCGGTCTTCGCTCACTCGAGCAGATATTGCGTAATCAATTAGCTCGCACGTAAATTCGAGCAGTGCAGAAGGAAAGAAAGTTCAAATGGCCAGGGTAGGGAATTCCTCACCTCAGGAGTACATTTAAACTTCCTGGAAAGCAATCCGGCTTTCCAGGAGACGTGTTCAATTCTCAGAAGACGAGAGAATAAATCCCGCGACACACGTGCGATTGCCGCAGCTGAGTTTGAATGGATTATCTCACGGATTCACACTTCCCGATTCGTTGTCGGCCAGTTGCTAAACACAGCATCAAGCTAACGTGGCGCACACATCCGCAACGAATACGGACGTTAAATATCGACAAACTCCAATTAAGAGGAAAGGAACGTTGACACGATTAACGTAGCTAGTAGTTGTACAATAGGTTTCTATAATAAATCCAATCATACGAACAAGCTGGTGATGGAACAGGGCTCTCGGTCATTTACGATCATATGAGAACAGTGAATCTGAAGCTTTATTGAAACAACAACAAGTTGCGCGTGCGGGCCCCGAGCCCAACCCCAGTCGGCAAACTAAAATTTCCCAAAAAAGCGGCTAGACCCCGTTGCGGCAACTAGAGCCACTATTTGGAAAATCACAATATATATATAAAAAAATATTTGTATATACAGTGGACGATCAGATAATTCCAATATTCGGGAGCCAGACTAATCCGCCACCATCAGATAAGTTGAATTTCCTTCTACCTGCTTGAGGGCTTGCCCACTGCCCCTTCCGCCGAAAAAAATTCCCTCTCCAACGCTGTTTTGCGTCGCGCGTGGGGATGCGAGTAGCCGCTCGTGGAGCGCGTGGGGATGTGGACAGTTGTGGAAATTACCGTAAGATTCGATCTTGCGATTATTTTTACCGGGTCAACAACGTCATGTACGGTGGTTGCAAGCATAGCTTTCGAAACAATTTTTTTCAACTAATGCAAAATTATAAACAACGAATTTGTACTTTTTTCATGTTTCGTGGTTGAATCATTTAACCAGGAATAATGTTTGGATTTCATTCCTTATTTAAAAAAAAATCAGATTCCAGCCAAAAAGGCTAAGAATTACTGTGGGAAAATATTTTTGTGTGAGATTCTTTCATGACTGGATTGGAACGACATACCTTCTAACTAAAAAAAAGTAAAAGTTTTCTCAATAATATCCTGTTGCGAAAAGGTTGAGCGGATCGGAGGAGTGGCGGAAGGTAAAGTAAATTGGTGCGACGTCGAATTAACAAACAAAATAAACTCTGCATTTATTAACCAGATAAGTAGTGAGTAACAAGTAAAGAAAAAAAAGGTGAAAGTATAAAGGGCGAGCTCGGCGAGACGGTACGCGCGAGGGCGGTCGGTGTCAACCCGTCGCGGTCTCGTTGCTGACTAACTTCGTCCGCGAGATCGAGACAGAATGACTCATCGATCGCCAAAGAATTGTTCCGCGAACGGAGTCTCAGTGCTGTGTTGTCGCAGCGGGTCACTGCCCCGAGAGCGACACCGAAATTTGCGAAAATGCTCGAGTTGCGAGACGGACTCGCCTCGCTCAGTAGACCGGAGAGAGAGGTGCCCGATCGCGAGAGAGACGGAGCGCGCGGCGCGGCCGAGGCGTGTTGACACCGCGCGAGAACAATACCTCGACCAAAAAACCGAGAAAGGCGAGATATTCTCGGCATATTTTCGCCGAGAGTCGATGACCCGTGGCCGTGGACTCGAACGCGTCGCGAGAAGCCTTCGACTCGCTCCGGAATCCCGAAAATAATAATTCGCGGCGAGCCGAGAAAATAAACTTCGAATTCTCGCGGAGAACTGAGGCAATCCCGAACATTCCGCCCGCCTCGTCGAACGACGAAAGACTCGATGTCCCTCGTTGCGCGCTACTCGCTCTTCTCGAGATCTTCTCTCTTGGCGAGAATGCACAGCTTCACGATGGGGCGCTTCAGAGTTGATGTTGCGGTCTTCACCGTGATCACTCGGATGTGGCCGTCTCCTCCTGGATGAGTCGCGACGACACGAGCGAGCGGCCACTTCGTCGGCGGCGAGATCTCGCTCACGACGAGAACGAGGTCCCCGACGCACAGCGGAGGCCGAGCGACGCTCTACTTCGGTCGTACCTGGAGTTGATGCAGATATTCCGACGACCAGCGACTCCAAAAACAGTCGCGCATTTGCTGCACGTGTTGCCAGTGGCTGAGACGAGCTGTCGGAACCTCCTCGTGCGAGGGCTCGGGAACGGCGGAGAGGGGGGCCCCAATTAGGAAATGCCCCGGCGTGAGTGCGCTTAGATCGTCGGGATCGTCGGTGAGAGCGCAGAGAGGGCGAGAATTGAGGCAAGCTTTGATTTGCGTGAGCAGAGTAGCCATCTCTTCGAAGGTAAGCGTTGCCTCGCCTATCACTCGTCGAAGATGGTGCTTCACTGACTTCACAGCGGCTTCCCAGATACCGCCGAAGTGCGGAGCAGCCGGCGGGTTGAATCTCCACTCGACCCCGTCGCTGGCAAGAGCGTTGGCGATCCGAGCGCTCGTCGCGGAAGCTGCGGTGAAGAGAGCGCGCATCTCGGCATCGGCACCGACAAAGTTTGTCCCGCAGTCGCTCGAGAGTGTCCGGCAAAGGCCCCGGCGAGACGTGAAGCGCTTGTAGGCGGCGAGGAAAGCGTCCGTCGAATAATCAGAGACAGCCTCGAGGTGCACGGCTCTCGTCGCGAAACACACGAAGACTGCGATGTATGCCTTCGCGGATTTGTGTTCTCGCCCCTTCGATGTCCGAATGAGAATCGGTCCCGCGTAGTCGATGCCTGCGTGGAAGAACGGCCGCGAAGGCGTGACCCTCTCCTTCGGGAGTGCACCCATAAGTTGCGACGCCGTCGCTGCTCGAAACCGTAGACAGCGTACGCATCTCCCGACGATCGTTTTGACGAGAGAGCGCGCTGAGAGTATCCAAAATCGCCGTCGAAGAGTCGCGAGGGTCAGCTGCGTGCCTCCATGCAGCGTCCTGCGGTGAGCGCGCTCGACGAGCAGCCGAGCGAGAGGAGACTCACGCGCGAGGATGACCGGATTTCTCTCGTCCGCATCGAGAACCGCGTGCTTCAGCCTCCCACCGACGCGTAGCTGCCCCGTGAAGTCGAGGAAAGGGTTCAGCCTCGTGAGAGAGCCCTTCGGAGGCGCCGAGCGTGAGAGCAAGGCGCTCACTTCAGCGCGGAAGCACCGTTGCTGCTCGATCCTCACGAGGCGCACGAGCGAATCGGCGAGCTCTGCCGGGAGAAGAGTCGGCGAGAGCCTCGCGTTGCCTACGCTCTTCTCGCGTCGAGTCCTCGCATTCCTGATAAAGCGAAGACTCCATGCGACGATTCGTAGTAAGCGGTCGAGACTCGAGTATCGTGTGAGAAGCTCGATCGGCTCTTCGCGCTCCCTCGATGCAACGAGCGCGTGAGTCCGTCTCTCAGGTGCCTCGGCGTCCTCGTGCGGTAAGTGCGCTGGCCACGCTTCTCGTAGCGCGAGGAGCCAGCGAGGTCCTGTCCACCAGAGAGGGTGATCGCGCAGCTCAGAGGCGAGCCGCCTCTCGAAGCGCAGTCAGCAGGGTTCTCCGCCGTGCCGACGTGGCGCCAAATCGCGTCAGGCAATGCCCTTTGAATTTCCGACACGCGATTCGCCACGTATGTTTTCCAGCGCCCCGGATGCTCGCGAATCCATGAGAGCGTCACCGTCGAGTCGGACCAAAGACCGGGCACTTGAGCGCCAGTACTTCGAGAACACGTTGCGTCAGCTTGGCGAGAAGCTGCGCTGCGCAAAGCTCGAGACGTGGGAGCGAAACTTGCTTGACGGGCGCTACCTTCGTCTTGGCAGCGACGAGCGAGACCGAGCGCGAAGACTCGACGACGAGATAAACCACCGCTGCGTAGGCTCTCTCAGAGGCATCCGCGAATCCGTGGAGCACAACGCTGCGTGTTGTGGACTGTAGATTGAGCCAGCGCGGGACGCGAGTGTCTGATATGCGAGGAAGGTGACCGTACAGCGTTGTCCACTCGTGAGAAACAGAGTCCGACAGCGGATCATCCCATTCGAGCTTCAGCAGCCACAGCGACTGGAGAAAAATCTTTGCACTCACGACGACGGGAGAAAGCCAGCCGAGAGGGTCGAACAACGACGCGATCGCCGAGAGAATTTTTCTCTTCGTCAGCGGTGGCTCGTGACGGAGAGGCTTGAGCTCGAAGACAAAGCTGTCGCTCCCAGCTTGCGACGAGAGCCCGAGCATATGGAAGGACGACTCTGCTGAGAAGCTGAAGCTCGTGCCTGTGGCCCGGAGAGGAGACGGGGAGAGGTGTGCAAGAACGTCGGGAGCGCTCGATGTCCATTTCCTTAGCGAAAAGCCGCCCGCCTTGAGCAGCTCGACGATTTCGCGCTGCTTCTCGAGGGCTGTGGCGACGTCGTCGGCGCCGGTGAGAACGTCGTCGACGTACACGTCGTTGAGAAGAGCCTCGCTCCCTCGTGGATAACGCTCTCTCTCGTCGGTCGCCAGTTGCCGTATGACCCGAAGCGCGAGGTACGGAGCGCACGCGAGGCCGTACGTCACTGTGCGAAGCCGATACGCGCTCGGTTGCGCGTTCGAGCCCTTTCGCCACAGTATGCGCTGGAAATCTCGATCTTCCGGATAGAGAAGGACTTGTCGGTACATCTTCTCCATGTCGGCGGAGAAAACGACAGCGTGCCTCCTCCAACGAAGAACGACGTCGAAGAGATCCGGCAGCAGCAAAGGTCCCACGTGGAGACAGTCGTTCAGCGAGACTCCGGAACTCGTCTTCTGCGACCCGTTGAAGACGACTCGAAATTTTGTCGTCTCGCTCGATTCCCTTATCACTCCGTGATGCGGAAGGTAATAGGCGAGGATCGGCTCTGGAGCTTCGGGAGGCACGAGGTCCATGTGACCGAGGTCCTCGTACTCCGTGAGGAAGGCGGCGTACTCACTCGCGAAGACTTTGTCGCGAGAAGCGCGCTGCTCCATGCGAGACAGCACGCGCGAGGCAGCGGCGTACGAATTCCCGAGAGACGACAGCGGCTTCTTCACGGGTAGACGAACCGTGTATCGTCCGTCGGCTTCGCGAGAGTGAGTCGACGCGAAATGCGCCTCGCACTCCTCCTCTTCGGGTGTAAACGGCAGCGGCGCTGAGACTTCCTCTTGCTCCCAGAATCGCTGCAGCGAAGACGACAGCGAGTGGTCGATCGAGAGCTGAAAGCTCGAGCACGCCGCGCTCTCGCCGCCCTGCGAAGAGACAGAGCCGGAGAGGATCCACCCGAGTTTCGTCTGTTGCGCGATGGGCGCGTCGGGGCCACCTCGGCACACTCCCGGCAGTAGGAGCTGCGACATGGCCTCGGCACCGAGGAGAATCTCGACACGAAAGGGCGACGAGAAGTCGGGATCGGCGAGAGAGAGACCGTCGAGGTGGCGCCAACGAGCGCAAGTCACTGAGCGCGGAGGCACGTAAGCGGTGGGCCGAGGAAGGACGAGGGCTCCGAATCGCAACTCGTGCTGAGCGTCGACGCGAGACGCGGTCCTCATATCCACACGTCCTCGAGCCTGAAGCGTCGTCTTGCCGCCGATTCCGGTAACCGCGACCGACGCGGATGCACGCGGGAGACTCAGACGCTGCGCGAGAGACTCCGAGACGAACGAAGCTTCCGAGCCTTGATCGAGTAACGCGCGAACCGGTACCGACTCACCGCCCGCCGTGAACGCGGTGACCACGGCGGTGGCGAGTAAAACGCGAGCCGACGATGACGCTGAGATGCACCGAGAGCTCAGGGCTGCGACGCCGGACCCCTGGGAACTCGACGAGCCTCCAGCCGCCGATGGCTGAGGCGGAGCGCCTCCAGGAGTTCCCTCGACGGTGACGTTCGAGTGAGCTTCGTGCAGGAGCGTGTGATGCTTCGCGTTGCACTCCTGGCACAGCCGCTGCGAAGGGCATTCGCGGACGAAATGCTGTCCGAGGCAGTTGTGGCATCGCTTGCTCGCGCGCACGATCGCCTTTCTCTCCTCGAGACTCTTCGCGCGGAATTTGTCGCACGCGCCGAGGTAGTGATCTCGCTCACACGCAGGGCACTTCCTCCTCGGTCCGGGCGAGCTCGAGGCTTGGTGCGCCTTCACGCGCGAGCCGTTCTTTGCGTCCGATCTCGCCGCGTTCGCCGTCGCGTCTTGACTCTTCGCCGATGCTGCCGGTGTCGATCCCAGAGGCTCGAGAGCCTGTATCGCACAGATGCGCGTCGCGAGGAACGTCTGGAGATCCGCGAATGCCGACGGTGTCCTCTCCGAGCCGACGTACATCTCCCACTCGCGGCGAGACTGCTTATCGAGCTTGAGCACGGTGAGGTAGACGAGCCAGTCGCTGTACCCCTCGACAGGGCGCCCGAGGGCTTTCAGGGCCGATACGGCGTTGACCGTGCCGTTGAAGAGCGTCTTCAGCTCTGCCGAGGACTCGCTACGCATCGGCTGCAGCGAGTAGATGTTCGCGAGCTGGGCGTTCGTCAGCAGTCGCACGTTCTCGTAGCGGTCTGTGAGCGTCTTCCACGCGGCCGCGAGATTCTCGGAGGTGAGAGGAATCGACGCAATCAGCGCGGCTGGCTCGTCCACGAGACTCATCTTGAGATAGTGCAATTTCTCTACAGCAGTGATAGAAGCATTGTCCCTCACCATCGATGTGAAAAGGTCACGGAACGAGGGCCATTCCGAGAAGACCCCTGAGAACCTCGGGAGAGCTATCTTCGGTAGCTGCTGCGCGGCGTGCGCGGGAGGCCTGGTCGCTTGCTCCTCTGTCTTGGCCTCGAGCTGTCGCGCGTGATCGAGCATCCTCCCCTTGTTCAGGATGTAGCCGTCTTCGGTCGACGTGTAGACGTCTTCCGTGAAGTAAGATCGCTTCCGGTCGGCGGCAGTCGCTGTCCTCTCGATCTGCTCGTGAGCCTCGCAGAACGACTTCCATTTTCCATCGATGGTGGCGACCTTCGCTTCGAGGACTCCGAGCGTGATGTTCGCTTGCCCGAGCCTCTTCAGGTTCTCGTCGCGCGGACGATGTGCCCAGAAATGCGTTCCTGGCTCTCGATTAACGCGTCCATCGTGAGAGAAATTTAAAGAGTCTCGGGGTGCCGAACACGAGAACGAGACAAGCGAGACGAGTTTCGGAGAATCGAAGAACCCCGATGACACCGCACGAGCGAGAGAGAACGCGAGCGCTTACAGAGTAGAGCGAACGCGAAAAGTCTAGGCGTGAGGTCGATGACCGGCGAGGAGCACCGAGAGACGCGGCTGACTCGCAGCCACACACGCACACGCGAGAACGAGAGCCCAACGGCAGCGCGACACACGCGCACGCGATAGGAAAGAAACGGCCGCGATAATGCTAGCCGAACGAAAACAAACTCGAGGAATTCCACGAAGTCTTTAAAAGTCCGAATACTTCGCGCCGAGTATCGCGAACCCGGGAACTGTCCATCCACTGCACTCACGCGCGCTTTCCCGCTCGCTCCGAATCGAAGCTCCGCTCCGGCTCGAAGGACCAGAAAATGTTGCGAAAAGGTTGAGCGGATCGGAGAAGTGGCGGAAGGTAAAGTAAATTGGTGCGACGTCGAATTAACAAACAAAATAAACTCTGCATTTATTAACCAGATAAGTAGTGAGTAACAAGTAAAGAAAAAAAAGGTGAAAGTATAAAGGGCGAGCTCGGCGAGACGGTACGCGCGAGGGCGGTCGGTGTCAACCCGTCGCGGTCTCGTTGCTGACTAACTTCGTCCGCGAGATCGAGACAGAATGACTCATCGATCGCCAAAGAATTGTTCCGCGAACGGAGTCTCAGTGCTGTGTTGTCGCAGCGGGTCACTGCCCCGAGAGCGACACCGAAATTTGCGAAAATGCTCGAGTTGCGAGACGGACTCGCCTCGCTCAGTAGACCGGAGAGAGAGGTGCCCGATCGCGAGAGAGACGGAGCGCGCGGCGCGGCCGAGGCGTGTTGACACCGCGCGAGAACAATACCTCGACCAAAAAACCGAGAAAGGCGAGATATTCTCGGCATATTTTCGCCGAGAGTCGATGACCCGTGGCCGTGGACTCGAACGCGTCGCGAGAAGCCTTCGACTCGCTCCGGAATCCCGAAAATAATAATTCGCGGCGAGCCGAGAAAATAAACTTCGAATTCTCGCGGAGAACTGAGGCAATCCCGAACATATCCAGTGAATATTAAAGTTGATATTACAAGTGGTTATAATGAATTACCGCTATCGGGGCCAATCGATGGTTAATAATTTTGATTACACCAACCGCTAATCCTTTGATTGCTCCCAGCCACAAATATGACCAATTATACTACTTTTCTCAAGCGACACAAAATTCTTGTATTTCCGTTATAATAACAACCATCGTTTTTATCACTTGAGGCGGAATTAAGCAATGAACTTATTTTAAATCAATAGAGCACCTACAATATATAAACTGCAGAAAACTACGAAAACATTGCAACAGCAATATCAAGAGACGCCGTAGCGTCTCGACGCCAAGTACAAAAAAAAATTTTTTTTTTACGAGTCGACGGGACGCTACTGTGTAAGCCTACGCCAAAATGCCGGAAGTGGGACTCGATTTTGAATTAAAATCGTGCGTTCTCCCAAACCTACAAGTCAGATCTAATTTCTGACACAATTTTGTGATATATATTCGACATCAGCTTTCAAACGCGCCTAGTCGCGATTAAATCCGTTTAGCCGATGTCGAGATATCATGATATGAGCTTATCGTTTTTCCAGATTTTTTCGTTCAGTCAACTGTTTCCCGTGACCTGTTACCACCGTGAATTTTTCCCTTGTTACCACCGTGAAGTTGTCTCTTGTTACCTCTGTGAAGTTGTTCCTTGTTACCACTGTGAATCGTTCGCACATGGCCAACATTAGGCGCTCACACAGGCAAACAAAATTGTAACCGCGATTGGCCGACGCACACGTGAAGTATCTCCAAGCGACTCATCCGTGTGCCGTCTGGTGCCGTCGTCTGCTCGATCGCGATCTATCGAGTTAGTTATAACTCTCGTTCGATTGAAAGGTTTTCGCGTGTGCGATTCGGCGTGTTTTGAAAAATTAATGACGTTAACGTGATTAACACGAGTCCTGTTGTTTCTCATTTAATTCGGACTTCTTGTGAAGAAATCCGAATGTGAATGTGAAATTTGGAAAAAAGTTGGAAAACGTTTTTTAGCCAATGTTTTTTTATGTGATTTGTGATTGCCGGCGGGATCAAATAACCTTACAAAAAAAACCAAAGTGGAGGAAAATGTTAACTCCGTCGAGTCTTTCGCATGAGTCGACTCTCCGACAAGAAGGACTCCGTCGAGTCTTTCGCATCGGTCGTGTCTCGACAAAAAGTTGTCGACGGAGTTCTTCTTTTTACAACAATTTTTACAAAAAAATTTCACGTAATGTATACACTGTAAAAAATGAGTGAAATCTCAAAACAAAAACTTTTTTTTTTTAAAGTAAAAACTGTACGCCAAGTACAAAAATGATACAAAAATAGTTTATTTTTTAAAAAATCCCTCAAAAACAGAAAATAAAAAAAATCAAATCATGGGCCAAGTTCTATAGATATTGAGATCTTTAAAAATCAATGTTAATTGATAAAAAAAAGTATAATAATTGAAAAATAAAATTAAAAAAAACTTGGCTCGTCCCTTGAATACAAATAAACGTTACTTAATGCATTGAAGAAAGGACGAGCCAGAGTTTTTTTTTATTTTATTTTTCAATTATTATACTTTTTTTTATCAATTAACATTGATTTTTAAAGATCTCAATATCTATAGAACTTGGCCCATGATTTGATTTTTTTTATTATCTGTTTTTGAGGGATTTTTTAAAAAATAAACTATTTATGTATCATTTTTGTACTTGGCGTACAGTTTTTACTTTTTTAAAAAAAAAGTTTTTGTTTTGAGATTTATATTACGGAAAATGATTCATTCAACGAAAATTATGAAAAAATCAATCGTATTGAAGATATCAAGAATACTAATTTTGCGCAACAAAAATACCAAAAAGTAAAAAATAAATAAATAAATGAAACGAAAACAGCCGAAGATTTTTTTTTCCATTTGAACTAAATTGGTTCATTTTTTTAGAAGCCATTTACATTTTTTCAACATATTCTGATATTTTTGAAAATAATTGTCGAAATTTTGAAAAATGATTCTAAATTTGAACATTTTTAAGAAATTTTCAAGAAATAAAAAAAAACGTTTCTGATAAGACAAATTTCTGTATCAATAGCGCATCATGGTACTACGGCACGGGTCTACTTTTCCTTTATGGTAAAGTGACGGAATGTGTCCGCTACTCGAATACGAAAAACTGTAGAGTAGGAGAGAATCGTCGATCTTTGTCTCGCTACAAGCTAGCTACCGCGTTCTTTCTCTGTCAGACAAATTTCAGCAACGATATTATTGGTAGATATCTAAAGGGAAGGGGACTGCCGTTGCCTCGCCGAGCAGGTAAACGGCGCCGAAAAAGGGTCGGGATTCAACTTACTCGGTCGTCTTTTCGTCAACTTAACTGATGGTTGGAATTATCTGAGTTGGAAATACGTGATCGTCCACTGTATGTATATATATTTTTTGATTTTTTTTTAATTCGTAATATTGTTTACCTTGTCGGCGTGAACGAGATATCTCTTCTCTCGTCGCTCGTTTCCTTCGCGCGGTAATAGCAGCTCGATGTTATTTTTCGGCAATATTTCCGAGATTCGGTATGGGCCGATGTATTCTACATCGAATTTTCCCGTCTTCACCGGTTTTTCGAGCCACACATAATCACCTTTTTCGTGCGTATGTTTCTTTACTCTTCGATCGTAATACGTTTTTGATCGCTCTTTTGCTTTTATTAAATTCGCACGAGCCGCTTCTCTGTCTAGTCTCATCTTCGAGATTAGATCAGCGAGATATTCATCGAGGTTTCGATCGTTCGGTAGTCCACTCGGTTCGTAATTGAATTGCGATGGAATTCTCGCGGTCCTTCCGAACACTAGCTCGAACGGGGTGTATTTTGTACCTTCGTGAGTACTCACGTTGTACGCGAACATTGCTGAGGGGACCCAATAGTCCCAATGTTCGGTCAGCACGTGGTGACTTCGCTCGAGTGAACTGTTGGACTGTGGGTGATACGCAGTTGTCGTGGAATGTTTTATTTTGAATATCTTCGTGAATTCTTCGAAGATTTCGCTCACGAAATTTGTTCCTCTGTCGGAGACGATGATTTTTGGTGCTCCGAAAATACAGATGTATTTCATCGCGAGGGCTGTTGCAACATCTTTCGCGGTTGTGCTGCTTATAGGTATTGCTACCGAATATTTCGTTAAATTGTCCTGGATGGTTAATATGTTTTTGTGGCCCGATGCGGTGGTCGGCAAAGGCCCGTAAATATCGATCGATATTTTTTCGAAGGCATCCGTCGGTGTGTCGGTAATGACCATGGGTTCACGGTGTTTTACGCGCACTAATTTGCATTGTTGGCAGTTCCGACAGCGTCGGACGAAGTTCTCGACGTCTTTTTTCATTGTTTTCCAATAATATCGTTGAGTGATTAACTGCCAAGTTTTAGTCATTGCCTTGTGATCTCCGATAGTTGAACTGTGATGCTCTTCTATTACCTCCTTTCTATCTTCCGTGTCGGGTACGATTATGTACTGTAATTTTTGTACAGGGTTGCCTCCCGGGGCTCCGCCTTTGTGCAAAAATGTTTAATTCGCCGACAGGTGGGTTCGGCTTCGGGGCTGCGTTGTCGAACTATTTCTTGTTTTCTTTTTTTTTATTTGAAGCTTCAGATTACCGTTTCTCATAAGGCCGTTGACCGAGAATGGTTTTCATCACGAGCTGGGAACGGGTATATGAAAATGTCAACATTCGATATTGGCCTAGGTCCGGTCTGTTTACTTTTGGCGTCGAGCTGGGAGCGATATATTTAAGGAAAAGGGTTTTGCGAGTGTGTGGTCGGCCGGTCGCATACGCGCTGCTCCTCAACTACCCGACTAAATCCTTTTCCCGAATGTTTACGCCTTCGATCAAAGGTCCACCGGTAGCCATACACGGACGGCCTTTGTCGGAATAATCAATTGTCTTCGAGTTGCTCGCAGAACGGCTGAAACTATCCTATCTGTCGCGAACTAATTTGCTTGCGACGATCGACCGACACGTGGTAAACACGAAGTAAAAAAAAATAAATGGGTGCAATTTTCGAGATAGACTCCCGATTCTCCGCTTAAGCACGCGCCGCGATTCGCACGAGAGTACTCATGCGGAGCTTGGGGTGGCTCAACGGAGACGCCGCGCGTGAACCGATTCGAATGAGATGATTGGTGAAGTTTATCTTATCCTATTACAACGAGATTCTAGGCCCTGCGTTAGGAGATGGGATTCTCGCCACTCAAGTGTACCTATTTCCCGAGGAGGCCGGGGATGCCTAGCGTCGTACGTCCAGGACGGCGCTATGCCGTATGCCGAGCGTACGATTGGTTCTTTAGTCGAACGAAATATTAACTAACGATGTCGTGAGCAAAGCAACAATGGTTGTCCTTAGCTGATTTTCTAATAAAGAGTCCGTGTGGTCCTCTCGTGGCGTCGGCTTTTATACGCTTTGGCGCTTCGCCTCTCGTCGGCACGAGTGGGGTGCGTCGTCACCTCGCGGAGGGGCTGTGGTGTTTGGGATTTTAAATTTTCTAACGGGCGCGACGTCTTAAGTGGGGATTAGATTCGCTCTGTCTCTCGGTGGGCCTGGCGTTCGGAGGTGTTGCCGGACGCGTAACCGTCAGCTGAGCTTATCTCAGCGTGCGATTGCTCGGGCCTACCGACGCTGAGGCGTGTGTAAATTGGATTTGAACGAGGCGACGGTATGTCCAGTTGTCCTATGTCGTTGCCTGTTTACTTCTTCGCGCTCGCGTTCGTCAACGGCATTTATTCCTTATATTCGAACTGGTTCGGGTAGGGTAAATGTCCCGTTACAGTACTTATTACAGATGAAGATCTGCATGTCGGTACCGCGAAATATCGTGTTGAATTGCTCTACGAGCCATCTGCGTTCCGTATCGTTGTAAGATCCGTTATCGAGAGAGATACGAAGAATCTTGATATCGTGACGTCGCATCAGCTCTCTCAGTGTTTCTAGGCACGGAATTATAACGTCGGGATCGAGAGGCCTGGAGAAAGTAGTACCGTACACGAGGCCGAAGGAAAATAAATCCCCCTTTTTCCGGATAATTACTTCTCCTCGTGCTACTGGGTCGTCGATTATTCCTTCCCAGTTTAATCGTTGTTTCTCGATGAGCGCTCTGGTGCCCTGCGACACTATTTGTTTGTCTGCGGATGCCCAATATGCAATGCATCCCTTCTCTTCAGCAACGTGCTGGTTCACGATTTTCACCGGATTTTCTTCCGGATTTTCTTCCGGATTTTCTTCGTTGTTCGGACCCTCGGGTGGTGGATTTTGCCCGTCACTCGATGTGGAAGTACTAGGAAGTTGAATATCGATCATCGTTACATTCTCGTCGATTTCCGTGTCTGTTTGCGAGTCGAACGTTTCCTCTTCGTCCGAGGGTTCGTACAATGAGCCTGCCGGACCAGTTACTCGTCATTCCTCCTCTTCAGTCGTTTCCAAGCAGCTATTTGTTTCCTGTGCAAACGATGGAGTATCTTGTTGTTCGTTTGATAATTCGGTATTTTCTGGCTCAGATTCGTCAGAGTCGCTTATCGGCTCTTGCTCGCTCGACGACGGTGATCGTGAGTACCATTCGGTTCCTTCACTGTCCCACCAAAGATCGGTGTTTTCTTTTCGCTTTTTCTGAGGTTCGGATGCTCAAACTTCGTCTTGCGAGTCTGATGATTCGTAATTCCTTTTACGATTTTTCCCTGTGGGATTTTTGTTGTCGAATCTCGTCGGAAGTTCATCGGGAGGAGTCATTCGTGATTTTTTTCTTCGCGGTGGTTCTTCATCGTCTTCGTCGTCGGCGTGTGTTCGTTTCCTCGCACACAATGGGCGAACGATGGCAGAACGTACCGGTGGTTCGTCGACCGGGTTTCGCGACAAAGCGTCGGCGTTTGTGTTGACCCTCCCCGGTTTGTGCTTTATTTCGTAGTCACATCCGTCAAGAATCTCGGCCCATCGGCGAAGCTGCGAACTCGGATCGCTCAGTTTCTTGATCCAGGTGAGTTGTTTGTTATCTGTCACGAGCGTGAATTTTCTTCCGTATATGTAAGATCGGAATTGTTCCAACGCGTAGATTATTGCGAGCATTTCTTTATTCGTTGCATCGTATCGAGTTTGCGTTTCGGACAGCGTTTTTGATAAATAGGCTATCGGGAGATCCTTGCCTACTTCGCCTTGACTAAGAACAGCACCAAGCGCGTAATCTGACGCATCGGTGGTAACGATGAACGGTTTCGTGTAGTCCGGATATTGTAATATAGGCTCTTCGCACAATTTACCGCGTAATTCCTCGAAAGCCTTTTGTTGCTCGTCCTTCCATTCGAAAGGCACGCTTTTCTTGAGCAGAGTCGTCAAAGGTTTCGCGATGAGCCCGAAATTTTCGATAAATCGTCGATAATATCCGACGAGTCTCAAAAATTGTTTGATATTCCTTACATTTTTTGGGATCGGAAAATTCTTTTACGCCTCTGAGTTTCTGAGGATTTGGCCTCACGCCTTCGCGTCCAATGATGTGACCGAGGTACACGACTTCTGGCCGAAGAAACTCACATTTATCGGGCTGCAACGACAGCCTCGCTTTTGTTAGCCGTTTTGCTAATCTTTTGAATTTTTTCCTATGTTCTTCCAACGAATTTGCGTAAATAACGATGTCGTCGAGATAAACGAACATCCCGTTACCCTGCAGACCGGATAGTACTTGGTCCATGAGTCGCTGGAAGGTAGCTGGAGCATTTTTCAGGCCAAATGGCATTCGATTAAACTCAAAGTGGCCATGAGGTGTGGAAAACGCTGTTTTTTGTTGATCCGACGGCTCCATTGGGATTTGGTGGAATCCTGAGGCAAGGTCGAAGACTGAAAAATATCGCGCATTGCCCAGTTGGTCCAGGATATCTGTTATGTTCGGTAGCGGATACGCGTCCTTGACCGTTTTCTCGTTTAATTTCCGAAAATCCACTACCAATCTCCAGCGTTTTTTTCCTTTGGAATCCGCCTTTTTCGGTACAATCCAGATCGGTGAGTTGAACGGTGATGTTGAAGGCTGAATGATATCTTTCTTCAGCATATCGTTCACCTGAGAGTTTATCTCTTCCTTCATGTTTTGTGGAAATCGGTACTGTTTCGTATTGATCGGTAGTTCATCGGTCGTATAGATCTGATGTTTGACTACATTCGTTTTCCCAAGGTCTTCGTCGGGTAGATGAAAAATTCCCGAATTTTCTTTTATAAGCGCGGCCACGTGTTCGCGTTCTTCCCGTGTGAGGTGGTCTAAGCGTAGTAATGGGAGTAGTTTTTCTGTTCTTTCCTCCGGGTTTGCTTCGACTCGGGCTATCCGTGCTTTTTCGTGAGCCGTTGACTCGTCTGTTTCGGCTTCGACGTATTCTTCGAACGGTATTAGTTCTACTTCCGGCACGATGAGCCCTATTTCCTCGTCTGTGGTATTTATTGCGAATAAATACGCGAACCCGCCGCGGTTTTTAACTATTGCGTTTCCGCAGAAAATTCCTTTTCCGAATTTGATTTTTCCGGTATAACCTTCTTGTAGATCGTTCATGATTCTGATTTTCATCAGTCTTTGCGTTCTCGCGGGAAGGATGATCACCTCTGTTTCGACGAATGGGATTATCTGATACGGTTTCGGGATGTATATTCCGCCCTCGTTATAATTTATACTGGCTTTGTGTTTTCTGAAGAAATCACGGCCAATAATTCCGTCTTCGGCTATCCTGAAGTCGTTCGCGACGACCTGAAATTCGCCTACTAGATTGTTTACGCACAGCTCGATTGAGCCCAACGAGCGGGTTGTACCCTCCGTTACTCCGTTTGTCTCGTATTTTAATTTACGATTAAATTTGATACCGGGTAGGAGGAATCGTAGTTTTATCACAGAGATGTCCGATCCATTATCCACGTAGAACGTTCCTTCGCCTCCCCTCAAGCTTACGCATCCGAGTCGGACGACGCTATCTGGCCTGTGCGACAACTCCAATAGATTAGCCTGACGGATTTCTGCTCTTTCGGCGCTTGTTCGTTGTCGCTCGGCGTCGCGCTTCGTCGAGCCCCCTTGGAGTTTAAATTCTCCGAGCTTGATTTTTGGCTCGCGCACGAAGAGTCTGACGTGCGGCCATGATTGTTTGAGCTATCTCTGCTCCTTTTTGACGATCGTGAGTCGCGTGAGCTTCTGCTGTCTCGAGAGGCACTGCGAGTTCTGTTCTTGGGTTTACTCGATTTTTTTTACTTTGAATGGTCCTCGGAATCGCGCGAGTCCGAGGAAGAAAAACGAAGTTTCTTTTCTTTTTTCTTGTTTTTCGAGTCTGGGTGTTTTTTTGACTCGTCGCGTCCGTTTTCGCGACGCGAGCGATGTTTGTCTTTCGATTTTGACTCGTTTCTGTTTTCGCGAGAATCGGAACGTCTATCGCGAGAATTCGATCGTTGTCTATCGTGAGATCGATTTCGTTCTCCAGACTGTTTTTTATAGTAGTTTTCTCGCGAGTAATCGCGAGATCGATTTTTCTTTCGATCTTCTGAGTCGCTACTCGACTGGCGACTTCTTCGGCCTGAATCGCGACTGTGTCTTCGCGGGCGCGTTTCATCTTTGTCCCCCTTACCCCTACGTTCGAGCTCTTCGTAGTAACGACGATTTTGGAGTCTCCAACAATTCTCTATTGTGTGAGTGTCGCCTTGGCAATATGTGCAGAACAATGTTATTTCTTTTGAGTCTGCGTAGTGTACTTCTACTTGAGAGCAAGAACGCGATCGAGAGTGTGAACGGGAGTTCGAGCAAGGATGCGAACGATTATCTTCGCGAGTTCCTCTTGAACGCGACCCTTCCCTTTCGCGGCTTCGACTGGGGTGAGACGTTGTCTTAACGTTCGCTCGGTATTCGCGTCCGTCTACAGTCGCTTTTTCTTCGACTATTTTATTTTTCTTTGAATTTTGGAGGTCATATTTAGCGCGGTTTTCTCGGACCTTTTCGCGATCTTCGTGGATTTCTTGCGCCTCTTGGGCGTAGGATATTGCTTGCTCGATCGACTTAGGGTCTCGCATCAAAACTGCGTCGCTTATACACTCATGCAACCCTTTTACAAATCTACTTATGGCGTTTTTTGTGTGCCCTGCTTGTAGTGATTCGATTACGTCGTTTGATCGATCGGGACCCTGAGCGGCGCAGCGATGCAGCCGCTCGGTGATCCGTTTAACGCGGGCAGCGTAATCGTTCAATGGTTCATTGTTTCCTTGTGCACTATCAGCCAATTCCACCTGGAGCGAGAGTTCGTCTTTCTTATACGAATAAAGATTTTCTAGATCGTCTAGGATCTCTTGTACCGAATTATAAACCGTTCTCTTCGGGTGAGTTTGACGACGAGCGTCGCCCCTTAATTTGTTGAATAGCAAATAACGGAACTTGACGAAATCGCCGACGTCCAGCGTGGACATAGCGTATTGCACGTCGGATATAAATTCTTCAATCGGTATATTTGTTCCGTCGAAGCTTGGTATCGGATAGAGCGCTTTCATGAGCCAATCGTTATCGGAACGTACGTTCATTCGGCGGAAATTCGAGACCATCTCGAGATCGCCTGGAGGCGGTGGAGCGGGGCGGTTAGGGAGGCTTTCCTCCTTGATCGTTTGATCCATACCGGCCGCTTCGAAGCCTTCGCTGCGCTGAAAGCGCGTGTTTTGTTGCGAAAATTGACGCGGGTCTTGTTGTATAACCGGATGCGAGAATTGACGTGGGTCTTGTTGCATAACCGGATGCGTGTTTAGATTAGTCGGCCATTGAACGTCGAAATTTTGCAACATTTGGTTCGCTTGGTGATAATTGTCAAACGCCTGTTGGGCTAAATGTATTGATCGATTTTCGTTTAAAGCGTCCACCGAGAACGCTCTCTGATCCAATCTGTCGCTGTTTTGATTCACGTGTAAGCGGGCATGAGGATTTAAAAGGCCTCCGTTGCGATTAAGGTGCCCCGGATCCGATCTATGTGGCGAGACATTGTCAAGAAATATTTCGGGAGTGTCCGGGCGTCGTGCCATGGTTCTCCCTTTCTTCTTCTTCCCCCCTTTTAGCCACTCGGAAAACGTGGTGAAACTCGAGAATTATAGCTTTTACGTGATTATTTAAAAAGAACAAATTTTACGACGGAAAACTAACCAAAGGTTTCGATAAACCGAAAAGTCAATCGTTAGTTAACTATAAAAAAAAAAATTTAGAAACGAAACATTCGAGCTCGAGTGATTACGAGGTCAAATTCTAATTTTCTCGGGATTTTGTTTAATTTGTAAGTATTAAAATCGAAAAATTCGTGGGGATGAACCACGTATGGCAACGACCGAAACGATCGACGGATTTCAGGGAATTCAGAGCTTGGGGAAATGCGGAGTAATTAACTGTTCGAATTTTAAATATTCGGAAAATTCGAAAATCGCAAAAATCCAAAAATCGAAAAATAATTCGAAAATAAAAAAAAAACTTCAAGAATCGAAAAATTTCGAAAATCGAAAAATAATTCGAAAATCGGAAAAAATTCAAAAATTAAAAATACAAAAATTAAAACATTTTAAGAATTCAAAATTCAGAATACAAAAATCAAAAAATCAAAATCAATTCAGAACTCAAAATTCGAACTTCGAAACCCGGAATTCAAAACTCGAAGGATCCGGAAAATTGTATTCCGTAAATTCAAAAATCTTGCATCTTAGACAAAATGTAAATGTTAATTAAAATCCAGAAGTTAAATGTCGTAGGGACCGAAGATGTAAACATTCGAAAAATTCGAAAAATCCGAAACTTCAGAAATTTAAATTTAAAAGAATTTAAACGTTCAAACAATCCGAAGATTCGAAGATTTGATAATTGCAGAAAATTGCAATGTCGGAAGTTTAAACACTCAGATTAGAGAATTGAAAAATTCGATAATTTTGGAAAATTAGGTGTTGAAATTTAAATATCCGAAAAATTCAAAAATTGAAAAATTCTGTAATTTTGGGAAATCAAATTCGGCGAATTTAACTATTCAGGGGTTCACGAATCGAGTAACTCAATAGTTTCGGAAAATTAAATTCCGAAGATTCGAACGTTCGAAGAATTCGAAACCTGAAGAATTCGACGGTTTCGAAAGGTAAAACGAGTGACAATTCGAGTGTTCGAACGGCTCAAGAATTACAAAATTCGAAAGCCCCTGAAAATTGATTGTTGAAAATCAAATGCTTTAAGAATTCAACGATTTCAAGGTGACAATAACGATAATTCCAGTGTTCGAACGATTCAAAATTTACCGAGTTCGAAAGCTGATTAAAACTGAACGTTGAAATTTCGAATGCGCGACACTGCTCGAATGCTGCTGTTCGACACTCGAGGGAAAAACTCGACAATCTCGGGACATTCGATATCTTTTAAATGCCGAAATTCAGAAGATCCGAATGTGGCAGATTTTCCCACGAATTTCGGCAACGAAAAAATAGCACTTGAGTGCAACGATCGTTACTTTGTCTCGTTTTTTTTTTTTTTTTGAACGCCGAAATTCAGAAGATCCGAATACCGAGGATTTTCCCACGAATTTCGGCGGCGGAAAAATGTGTCGCGAGTTTTCGAGTGCCGAAATTCAGAAAATCCGAATATTGGGGATTTTCCCGCGAATTTCGGCAGCGGAAAGTATCGCTCGAGTTTCTCAAATTCCGAAATTCAGAAAATCTGAACGTTGGGGATTTTCCCGCGAATTTCGGCAGCGAAAAATATCGCTCGAGTTTTTCGAATGCCGAAATTCAGAAAATCTGAACGTTGGGGATTTTCCCGCGAATTTCGGCAGCGAAAAATATAACACTGAATAATTTTCAAAACGCCGAAATTCAGAGAATCCAAACGCTGGGGATGCTCCCGCGAATTTCGGCAATGGAAAAATGTCACTTGAAATTTTCTTTCTTTTTTTTTTAAATGCCGGAATTCAGAAAATCCGGTTACTGTGGATCTTCCCACGAATTTCGGCAACGCAGGGACGGTATTTACACAATAAATTTTTCGAAGATATTCGGTCGACGAGATGTTTCGTCAAACGATTGATAACCGTAACAAGGTAATTGTAAGTGGATGGTACTTACGCGAAAATCGGCAACAGCAGCAGAATGATCGCACTTGACATCAGCATCTTGGTCGATATCTCTTTTGTCCGCTTATCGGTTCGGTATAGGCACCGCTTCCTTCTGCCTTTGCGTGGGTATCGATTAATTGGCTTCGATTTCCCTTCGATTTCCTCTCGGTTTGTTTTCCTCGATCGTCGATTAAGGTTGTTGTTTCTGTTCCTTTTTGAGGTCGATGCTGCTTACACGTCCCTCACTCACTCACTTTCACACGCGAGCACTCGGAACTCGAGAGAAGAATCCCACTTCTGACACCAAATTTTTCTCTGTTACGTCTCAGAGTTGTAATGGCGAACGCGTCGACTTGAACGAAAGTCAGAGCGGTCACGCGCGCTCTCAACTCGATGACGTAAATCGGGAAATATAAAATATTGGGGTTCGTCTCTCGAATAAGATCAAAAGATCCCGTTTTCGAGTTATATAAATCGCGTTTATTCGTCAAATGGAAATTACGAATATTACAAATAATTTGCGATAGTTTGTGTGTGTGTGTGATTTGCGAGAGACTCTAAATTATAATGCTAATTAAATATATCTTAATCGCGGAGGAAAGTACCCGCTCCAAAGTTGAGTCCGACCGATTAGTTTGAAATTTGGAATAAGACCGACGAATGAGTGATCGAAACTGGCCGTCGCGTGGCGGCCGAAATTGCTGATACAGCGCGGCACGCGCTGTTGCTAAGCCGGAGGTATATTCAGAATGAGGGAAACTCAAAATGCTGATTAGGCCGTGAGACAGAAAAGTTAGAGTTCCGAGAGAGATGAAAGAAGTTGTTCCGTTTTAAGTAAAGTCGCGAGCGGATATGGATTTGCGAAATATGATATTCCACATCCGGTCGAATCAGTCGGGCTCTTTCCTTTGCGTGAGAATAATTTTATAGATTTGAATAAGTCGCGATAATATAAATTCAGGAAAGTGTATAGATCGAGGGGCAGGACGTAACAGTCATAAAATTTTAATGGAACATTTTATTACATGCAATCCTCTTATCAGTACGCACTGTGACAAAGTCGCAATACATTTTCAGCACGCGTATTTGACGAAGTTTTCCTTTTGCGAGAAAATCGATTGTGACCTTTTCGATTCGAATCGATAAACAGAAAAAAAATGATACGAGATTGTTACGTCCAAATCAGCATTCCTCGCTAATTACGGCCATGGGATAAATTCTCATTAAACACGTTTTTGTACCATTGAGGCGCTTTATTTGACTAAAATCCCCTTTTGAGACTGACCTTTCGGAGAGTTCCTCAGGATGGGGTACAGAGTGCGTTAATTTAAGATATGAATTCCCGATCCGAAGACACTTATCTCTACTAACGTGAGAGTCCGAACAGTAGTACGAGTATAGTAAACCGTAGTAAACATAAGTTGGCGGTGTTTACTATAAGGCCGCGCGATAAGACTCCGTACGTTCGATGCGTCTCGTAATGTAACCCAGTCCCTGACCGTCACTCGTGTTGTATCGAAAGCCTGACAAACTCGATGTTACCTTGGTACTAATTACCAGAGGCCGATGAACTCACTTTAAATTAAAGTCGACCGTCGATGTATTTCATTTAAAGAGTTCCCGGATCATTCGCGTTTACAGTAAGAACGTAATGAACAAAAATGAATTAAGATGAATAAAACTTACGTTGATTTAAATTATTTTAATTGTTGAATTATTGTTGATCCACGCTGATTATTTTGTTTAGAATGGAATTAGGGTTGAATCCTTCAAAGATATGGAACTTCCTTCCTTCGAATGATATTTGATGACATCGGTCGAGATATATTGTCGTTGGTTTAACGATGTTATTGTTCAATTTATTTAACCGTTGTTGAAATAATATTCACTCCACGAATTTTCGTTGAATATTTAAGTATTGAATTTTATTTAAATCGTGACCGATGTGATACAACTTAAAATGACTCTTGATGACATCCGATTTGTTTTAATTACTCGTAAAGATTTGTAATGTCTGACGATATCTCCCGATCATTTTCTACATCCTCTCTGAACTGAACTAACTGAACTGACCCTCTGACTCTTTTTACTGAACTGGCTAATTGTCACTAACCTGAAATGGCTACTTAGCATCTGGCCCATACTTCCCTCGTAGAAGCTAATACTCCCACCTATGATTTGCCAATTTACGATGTAAACAATAGTCTTTATAATGAAATTGTGCAATGAAGAGTTTCGGAGTGCCTTGGTGTAAACAATGCAAACCGATATTTCTGCTGGCGAGACCTCTCCTTCTGTAAGTCGAGTGCTCGCCAAATCGCGTCCAAGCCTGACCAGTAGCATGCCAATGATTGGATGTTTGGCTTTTCCTCTGCACAGATGTTTAGTCGTTGTTCATTATTGATTTTTATAGTCGTAAGGAGAATAATGGAATCATGTGCAATAACCAGATCTCTCTCTCTCTCTCCCTCTCCCTCTCCCTCTCCCTCTCCCTCTCCCTCTCCCTCTCCCTCTCCCTCTCTCTCTGTGGTGCGCGATTATTTTCCATAATTGGTCTACCGCAACAATTCTGTACGGCAAACACATTCGTGAATCGGGTGTGACAGGGACTCGTGCAGGAAGGGCGAGTCCATCGTGATTGTCGATCGATATTTTCGTCGATACGGTGTGCGACAGCAGCCATCTTGGTTGCCACAGCAGCGACACGCATTCCAGGGCTCCGCGGTCCGACAGTGACAAGCAACTTGGGGCTCCGAGGCACATACGCAGTCACGCACGGTAACATGAAAGGTCAGTAACGTCACGCTGTGCCTGGAATGACGCGCGGGGGTAGCCGAGGTGTACGCGCGAACACCACCGCGGTTATTGGAGGAAGAAGAGGCTAGACAGTGCAGAAAGGGAAACTGAAATGTCCACGACAATAAGGGAAAAACAATATAAGTGTTATAAGTGTAAAAAAGAAGTGGTAACCGAAGTATACGAATGTAAAAGGTGCCTAAAATATTACCATCCGGGTTGCAAAGCTCACAGATCGTACAATTCTTTCGATCAGCTGGTACCATGCCCTGGACCGATAGAAAAATTGTATAGAGAGAAAAGTGAAAACAACAACGAAGATACGATGGAAGAGAATAGACAGAACGACGACAATGTGTCCAGCAAGACGTTGCCGGAACCGGGATCGAGGAATACATCGAAACAAACGAAACGAAGGAGAGAAGAAGATGACGGAGAGGAAGAGTACGAAGATGCAGAGACGTTAGAAGAAAAGCTAGATAAGGTATTTAGTACGGTAAAAAAAATAGACGAGAGATACATTGCGATGGATAAAATTAAGGAGAGTGTCAAGGTGATAGTAAAAGTAGAAATCGAGAAAGCGTTAGAAAAGTTTGAGAAAAGATGTGTTGCGAGAATAAAAGAAAGTGTGATTGAGGAAATGAACAAAGCAATGCAACAAATCGAGAAGGGAATAGACGTAACAACAAAAAGATTCAGTGAAACTGAACGAAATAAAACAGAAGAAAAAAGCGAGGATAGAGTAACGTATGCAGAAAAAGTAAAAAAGAGCAACCGCAAATATGTTATAGTAAAACCGATAAAGAAACAAACGTGCAAAGAGACACAGGGCGAGATAAGAAGACAAGTTGATGTTATGCAGTTAGGAATTGGGATTGACGAGGTAATAAAATCATCAGAAGGAAAAGTATTATTCGACGTACAAAAGAAACAAGATCAAGAATTGTTAAGAAAGAATTGAAAAAGAATCTCGGAAGCAACTACACGGTAATTGAAACGAAAAAGAAACTCCCGAAAGTGAAAGTAATAGGAATAGAAGAAGAACTAGACAACATAGATGTAGAGGAGCTAGAAAAAATGATCAGTAGACAAAACAGTTTAAGTAATGACGAAAACGAAAATGGTTTTAAAATGAAAGTAGTGAAGATAATAAAAGTCAATCAATATAAATCGAATATGATTCTCGAAATGGATCCGAGAACGCATAAAGTGCTGATCGAAACAGAAAGAATGAAAATAGGATTCAAAAACTGCAGATTATTCGATTACGTAAGCGTACTAAGATGTTATAGATGTTACGGATATAATCATCTCGCGAAAGATTGTGAAAATACTGTAACGGTACGCTTTTGGAGTCTTACAGAACTTTGCTCCGCAGCGGCGTTATGTGAGTATCTCTGCTCACTTGTGTGTGAGGGCAGGTGCTGTAAATTATAAAACTGTGGTGTTGATTCGAAATGTCAACAATTATTGATTTTTATTCAGTCGATTCCGTTGTACAATACAAGATTTGTGCTGAATTAAGTTTGATTTAACTCGACACGATTTGAGTTTTGTTTAATTTGCGACACAGCCCGAAGGGTTATTTTATTGAAGGAGAGTTGGCAGGTCGTTGCAATCAAAAATTGACTCTACTAATTACTTTGGAATCGATAGGTAACCGTCGCGGTAGCGATCGCCAAGGTCCCCCAAGGCAGTTGCCGACACTAGGTTTTTAGGATAAGGTAAACTCCGACCGGAAACTGTCGCCCAGGTCCCCCCAGGCAGTCGTCGGCGGTCAGGTTCGGATAGGAAAAAATATTTCAATACAGGGTAGGCTGTTCGCTGAAAGATAAGATAATTATTTCGATGATGAATAAATGGCCGACGTTTCTTCCTTCTCCGGGATTGGCTCGTCGTTGGTAATTTTTCCCTCGCTTCTTCTTAGCGACGGGACTCTGTCGAATAGAGCAACGCTCTATTCGAAAATTTAATCGATGTGACTTTTTCCTTCTTTCTTGGAAAAGTCGATGGTAATATTCCCTTGCTTCTTCTTAGCGACGGGACTCTGTCAGATAGAGCAACGCTCTATCCGAAAAATCAAAATGTCGATGCTTTGGCTAGCGAGGATTCCGTCTAGCAAAGATTTTATATTTTTGGAGACTCAAGATCAAACGTGCTAAAGCCGCGCATGAGTTCCACTCCCTTAGGAGTTAGAGACCGAAGTGATTTTAGGGCTCGCGAGCGGGTCTTTTATACCCGAGCGTGTGACGCTAATATTGCGTCGGATGACGCAATTTAAACGCCGAGATTCTCTGTCCCGTGTTATCTTTGCCCGGGGTGTGCTGACACGGCTGACGCAAGGTACGCGTCAGAATGACGCGCCACCCTCTGGGCGGCTAATTCTATCGACCGGCAGTATCGATCGACTGTGCGGTCGGTAATCTGCGCGCTCATTTACCAGAATGTATGGTAAATGATCGATGCAGCGTGCGAATGAGGAAAGCGTGAGAGGTGAAAAATTCTTACCGTCTCAATACATTAAGTTGTAGAAAGTGTGGAGGAGAACACGACGGCAGAAACTGTACAGAAGAGAACAAAAAATGAGTAAATTGTACAAAAATGTGTGAAAAGTATAATGTATCGGAAGGAGATGTTAATCATTAGCCACTGACTATAGATGTCCAGTATATAAGAGAGTATTAGAGAGAGCGAGTAGGAACGTACAATATTGTAATGAGTAGCAGTTAATAGCACAGGGACGACACGATCTCAAAAATAATAATAATGATAACAGAAATAAAGAAAATCATATATTAATGTTAAACGCACAAGGATTTATTAAACATAAAGATGAAATCGAAAAATTAATTAATGAACAAAGACCGGAAATACTTTGCCTATCGGAAACACATATTACGAACGATGTCGAAAATCACGAACTAAATATAAATAACTATCAAGTAGTAAGAACTGATACAGAAAACAATAGAACAGGGGGCGTATTGACATATATTAGAAAAGGAATAAATTATAAAGTAGTTGAGAGTAAAAATAACGAAAAAAATATGTGGCTAAATGTAATACAACTGCAAGATAAATATGAAGGTATTGTTATTGGAAACGTGTATCACTCGCCTAGTACAAGTGACGGACAATTTATAGAAATGATAATGAGCGAATGCGAAGAAGTAATAGATAGAGGACACTTAATTATGATGGGCGATTTTAACTTGGACGTGAGCAAAGACAATCATTATGTGAATCGACTATTGAACAATTTTTTATCCATGGGACTCAAACAATATGTAGACAAACCAACTAGAATAACAAATCATTCAGAGACAATAATCGACTTAGTGTTTTCAAATTTTTACATTATGACAAAAGTACTGACGACTCCAAAGATCACCGATCATAGTATAGTTAAAGTTTTAATAAATGATAATATAACTCGTAAGACCGAAAGAAAATTTTTTTATAAACGCGACTATAGTGAATTTTCTGAAAATAAATTTAATGCCGTGTTGAACAACAAAATGAGTATCCAACAAAATAGCGAAATGACAATAAATGAACTTGCTGACACTACAATAAACAATATAGTAACAACGATGAATGAAATAGCACCTTGGGTTCGAAAAGTTGTACTTACGAAATGGAGTGATAAGCCATGGATAAATGAGGAAGTGAGAAAAATGTGTAAGGACAGAGATAGAATATATAAAAAAAGCAATAGAAACTAAAATAGAGACTGAATGGGACGAATATCGGAGAAAAAGAAACGAAGTTGTTAAAATGATCCGAATAAATAAGAAAACGTACTATGAACAAAATGAAGATTTACAAAAAAATGATTCCAAAAAAATGTGGAGAACACTAAAAAAACTGATCGGAGATAAAAAAATTAATGATGTTAAGACAGAAATGGAATTCGACGGGCTATTGAATACTGAGTCTAAAGAAATAGCAAAAAAATTAAATGAGTTTTTTGTGACAAGTGTCGAAGATATTGTAAAAGAAATCGAAGTAGATGGAAACGCGATGGTAGCTGAACATAATTTTGTAAATTTTACTATAGTAGATAATATTAGACTAGACAAATTTAATGAAGTAACATACAAAGAAATGGATATTGTGATAAAAAATCTAGATTCAAAAAAAGGAACAAAAAGTGATATTACTGTAGATATGATTAGATTAGTGTGGAGAGGTAATCCAAATATGATAATAAATTTAATGAATAGATCGATGCAGGAAGGAATAGTTCCGAATAAATGGAAAACGTCAATAATTACGCCTATACCGAAAGTAAGAAATAGCAGGAAAGCAGAAGAGTACAGACCAATCAATACGCTTCCCCTATACGAAAAAATTTTAGAACAACTTGTAAAAAATCAATTGATAAAGTATCTGGATGACAATAAGATTATAATAAATGAACAATCCGGATTTCGCACAGGTTTTTCATGTGAAACTGCTCTGCAGGATACATTAATAGAATGGCGAATACAAATGGATGAAAGTAAAATTATAGGAGTTGTATTTATAGATTTTAAAAGAGCGTTCGAAACTATAAAAAGGAATGTAATGATAGATAAATTAAAGAAATATGGAATTGGTGGAAAGGTGGTAGAATGGTTAGAATCATATTTGAATAATAGAACACAAAGAGTGCAATACGATGACATATTATCCGAAGAATTTCTAGTCAAATTTGGAGTACCGCAGGGATCAAAACTTGGACCTATCTTATTTATTTTGTATATCAACGATGTCGTTGGAAGTTTGAATGAAATTGGTTGTAAATGTAAATTGTTCGCTGATGACATGATGATGTACGTATCGAACGGAGATCTTGAAGCTATAGAAAACACTCTAAATGTAGGACTAAAGAAATTATATACGTGGCTAAATCTGAAGTCATTAAAAATTAATGTAAAAAAAAACCGTTTGTATGGCGATTCATGATCCAAGAAAGTTAAATGTAAAAAACAAGTGTGTAATCAAGATAGGAAACGAAACCGTACAAGAAGTGAGAAAAACAAAGTACTTAGGAGTAATGATTGACGAACATTTGTTGTTCGGAGAGAATACGTGGTATGTTGCAAAGGAAGTAGGGAAGAAAATTGGATTCCTAAATAGGATGAAGAGATTTCTGAGCATCGACACAAGAATGACAGTATACAAGACGATAATAGCGCCACAATATGAGTATTGTAATTCAGTGCTGTTGAATTGTAGCGAAGAAAACACCACGGTATTACAAAGGACCCAAAATCGTGCAATGCGCGCTATTTCGGTGGTAGATGAGTAGACGCCGACGAATGATGTGTTGTATGTAGTAGACGTAATGTGTATGGAACAGAAAGTGGAGTTTAATGTGTGTGTGGTGGTGTACAGAATGGAAAGTGGGCCGACCCCGGCGTGCGTAAGCAACGAAGTGCAAACAGTGAGTGAAACACACAAGTACAACACCGGAAACAAAGACAAACTAGCGATCAAACGGACAAGAACAGTAGCAGCAGAAGAGTCAATCATGCATGTCGGTTTTAAGATGTACAACGAATTGCCGAACAACGTAACTGAAGCCGAAAATATTGAAAGATTCAAGTGGTGTTTAAAGGAACACATGAGACGAACGAGCAGTCGAGAATAAATGTAAGTTGTAGGTGTAGAATGTCTCTCTCTCTCTGTGAGTACAAACAGCTGCTTTTAAACGCTCCTCTCACTATCGCTCTTTTTCTGCCGCAAAGTGCCCACGGGCCGTTCTGTTACAGGCAAACGCAAGCTAAAAGTTGCATTTTCAACCGGAGCACATAATTTCACGTTTTTCTGTGATCCTCAAACGGAAATCTGGTTGAATTGCGACTCACTTTCCTAACCTCACTTCATGGGAATTCGGCCTTGAACGCTTGGATGCTTATCGGTGGTCTGTCACCAGTGCACGCATGCGCATATTCTTGGATACACTGCTCGATTGACCACCTAATTCGACCACTCTGCGACATCTGCCATCAATATCTCTACCGAATTCTCACCTCTCTGGATAATCGATCGACAACTCTTCCTTGTGATCGATACCATCGGCCTACATCACCACTTCTCTCTACAGTCGATAAGGTAGAATATCTCCGGGACTCCACTGGTATTCTCCAGCGTGGATTCAAACCTTCGCATGCCGACTATCAGGTGTGCCAAGTGTACAAAGACTATCGCCGGCGACTCACTGATTTGTCAAACGTGTGATAAGAAATTCCACCCGGGCTGTTGCAGAACGTATATTCTTTACAGAACTGCCACTACTTGTTGCGTCGAAAATTTCAAATATCTCTTGTCTGATCCTTCGTGCTCTCAGCAGTCGAACATGAGCTTTCCGTCATCTGCGGGGGGTTCAACCCCCAGCAATCCGAATGATTTATTTCAACAAATTCTCAACAAACTTAACGCGTCCGAAGAAAAGATGGACAAATTCATTAACGAACAACAACAGACGAATAGAGAAATAGCCGAAAAAGTCAGCGGACTTCCAAACCTTTTAAAAAAAATCGAAGAGCATGATGCATTGCTAAATCAGCTGTCTAGGCAAAACGAGTATTTGAAACGCGAAGTCGATCAACTCAAAGCTGCTAACTCGGTGTCACAGACTACAACCGAACTCGTCATAGGAGGTGTACCGTGTGACACTAATCTCGATCAAGTTCAGATTATAACTAAAGTTTTCGGCTCTCTCGATGTTCCGCATCTACTTAGTGACGTTCTCGGGGTGCGTGTCATGAATCGTAAACAACTTAGTGGCAATCAACAATCCACTCAGCAAAACCCAATTAACACTACTCAATCGTTCGTTGTCTCATTGAAATCGGCTCAAGTCAGGGACTACATTGTAGACAAAAAGAGAGCTAAACGCAATATTTCGGTCGCCGATGTATTCGGCGCAAATCGCGCGGGATCCATCTATGTCAACGAGTTACTATCGTCCGAAAAGTACAGCTTACTTCGCCGCGTTAAAAATAAGGCCAAAGCCGCGGGATACAAGTATGTATGGGTAAGATCAGGTCGTATTTTTACTCGCCGTCTCGACGGTGCTCCCGCCATAACAATTCATTCTGACGCCGATCTTGCACTCCTAGTTTGACCAGTTGCAGCGAGCGAGCACCCAACAGCCAATCTCAATAAACGATTAAAAATTGCACAGTTTAACGCGAATTCGCTCCTCGGTCACATTGATTTCATACGAATATATTTCTCTGAGAACTTCTTTCATGTAATTTCTATATCCGAAACCTGGCTCCACTCACACATATCCGACGATCTCGTACAACTGGACAATGACTTCATTATTCGGAACGATCGCGAAGGCAAGGAAGGCGGAGGTGTAGCATGCTACGTCCACGAATCACTTAAAGCGACAATCTTAGCTTCTTCCCCTAGTGAATTCACAAATTCCCCCGAGTTCTTAATTATCGATCTCCGATTCAACGATTCGCCTCCCTTGCTGCTAGCATCGATTTATAGACGTCCGAAAGGCCTCCTATTAAACGATTTTTCCGATCGTCTCGCGCAATTCTCTCATGCGTACGAATATATCATTATCGGAGGTGATATAAACTGCGATCTTACTAGTAGCTCGTTCGAGTCAAATTATTTACGAAACTGGGTTTTCTCACTGTCCTTACATCTTGTTGCCTCGGAACCCACTTTTCACACGGCCTCTAGTGATTCGTGGCTTGATGTCGTTATAGTAGACTCAGCAGAAAAAGTTTACGCGTTTTCAAAAACCGACGCACCGTTCATTGCCGGCCACGACTTACTCACAATCTCGTACGAATTCGAAGCTCCGTCACTTGAACCGCGTCTACTTGTCAGACGGGATTTTCGAAGATTCAATACAACCGATTTCCAAGCTTCTCTAAATGACATTCTCCCTACACTAGAATCACAGGGTTTGGCAAACTCAACGAACGACCTCGACTCGCTCACTTGCTCAGTATCGCTGACCTTACGAAATGTTCTTGATAAACACGCGCCGTTCCGCTCCTTTTCTGTAACGAGACCTCCTGCACCGTGGCTCACCGACGAACTCAAGAGACGTATTAGAAGTCGAAACGTTTTATATAAACAAGCCAAGAGATCCAACGACGTATTAAATTTCGCGATTTATCTCTCTCTCTCTCTCTCTCTCCATTTCTTATTGAATTTTTTTAGAAACGTTGATTTTTCTAATTTGCGCTCGCGAATAAAGTTTTAAAATTCGCGTGACGTTACGTCATCGATATTCGCAACGCTCACCGTCAACTCCTCTGTAAAGTAAGTAATTTTGGTTATTTGCTATTTAACTATATACACATGTTTTCCCTTAATCCTTAACAATAATATAACTATATGTGTATTTTTATTAAATTGCAGAAATGTGTCACTTTCCTGGATGGATTACGGACGCGAAAAGCGCTCGAGGACCACCTCGCAGATGGCGATGGGTACGGTTGGACCCGAGCGTTCAGCGATTTGTTAAGCCTACCGTTTAACGTTACTTTCGTATTCGTATAATATCATATTCCTAGCGACAAGAACTTCTTCGGCGGACGCGACTCGGACAGTCTTGTCTACCGACGGGGTGGTCTTGCGCTGCGCTACCGTGGATCTATTTCATAGGACATAGAATATCCCTCGTTGACCTACAGTCACCTCGCTGCATCCGGTCCGATACGTTGCGAATTACGCGCTACCCCGTCGGCTTGCGATGAGGCATCGCCTCGCGGAGGAGAAATTGAGATTAGTCATCCGTCTCGCGAGATGCTACCCCTTATTTTTCCCCTCGCACATTGCGGCTAGATGCATCGCGAAACGCATTGTGATCGACAGACGACGTTGCGACACGGTCGAGTGCGGAGATCCTCTCTGCTGCAACTAACCGCTAAGTTAGTTGCGACGTACAGTAACAGGATAACGGACCTTAATTAATAACCCGGAGTGTTTGTTACAATATTCTATAAAGAGTTAAAAATTGAGAAGACTGATATCTGTTAACGATAACGAGTGCTAATCGACGTGAATACAAGTTCACCGTTCACTTATACATCGTGCTCTTCTCCTTTGCGTAAAGCCCGAAGACATCCTCCTAATCCTAGTCAGCTTTGATTTTTTGCCTGCTTCGCATCGTACTTACCAAGGTTCGTTACTCGCTCACCGAAGACATCGCCTGTTCGCCGAAACGGGAGTCCCAGGGAACGAGACCTTTGATCAGCATTTTGATAAGTATAAAAATACGCAAGACGTTCGGCTCACTTCTCATATTGGTCCTGATTCTGACTATCGAAGGAAGACTGCGTTGTCTATAGAGACACCGTTGTGCTACAGACCTAGTGTTACGTGTATTACCATCATCGACGTTATACAGCCTTGGAAGGGCTTCAACAAAAACTTAACCTGGCGATTCGAACATGTCGATGTCGATAATTATCGACATAAAAAAGAGTTACGACGCTCAATTCGATCAACAGTTGGAAGAAAAGGTACAGGAACTCAAGAGAACGGAAGAAAAAATTAGATACGAATTCCAACAGGCGTTCCTAAGAGAAAAAGAGTTGCTGCAACAATCCACAGCAGAGTCACAAATTGCGCTTGAACAAAAAAACCAGCAGATTACTGATCTGCATCACGAAATAAATAATCTGAAACAAATACATCGACAGGAAATGGTTACTCGTACAATGATCGAGGCCCGAACGAACGATAACGAAAGGGAAGCACTGAAGAAGGAAAACGCTCAGCTTCAAGCAGAAGTGCACGAAATGGGAAACCAAATGAGAAAATTGGAGGCTGCGATGGAGAAATTCCTACGCCCACAAGAATCTCAACGTAACGAAGCTCAACGCGACAACAACAGAGGACCACCGAATCCGGGGAATCACGATCAAATTAATCCACCACCGGGAGGAGATCCAGGAGACGAGGATCCCGACGACTTCGGTGATGACGACGTGAGCGACTTCAATGGCAGAAGAAACGATCCCTTGAGGCGACGAAGAGAATTTCTACCTCGGGACCTACTTCCGAACGAAATCGCGCCAGCGAAGGAAACAATAGATATAGTGCCGATCTTCACTGGAGATACAGCAGAAGGAGCGGTAAACATTTCGGAATGGATATCGAAAGTCGACCGAGCACGACACTGGACAACGCCAGTCCAACACGGACTTCTTTTGGAAAAAATACTAACAATGAAAGTCAAAGGAAGAGCACAAAGCTGCATATCGAACGTAGACATCAGCACATACGACCAACTCAAAGACGTATTGGTGAAACGAGTCAACCCGTTAAAATCATCCTTGCTGCTTATGAACGAGATGACAGCATGCGTCCACGTTCATGGGACGATCCAGGAACACAACACCAGATTTCGTAAAATTTATACGTCCTGGCTAAACGCGAAACGACTTGAATTAAAACAAGCCCATCAAACCGATGAAGCGATCACCATCTACTTGCAGATATCTGACAAAGACGTCATTCAGACATATCTACAGAATCTCAAGGAAGACTCACGAGCGTATCTTCGAACGAAGGACATCTATTCGCTCGCGCAAGCAGAAACGACTGCTCAAGAACACGAAGACTTCAAGCGGAGTATCCAAAGACAACGAGGAATGTTTAACGATTCGTATTATCAAAAGAAATCGGACCAGTCGAAATCCTCGCAAGAGAAACCGAAATCCGATAGTAAACACGAGAAGAAGAAGAGCTACTTCTCTATGAACAAGAGAACCGATCGTTCCCCACACCAAGGGCGAATCTTCTGACGAAGAGGAAGAAGAGCAGGTGCAAATGACGGAAGAAGAGCAACAATACCAGACTGACATCCGACAATTCGACCTCGACTCAATAAATACTATGGACGAAATGAAAAAGGCACTCGAGTACGTCATGGTGATAAATCATCCAGACCGAGAATGCACTTACTGCAATCAGCGCGGACACACTGAAATGTACTGCAATCAGAAGAAGAGAGATAAGGGTATACCAAGCCCATTCAACAAGAAGCAAGGACAGAAAAAGAAGAAGTTCCAGAAGCAGAATCAAAATTTTCAGAAGGGTCCCAATCAAAAGAGACCCCCTCAACAAAAGGTGAATGTGACGAAAGACGAACAAGAAAACACAAGCGACGCCGAGAGCATCTGCGACGAGAGTACATCTCAACAATAGATAAAGGACATCTATTCACGACAAAATTCGACTTCGATCAAACAACATTCGGAAATTTAACAACACTAATAGACACAGGAGCGTCCATTAACATCGTCAAAGAGCACCTCGTGAAAGCGAAAAATATCGTCAAAAAGCCGATTATCTTTAAAACTGGAAAAAAAGACGAACAAAACTCTCGGATATACATTCATCAAATGTAAAGGTAATTTGAACAACAAACATGACAAATTCCACATTGTCCCGTCCGACTATCCGATACGAGAAGATGCCCTGATAGGTACGCCGTTTATCCTAAACAACGATATGATGAACGACCTACCTCGGAACAGGATAAAAGTTAATAACAAATACCAGTCGATAGAATCGTCTCAATTCACTGTTCCCGCGGGACATTTCATCACTATTCCCGTCGAAGTAGAAAAACAGAAGGGAACAGTACTAGTGGAAACGCCTCAAGGAGAGAGCATTCATCACATAAAAGACGGAATCGTAAATATTCCGTTAGCTAATGAAGGAAAAAAGAATCTAACTTTTCAGACAAAAAACATTCAAATTTTCGAAATACAACCGAGATTGATCAGCAACAAAATCAACCAGAACGGAAAGAGAATCGAGGAACTGAAAGCAAAAACAAGATTAGACCACATACAAAGCGCCAAGGAAATAAATGATGTTTGGACGATTATAGAAAATTACTCCGATCTGTTTCAACTCGAGGGTGACGATCCACCAAGTACATAACTCGCGGAACACGTGATCGTCATCAACGAACCTACGAAACCCATCAATATTAAGTCTTACAGATCACCGAAAATACACCAAGACGAAGTCGATAAACAAGTGCAAGAACTACTGAAAAAGAAAACCATTCAACACTCACAATCACCATTCAACGCACCCATTTGGATTGTGCCTAAGAAGAAAGATGCATCGGGAAAAGCGAAATGGAGAATGGTCATTGATTTTAGAAAGTTAAACGAAAAAACAGCTCAGGATTCGTATCCCCTGCCAGTTATCGAGGACATTCTGGACGACTTGGGAAAAGCAGCAGTTTTCTCTGCACTGGATTTAAGCTCGGGATTCCACCAAATACCGATGGAAGAAAAATCAAGAAAATACACCGCATTCAGCACGAACCAAGGCCATTTTGAGTTCCTACAAATGCCCTTTGGATTAAAAAACGCACCCACGACATTCCAACGAATGATGAACACTGCGATGAGAGGGTTAATAGGAAAAATTTGCTTCGTATACCTCGATGACATAATCGTTTTCGGGAAGACCATGAAAGAACACAATAAAAATTTGACAATCCTCTTCAATCGGTTGAGAGACACGAATCTGAAACTCCAACCAGATAAGTGCGAATACATAAAGCCAGAACTCGAATACTTGGGACACATCATCACAGCCGACGGAGTGAAACCGAATCCTTTAAAATGCAAAGCCGTAAAAGAATTTCCAAAACCTAAAACACCGAAGCAGATCAAATCATTTCTAGGCCTCGTAGGATACTATCGAAAATGTATCCCAAAATTTTCAGCAATTGCTAAGCCATTGACGGATCTCACGAAAAATGATCAGATGGACAAAACCAAACCCGTCATATGGACAGACAAATGCCAAGCGGCGTTTGATTCACTCAAAAACATTTTAGTCAACGATCCCGTACTAAAATATCCGGATTACACAAAGAAATTCGTATTGACAACAGACGCGTCTAATCAAGGACTAGGAGCCGTGTTATCGCAAGACGGACATCCCTGTTCCTATATATCGAGAACATCGAACAAGAACGAATTAAACTACACGACAATAGAAAAAGAGTTGCTTGCCATAGTTTGGGCAATTAAACGATTCAGACAATATCTACTCGGAAGAAAATTCACGATAAAGACCGATCACCAAGCTTTGAAGTGGTTGGCCAATAAGCCAGACCCTGCATCCAGACTACTGCGTTGGAGACTCAATCTTGAAGAACATGAGTTCGATATTGAGTACGTCAAAGGAAAGCACAACGCCGTAGCTGACGCATTATCTAGAGAAGCGGAAATGGAAAAACCCGAAATGAATAACACTTCCGATGAGCATGACCAAGTCAATTATAACTTACGACCGAAAAACACTACCATTGAGAAAGACTCGGAAATTTCTAGCAACAAAGACATCGACGATGATAAAATTTCGGAACAACCGGACGCGGAACTGGAACCAGATCCCGAGATTGAGTTACCATTCGACTTTTATCAATATTCAACATACAAGCTATACAACCTCGGACACCTTTTGAAAGAGAAACCAAACGTCAAGGGCAAGAACTGGATAAAAATTAATTCACCAACCGACAACAGACCCCAAAGCCTATACTATCAGGTACTCAATAAAGTAAGGACGAGATTAACTATCAACAAAATCAAAGGTACCAAACACATCAAGGTTTACTGCGATGATTTAATGACGAAAACGGACAAGGAAGAAATTTTGGCAATATTAAGATTCTTCAGTATCAAAGATCCTGAAACACAGTACGAATATTGTTTCTCGACGTTTAAAGAACCAGAGTACACGGATGAAAAGAAAATAATATCTGAAAGCCACGGAACTAATTTGAGTTCACATTTTGGAGAATATAAAACGATACAAAGAGTAAAAGAACACAGGGAATGGGAACATCTCGAGGAGGACGTGAAAAATTACATAAAAAATTGTAAAATTTGCCAGAAGTTTAAAGCTGTAAGAAACCGAGACATAGCACCGGCTATTGTCCCCGAATTGCCAGACAAACCTTTTGAAAAAATCGCATTAGATATATTTGGCCCACTGTAAAGATCACGATCAGGACACGAGTATATACTCAGTATACAGGACTGTTTAACTAAATATCTCGTGTTATGCCCGCTCGAGACTAAGTCAAGCTCGGAGATTATTCAAGCACTAAACGATGATTTCGTAATGATCCATGGAGTCCCCGACATTTTTCTCACCGATCGAGGACAAGAGTTTAATTCAAAATTAATGCAAGATTTCGAACAATTACACGGTATATCTCATATCAAAACTACCGCATTCCACCCCCAAAGTAACGGAAGCATCGAAAGAATGCATGCCTTACTGAAGGAGTCCATCAAAACCATGTGCGAAGGACACATCGATAATTGGAAAGATATACTCAAATTAATAGCTTTCGCTTATAATAGTTCAAAACATAGTGCAACTGGATATCGACCTGACGAACTAGCTTTCAATAGAAAACTCAGAAAACCATCGAGCCTTCCTCATAAGAAATTATTAACATATGACGATTTACTGAAAAAATGGACAATAATACACGACACTATACTTTCAGAGGCACGCGAACGATTACACTTGAGACAGGAGGAAACAGCCAAAAGACTTAACAAACACAAAAATCGAACAGACTTCGATCACATTAGAATAGGACAAACAGTCTGGCTTCACAACGAAAGTAAAAAACATAAGCTCGACCTCGAATGGTTAGGACCATATGAAGTATTAGATTTATACATGGACAAATCTAACGTTAAGATAAAAATTAATGATAAGACTAAAATAGTTCATTTAAATAGAGTAAAGGCATTCGTTTCAGATGACGAACATAATGAAGATATGGTTGATGGCGGCGATCGCGTTGACCTCAATTAACAGCGCTTTTACCATTGAATTGGTAACCTTTGCGAACACTTCATTTATAGAAGAATACCAATCATACGTATTAACCTACAGCGAAGAGATGAAATTTACGATAATAATAGACCTTAAGAGTATTCACAAAGCTTACGCGGAAATCAAACGACAGATTGATCAGTATAAAGCATTGCCAAATCGACCCGAAGAACTGGTTAGTCCTATCAGTCAAAAGTTCAATAAATGAAAGAACCAAATTCAGATTTTGACAACATTGAATCACGGAAACGCGGATAAAGACGATACCTCCGACGCAAGGTCGCTTATCAGGAAAATAGAAAGGTTCGAAGACGCGAAACCATATCAAACATGGGGAGCTATAACACCCTCTTATAGTACATATAGCTGCCTACACACCGACGAGCTTGTACTAAATCTTCAGACAAAATTCTTATTACTCAATAATATCGAAAACACACCAGAAAACCGGAAAAAAGTAATACCGACACTCCAAAGTCTAGGAAATATTAAAAAGTATGTCACAAAAACTGGGAATCCTACCCTTGTCCAATTATGCAGCATAACGACTCAAAGACGACGGAAAAGAGGACTTTGTAACTTTTGCGGAAAGATACAAAAATTCATTTACGGGACTCCTACTGACGAAGACATAGAGCGGATTGAAAATAATATTCAAAACGTAACAGACTCCGTAAATATTATAAAAATCTCAGTCCAGAAACAGACCGCGGTCATTCAAAAACTCGCGACCGAGACGGGAAATTCCATTGTCAACCTAAAACAAACACAGCTCGGACTCGGCTATGCAGTTTCTCTAATGTCATGTATCGATGTTTTGCTTTTCGATGTAAATAATGTAATCTTGGCCATAGAAACAAAAGCAGTGCCGCCCCAATTGGTGGAGCCAAGTATCGTTCTAAGGATGATCGACCGATTACTGAACGAATCGAAACACGAACGCGTATTCAATTATTTTAACGACACTAGAGCACAACACTTCATAGATATTGCGGATAGAATTATACTATTGAGAAGAAACAATCTGATATTTGAATTGACTATTCCGAAACTAGAAAACGACAAATGGAACTTGTACAACATCATACCAATCCCTAAAATTCATAACGGTACTTACATTGTAACCGCACCATGATTTTCTCACTTGCTACGACAAGGAAAGAATTACATGGCAATCAACGAAAACGAAATCAGGCAGATGAAAAGAGTTGACAATTATTTGATCACACACTACACACATCCGATATATAACAGAATCAACGCACCGACTTGTCAAGACAATATCAACCAATGTAAGCTCAGTCAAATCCACGTAAACAATGTAAGTTACATATCCCTGTATGATAATCACGGCGTATTGATAATACCGGAAATCGGAAAATCCATCTTGGTCATTGTGAATTGTAAAAATTATACCAGCGAAATTTATATCAAAGAAGTTATATTGTTGAAAACTACCGAAAGATGTATTCTGATTCAGGATAATACTAAAATGGTCCTCAATGGTCTTCCAGAGAGTTATCAGTTGATAAACCCAAGTAAAACATATTTGGCCACGAATTTCTCAGAATTAGCTATTCGAGTTACAGAAGTAAAAAATCAAGTAGACGCCGCGTATTTCAGAAGTATTGGTCAGGATTTGGATAGCATCAGTAGAGATCTGGAGAAAGCTAGAATTGTGTTGAAGCATGATAATTTTTGGAACACCATGAATGGATTGTTCGACCGATTCATAAAAATAGGCCTACCCTCACTAGGAGCTATAAGTGTACTTTTAATTTTATGGCGCTTCGGAGCATTAATGCCTATCCTCAGGTTCATTGGGAAGGGACTATTGAAGTATTGTTGTCCTGGAACCAATAAGAAACTCGAAAAATACGAAAGTAAAGCACAAATAGAGTTGAAAAAACTTAGAAAACAATTAGATTCTATGGAAAAATCCAATATCTTAGAAAATTCGGGAAACATCAGAACAAAACCAAAAGGTATACGACCTTCGGTAACTAGCTTCACTGTTGCCGAAGTTCACTCTAACGTGGGGGATGTTAAGCCTAGCGTTTAACTTTACTTTCGTATTCGTATAATATCATATTCCTAGCGATAAGAACTTCTTCGGCGGACGCGACTCGGAGAGTTTTGTCTACCGACGGGGTGGTCTTGCGCTGCGCTACCGTGGATCTATTTCATAGGACATAGAATATCCCTCGTTGACCTATAGTCACCTCGCTGCATCCGGTCCGATACGTTGCGAATTACGCGCTACCTCATCGGCTTGCGATAAGGCATAAGGCATCGCCTCGCGGAGGAGAAATTGAGATTAGTCATCCGTCTCGCGAGATGCTACCCCTTATTTTTCCCCTCGCGCATTGCAGCTAGATGCATCGCGAAACGCATTGTGATCGACAGAAGACGTTGCGACACGGTCGAGTGCGGAGATCCTCTCTGCTGCAACTAACCGCTAAGTTAGTTGCGACGTAAAGTAACGGGATAACGGACCTTAATTAATAACCCGGAGTGTTTGTTACAATATTCTATAAAGAGTTAAAAATTAAGAAGACTGATATCTGTAAACGATAACGAGTGCTAATCGACGTGAATAAAAGTTCACCGTTCACTTATACATCGTGCTCTTCTCCTTTGCGTAAAGCCCGAAGACATCCTCCTAATCCTAGTGAGCTTTGATTTTTCGCCTGCTTCGCATCGTACTTACCAAGGTTCGTTACTCGCTCACCGAAGACATCGCCTGTTCGCCGAAACGGGAGTCCCAGGGAACGAGACCTTTGATCAGCATTTTGATAAGTATAAAAATACGCAAGACGTTCGGCTCACTTCTCATATTGGTCCTGATTCTGACTATCGAAGGAAGACTGCGTTGTCTATAGAGACACCGTTGTGCTACAGACCTAGTGTTACGTGTATTACCATCATCGACGTAATACAGCCTTGGAAGGGCTTCAACAAAAACTTAACCTGGCGATTCGAAAACCTTAGGTTCTTTATTGTAACGGGTTCCCCTGTGATGTGTACTTTGCACAGGGGCAGAGTCTATAACGGACGCTAGTTGGATTCGAGTCAATTTCTGAGCCATATGCGTAACAGATTGGCCTGGGAGGACCCGCGCTTTCACCGACTCATGCGGCCACATGAATATACGCCGCCTCCCTCATGTCCCGACTGTTGGCAGTTTTTAGAGGATTGCACGTGCCGTGGGCCTCCTCGCCGCATTAATTATATTTAATACTGTTTTTAATACAACATTTTTTTTTGTAAAACCATTTTTTTTTTTTTTTTTGTTTTTTTTTGTTTTTGTATACACATAAGTGCTTAATGCACTTATATAAATAAATTTTTTCAACCCAAATTTTTGTTACCACCATTTACTGCGTTTACCTTCCCCTTTCCTATTGTACCTTATTTATTTTTGTTTTAGTTGTAAGTTAACCAGCGATAACGGCTGAAGGCCAAAAATTTAGATAACGTTTGAAATTATCCTGATTTAATTTATAACTACATATAGTATTTTACATATATACATATATATATTTTTTTTCTTTTGGTTTTTGAAATATTTTTATTGATTTTTAAATTGTTTTATATTACTTATTTTCTCTAATTTATTCTTTTCAAGTGTTTGCGTTTCTTTACTTTCATTAAAATAGATATATATGCACCTGTAGGTGTAATAACCATTCCTATAATTCTTTCCTTTATCCCCAAAACAAATAAGCGAAATAAAGTAACTAAGGGTTACTAAGTCGTATCCCACTGGTTGTGGCGGCGCCTATGCTGCAACCATCCTTTATTATCTCACGCGGAGACTCTGCTCTACCAAGAGTACCATGCACGCCAACGCGAGGCTCGCGTTAGACCCGTTCTCGGCCTCTCCTCTTTATTCCGATCTTCCCGTGTTCTTTTCCATTTCTACCCCGTTACTGCACTATACTATGCTCTGCCTGTACTGTTCTGCCTTTTTCTTTAACTTACTCATTTCTTTACTTATGTTGACCAGGTTATTATTAATTATTGTTTATCTCTTTTCTTATTATTTATTAAAATTTTTAATGATTCTATTGTCAAAATAACTTATTGAAGAGCAAGTGGCTGTAGCCAAGATTTCTTACGTAATGTAAGAAATTTATTATAAAAGAATTTGGACAAAACCATATGGGTCACAAAACAAAACGACACAAACATGAAACGTAAATGAATTTATGAAGTTATTTCTCGAGAAATTCATCTCATGATTGCAGCAACAATTATTAAAATCTTTTGAATGTTCAATGTTAACTTTCGGTTGATAAATAAGTTAATAATCATTGTATAAAAATTAAATAACTTTCCAAAATAATCTCAGAAATTGTTAAGAATTGTTTATGTTTACTGAGTCAATTTTGAAAATATAAGAAAATAATTCAAATGTATGAACCAAAGACTTTAACTGTAAATTTACTACAAATTTTTAAGGATTGTCATAATGCTGATAATTAAGTAATTATTTGTTAACGCTCGATTTTTATTTGATTGAATTTGGATCTTTTTTTTTTCGAGTTGTTACCATTGTCTGACCTTGTAGGGTATATAGACTGTACTCATGTTTAACTTTCCATATACTCAGTGTCCTTGCTGATATTTTGGGCGAATTACAAGCTTCCATGTCATCTATAAACGCAAACTCAATTAAAATATTGGTTTATTAGTATTTGTTTATTATTAATATTTTTATCTATTTTAATACTGAAAAAAAAATATCCTTATATATCTCTATTGTTAAAACACCTCTATAAGAATTAACGCTTTCTATCCTGTTGCTACTAAACCGTGTTTTACATATGTACCTCTAAATGTTACGGCTACAAGTGTTATCTCTGAAGATATCTATAGTATCGTGAAACCTAACGCGACGATGGCTCAACTCGCCTCGCGAAAAATAAAAACTATATTTATAACACCTCCGACGACTACCAAGAATTGCGCGTTGGTTGTCATTTGACCAAAATGATAAATGATGTCTCTCTTCCTTTTCCTTCCCTTTTTCTTCCCTTTTATTCCCAAATTTATTGTAGCTTGCAAAAATGTTCCTTTCATAGAATTAAGAAGATATCTAAAGATCCCTATATATATATAATGATACTTATGAACTATCCGTCCTTTTCTATCTTACGCAAAGACTCGACTCTCTAAATCACGCTTTTGCTAACGCAATGCTCACGCAAGGCCTATCTTCGGCCGTTCCGCTTTGTGCGGCTATTCGTATGCTATAGTAAACCTTCGTATATTCTGTATTCTGATCGTTTCTATATGCTATGTGTATTTCTTTCTGTTCTTTCTTTTTCTCCATATTAATTTTCTATTTTTCTTGATTTGTTTCGATTCGACCGTCAAATTTTTATTCAATTATTAACTTTATCAACCCTTAATCTTTAATTTACGTATTTTGAATACCTGTATTGTGACGTGACAACCTTTGTCCCGCACTCACAAAGAGAAACATTGGGTTCATGGGTCGGATTTACGACCCATTTTCCGTCGCCCATCGAGTCGGTCGCTCAACTCACCGGCCTAATCTCCGTTTAGTGCTTAGTTAATTTTACTATCTACTTTCGCGAGTATTACCTATCGATTCTATTACCGTTATCTACCCGGTTCCAGTTACACTTCGCGATTACCTACCATTTATCTAGCGTATTCTTGCCTAAATTATCTACTCGGTTCCAGTTACACTTCGCGATTACCTACCATTTATCTAGCGTGCTCTTGTCTAAATTATCTACCTGGTTCCAGTTACACTTCGCGATTACCTACCATTTATCTAGCGTGCTCTTGTCTAAATTATCTACCCGGTTCCAGTTACACTTCGCGATTACCTACCATTCATCTAGCGTGCTCTTGTCTAAATTATCTATCCGGTTCCAGTTATACTTCGCGATTACCTACCATTTATCTAGCGTGTTCTTGTTTAAATTATCTACCCGGTTTTTGTTATATTTCGCTCAATTACCTAATAGTTATCTAGCGTATTCTCGTCTAAATTATCTACCCGGTTTCTGTTATCTGACGTATTCTTGCCTAAATTATCTACGCGGTTTCAGTTATATTTCGCTCAATTACCTAATAGTTATCTTGCTTCTCCTCGTCTGAGTTATCTACCCGGTTACTGTTATATTTCTCTCAAGTACCTCATAGCCATCTAGCGGATTCTTACCTAAATTATCTACCCGGCTTACTTTACAATGTTTTGCAAATATCGTTCCCTAGTTTGGGCGTATCTTGACTAAGTTTATCTATTCGGTTTCTCTAATTTGGCTATCGTCCCTGTTAGCTTGTACTACCTAACCTTGTCTATCTGAACTTGGAATTTCTCCAATAAATCAGCTCATTTTATTTTTGTTGGACGTTTCGTTACTCTCCCCGTCCACCCCCCTCTACTATCTTTCTCCCAGGCGGCCTGAGCTAGCCGGTTCTCAGTAGCCGTACGCCTTGCCTCCTCGCGCGGGGTCGCTACCCCTCACTTCGGGACAATACAAAAGCCGATCTTGGATCGGTGGTACACTGTACCTGGCGCCCGGGCTCCCGAGGTGCGGGGTGAACACTTATCTCGTCGTGGGTTCGTGCCCATTTTGCCCCGGCTTGGAGGATGGGGTTATCGGGGCCATTTTGTGAACGGGATCAGGAAAATCCCGTCACAGTATATATGAATTCTTGTCCTTTATTGTATTTTTTTATTCTTTCTTTTTCTCTCTTTTTCTATCTTTTTGCAGTTTACTATATTCTAATTGTGTTCTTAATTGAGTATTTTAAACCATTTTCATATAGATCAAGTTAATTTCAATGTTAATTCCTCAATTTCATTCTTTTATTCCATACATTCATTCGTATCGTTAGAGTTTCTACATGTATTCAGAATTTCGTTGTAAATATCCGTTTTCCTTGATTATTTGCAATAATTATTTTCATTGCAGAATAACCATTTTTCCCATAGATAATGAAAACATGCCCCTTTTTAATTCGAGAATACCCGGTTTTCTCTTAATCCCTTATTGTTTGACAAAAACTATGCAATCATGTCAATAACGATAACCTCTTTTTCTTTGTATCCTTTTAATCTTGGATTCCGATATTTATTTCCCATTCAATTCAATCATTTTCACTTGCATTCAACTGTAATTTTTAAGAACAAATACATGAGTTTATTTTATGAAATCAATACAAATGAACTTACAATCCTAACCCATTTTTGTAATGATAATATGTCTCCGTCACTTGTTTCACTTATATCATTGGAAATAGTCATGTTTGAAACATTTTCTTTGGAACATGCAGAAGAATTGTTATGAGACTGATAATTTATTAACGTTAAATTTTGTTCTCGGTAGAAGAATCTTATTTTTATCGAAATACCGTATTTGTTTGAGTTTATACTCCATGGCAGTTCTATTTATACATGCATCCGCGTATTTCTGTTGACGAGGTTTCTCTTTGAATTTAACTTTTTCTACATACTCCTTTTTGTTGCTATTTTTGGACAGACTTTTACCCTTCTCATATCCTATTATTATTTTGTTCCTAATAAACTGAACTCCCAATTTGTCCTTAACCTTACCCTTGGCTTTTTTCAACGTTTCCCATGCTGAATTTATATTTAGAATGTATGTCAGGAAACAGAATATCCCATCAACTATTGACAAACCTTGCCTTTTAACCTTATCATATAAAAGTTTCGTATTATTGAATATAAATAATCCCTCCGAATTCCGTATTTTGCTTATAAGATTTTTCTCGCACTTGGTTGTTTTATTCTAGTTTCTGATCCGTTCCCTTAATTATAAACTCGATTTGAAAGATAATTTGCTGATACGATACCTTTTGGTTCAGTTTTCAATGGCTCCCTGATGTTATTATGTTCGAAAAATTCAACTTTTGTTGCCTTTAATTTTTCCGCTCGTGAACAGAAACTATCGGATCGATTGTGAACGTGTTTTTGCACAATATTCGCTTCTGTTTTATTTGGACTCGGAATCTTTGGAATCATTTCTAACTTTTTCGGATGTTTTATCTCAATTTTCAATCTAATTTTAATCGGCAAATATTTTATTTCCTTAAGACTTTTATTTAATATTAAATTGTTCAACACCACGTGCAATTTTGCATTCATTTTTACTTTCGGTTTTCGACTTTGTACATCAATTTTTAATCCCTTATTACTGTAAAATTCTCGATCGCAAACCCTGACAATATCTGTACTCTGACTTTCAATTTTTCTGTTTGTATTTGTTATTTCGTTATTGGCAATTGCAATGGAAATTTCTGACTCTGACGGCACAAAATTCGATGTTTGCTCCCTGTCTCTGTTGTCAATTGTTTTTATAATATTTTTCACGGTTGTTATGGAATTGTTGTCAACATTTTGCCCACCATTGTTATTAAAATTGTGTTCAGGAGTGATCCGATTAACTTTTCTCTTGACTCTGTTTATCGGTTTTATTTTTGCAAAAATGTTTTTAACAACTTTAGTTGACAATACTTTTATATGTTTTTTATATGACTTGTAACCATCACGTATTTTGCGAATGGAATTTCTCTGTTTTTGTGTAACCAATTTATGTTCGGAATAATTTTCAGAATTTTCTATTGTGATTTTATTATTGACACCCAAAATGTTTATATTTTCAACCGAACTTGTATTTTTCTCCGCTCATACTGATTTATCCATTTTATTATGGTTGCTGCAATTAATATTTGACACCGTTATATCCCTTGAGTGACTTGAAGAATTATTTTCACTCGCAAATAATCCTAGCACTGTATTACTCATTTCATAGTTACTTTGATTCTTTCCAGGAGCACTTTTTGTTCTTGGTTCTGAAGATTTTTCGCACAACTTTATCAATGATCGTTTCGTACTTGTTAAGATTGTATTTTGCGATTTGCACAATTTTGAAAGACAATTTGATGAAGCATCTATTTCCGTTTCAAATTGATCACTTGGTTCATAATTCTCTTTAGCTGACGATACGGACGAATAAGAATTTTCAAAACTATCAGTTGGATTTTCACATATTTTCTCTATTATTCCATTTGTTTTCTCAATTGATGTTCCAATTTTTGCAATTTTTTTTCCATTTAATGTATTTTTAGTTGATGAACCACTTATGCAAAAAGTTCTCTTTGGCGTATCTGTTAATGATTTATTTTTAGTTTCTGGTTTTACTGAAAATTGCAACTGTTGATTCGCAGTGAATGGAGTTTCAGGGTCAATATTTTGATTTTGACAAACGTTTTGGTTTGAATAGAAACTTTGAGGATTGTTTTGATTGTAACTTCGATTTTTATAGGGCGTGCCATAGTGATACAAAGTATTTTCGCAATTAGAAATAAAATTTGAGTAATATGCCCCGTCATAAGCCTGACCTTGAAAATGATTACCAAAATTTTGTTCTGTTTCTGTATCAATATATCGACAATTGTGGGGATTTTGTTTACTGTTTATGATCATGGGACATTGCTTTGCAATATGACCTATTTTATGACAATATTGACAAATAAGAACTTCCTGTGCAGCGATAGGTTTTGTAGTAACGTTGTTATTAGCCATGGTTTTATACATTGCAGCATTTTCCCTCAATTTGCGGCGGTCAGCAATATCTCGCTCGATAATTATAGCCTCCATTATTAGGTCGTTGAGTGAATATTTTGTTTTGCCGATTTTATTATAAATTTCCGGGTTTAACCCCTTTTTGAAACAACTGATGCTCATTTGTTCAATGTTGTTTTTATTATTGTTATCCAAGTTGCCCTTCTGATATTTATATGCATATTTTAACTTTTCAACCAACACTTGAATTCTATGTCCGTATTGACGAACAGTTTCATCATCTAACTGAACAATATTCCCTAATTCTCCCTGTAATTAATAGAAATTTCCCGGTGGATCATATGTAAGTCGAATGTAATCTGAATATTCTTTAATGCTGTTAAATTTATTATGAGATACATGTTCCCATACTTCACCGACCAATCTATTTTGCGCTACCTTCAAAAGTTGTCGCTCATTATCTGGTCCAACAAAATGTAAAGCTGTGTCTATGCCTGAAAGATAACGATTTACCGAGCCCCTTTCTCCATCAAACTCCGGAATAAAATGCAAAAAATCAAATAAATTTACTGTTTTATTAATCCCCATTTCTGAAATTTTTAATGTATCAATTCCTTGAAAAACTAACGTTATTGATTGATTATTTAAACTTGACGTGACTTTCCATGGTGTCTCACAAAGATATTTCTCTTGACTTAAGTTTACTTTTCATTTCTCACAAGGTTTGAATTTGAATTATTTTTTCAAACAAGTCACTTATTTATTTATTATTTATATGTTTTTATTTTTAACGCACTCTGCGAGAGGTCCCGGGTTCAAATCCCGGACGAGCGCCCACTTTTTGTTACGTCCAAATCAGCATTTCCTCGGTAATTACGGCCACGGGATAAATTCCCATTAAACACGTTTTTGTACCATTTAGGCGCTTTATTTGTCTAAAATCCCCTTTTGAGACTGACCTTTCGGAGAGTTCCTCAGGATGGGGTACAGAGTGCCCTAATTTAAGATATAAATTCCCGATCCGAAGACACTGATCTCTACTAACGTGAGAGTCCGAACAGTAGTACGCGTATAGTAAACCGTAGTAAACATAAGGTGGCGGTGTTTACTATAAGGCCGCGCGATAAGACTCCGTACGCTCGATGCGTCTCGTAATGTAACCCAACTCCGTCAAAGTCCCTGACCGTCACTCGCGTTGTATCGAAAGCCTGACACACTCGATGTTACCTTGGTACTAATTACCAGAGGCCGATGAACTCACTTTAAATTAAAGTCGACCGTCGATGTATTTCATTAAAAGAGTTCCCGGATCATTCGCGTTTACAGTCACAACATAATAAACAAAAATAAATTAAGATGAAGAAAACTTACGTTGATTTAAATTATTTTAATTGTTGAATTATTGTTGATCCACGATGATTATTTTGTTTAGAATGGAAGTAGGGTTGGATCCTTCAAAGATATCGAACTTCCTTCCTTCCTTCCTTCGAATGATATTTGATAAAATCGGTCGAGATATATTGTTGTTGGTTTAACGATGTTATTGTTCAATTTATTTAACCGTTGTTAAAATAATATTCACTCCACGAATTTTCGATTAATATTTAATTATTGAATTTTATTTAAATCGTGACCGATGTGATACAACTTAAAATGACTCTTGATGACTTCCGATTTGTTTTAATTACTCGTAATGATTTTTACGTTGATTTAAATTATTTTAATTGTTGAATTATTGTTGATCCACGATGATTATTTTGTTTAGAATGGAAGTAGGGTTGGATCCTTCAAAGATATCGAACTTCCTTCCTTCCTTCCTTCGAATGATATTTGATAAAATCGGTCGAGATATATTGTTGTTGGTTTAACGATGTTATTGTTCAATTTATTTAACCGTTGTTGAAATAATATTCACTCCACGAATTTTCGATTAATATTTAATTATTGAATTTTATTTAAATCGTGACCGATGTGATACAACTTAAAATGACTCTTGATGACTTCCGATTTGTTTTAATTACTCGTAATGATTTTTAATGTCTGACGATATCTCCCGATCATTTTCTCCTTCCTCTCTGAATTGAACTAACTGAACTGACTCTCTGACTCTTTTTACTGAACTGGCTAATTTTAACTAACTTGAAATGGCTACTTCGCATCTCTCTGGACTGACTGATTTCAACTGACTGTCGGGTCACTTTGGGTCTTGTATTTATTGATTATCTCGGGGGGTCTCCTGGCCCATACTTCCCTCGTAGAAGCTTCTACTCCCACCTTTGTCAATTATCGATCGGTCTGTTGGTTACGACTACTAAATTTTATGATTTGCCAATTTACGATTTAAACAATAGTTTTTATAATTAAATTTTGTTATAATTATCCTGTCCAGTTGAAAATATTAATTGTCGAACTTCAAACAAATTTCTATGTTGATTACAACTAAAGATAACAATTTAACTATGAAGAGTTTATTTAAATAATTTTATTATTTTTTTATATTTTTGTTTAGAAACGATGTGACCCAAATATTATTGATCATGCTCGACTTTAGTGTAATTAACGTAGTTTAAAAGCTGTTTATTTATTCGCGGAATTTTTAGATGATTTGTTTATAATTCCTTGATGGAATGTTGACGACTCGGTTGGTTGTTGATTATTACGTTGTTGCTCCCAAATTGATTGTTGATTAATTGTCCGAGAGGTGCTGCACTCGTTAACGATGACGATAATTTCTTGTATCGATCCCTTGGAAAGAGTTACATCGATTCTCTGACGACACGCTTGTATATATCCGTGAAGGACTTCCCATAGTGTTGAAGCGATGAAAATTCATTCTTTCTGATGTGCGTAGAAGAGTTTCGGATTGCCTTGGTTTAGACAATGCAAATCGATATTTCTGCTGGCGATACCTCCCCTTCTGTAATTCGAATGCTCGCCAAATCGCGTCCAAGTATGACCAGTACTATGCCAATGATTGGATATTCGGCTTTTCCTCTTTACAGATGTTTAGTTGTTGTCCATTATTGATTTTTATAGTCTCAAAGAGAATAATGGGATCATGTGCAATAATCGCACCTCGGACCATCCAACGTTCTCTCTCTCTCTCTCTCTCGTGAGTAGACCTGTCAACCGTTTTTTCCTCTGTGGTTTTTCGATCTGTATACTGCTGCCTTGTGCCTGCGGGCAATTTTGTTACAGATATAAGTATGCGCAACTTTTACTTTTCACTCTGAGATAATACTCGCTGCGATACCTGGGTTTTTCAAGGCATCATCAGAGTGGAAAGTACTTGGTTTTTTTCTAACCTGAAATTGCTACTACGGTCTGCTGCTCTGTCTTCTATCTTCCTGGCTTGACCTTGGGGTCCACTGCGCATGTGCAACCAATGCCGGCGGCTTGATTCGCTCCTGTCTCTGCGCTTATCTCTAGTGCCTACCGGTAGTGGCAGCACTGCTGCCAAGCTCATCTGCCTTGCTTCATCGATTGACTCCGGAGTGAAGTGCGCATGCGCTACCGATCCCTACGACTCCATTGGCTCTCAGCGTGACGTCACGACGAGTATCTCGAGTGCTCTCCGCTGTAGCAGAACTGCTGCGGTTGCAATCACCAGCGCCTCTACTGGAATTCGTTACAGCTGCAACGTCAATTGTGCTGTACCGACTTTATCGACTGCGGTAAAGGCAGGTCACTGTGAATCGGTCACGGCCTACTTGCACTTTCCGTATGCCGAATGCAAAGTGCTATAAATGTACGAAAAACATTGCAGGAAAAAAATTAGTGTGTTCAGTATGTTTTAAGAATTTTCATCCTGGTTGTTGCACGTCGTATATAGTTACTAAGTCTGCGAGTCCGTGCTGCGTCACGGCTTTTAAAAATCTAAGTAGCTCACTTTCTTCGGCACGTGCTACGATGTCCTTAGCATCTACAAGTTCGGTTTCTAATGCCTCATCTGATATTCCGTCTAACGATATTCTGCAACGAATATTTGCTAAGCTTGACACGTTAGATGCTAAGAGCGACGCGTCAGATGCTAAACTGTCGAAGTTCATTAATGATCAACATGAAACGAATAGAGACATCGCGGAAAGAGTTAGTGGTATACCAAATTTAGTAAAAAAAGTCGATGATCATGATACACTGCTACAACAACTAGCTGAACAGAACGCGAGCATGAGAAGAGAAATTGAGCAACTTAAAACGTCGGGTGTAAGAGCTCAAATTCCAACAGGTTCGTGTGAACTTATTGTCTCGGGTATACCCAATAGCTTGAACGAAGATCTGCGACAAGCGACATCGGAAGTTTTTGTTGCTCTCGGCGTTGATAACTTGTATTCGGATGTACTGGGCGTACGGCTCATGGCTCGCAAAGCGCAAACAGATAGTGTTAATCAGCAAACAGCAATTGCTAGAAATACTTCATCGATGGTAATCTCATTGAAATCGCCGAACATTAGAGATTTCATTATTAACAAAAAACGAGAAAAGCGCAATCTTACAATCAAAGACGTTTTTGGTGTAGATCAGGAAGGAAAAGTCTATGTCAACGAGTTGTTGCCTTCAGATATGTTCAACCTTTTTCTACGAACCAAAGATAAGGCCAAAGCGACGAAACATAAACATGTCTGGGTAAGGGCGGGACGCATCTATGTCAGGCGCGATGATGGAACACAGATCATTTCGATCAATACGGATTCCGATCTTGCCCAACTCGAACTCGAATGACTCGACCGCGAATCACCGGATATATCTACAAACAATGTTGCAAATGCCAGTTCAGGTAGAGCCCATTCTCAGATAAAGATCGCACAATTTAACGCTAATTCTCTGCTAGGTCATATCGATTTCGTGCGTCTTTATCTGCAGACAAATTTTTATCATGTAGTCTCGATATCCGAGACCTGGCTACACGAACACATCTCTGATGATCTTATTCGAATCAGTGATTATTATATTATAAGAAATGATAGAGAAGGGAAAGAGGGAGGAGGGGTAGCGTGCTATATACATGTATCATTAAAAGCTAAGGTATTAGCCTCGTCTCCGAGCACTTTTTCTAACGCACCAGAGTTTCTGTTAATTGATATTCGGTCTCAAACCTCCCCTCCACTACTATATGCGTCGATCTATCGTCGCCCTAAAGGTCTCATGCTTGACAATTTATCTGAAGCACTCGATCGATTTTCTCACGCTTACGGCAACATAATAATTTCCGGCGATCTCAACTGCAATCTTTTGCGTGATAACTTTGAGGCAAATTACCTCCGGAACTGGGCGTATTCGCTGTCGCTTCATATTGTTGAATCTCAACCGACGTTTCATACGGCTTTAGCAGATTCCTGGCTAGATGTTTTCATCATCGACAGCAGCGATAAGCTACAATCCTTCAAAAAGACTGATGGACCTTTTATCGCAGGACACGATTTAATTGAGATCTTGTATAGCTTTGATGTAACCGCAATTGAACCGCGTTTCATCTCAAGACGATCGCTTGTAAAGTTCAAGCCTGCGGAGTTCTGTAACACTCTAAGCGAGAGCATACGTGATCACGTTTCGCGAGAATCTGTGGCGTCGTCTGAGAATGTAGATGCTGTGACGTATGCGCTTTCCCAGTCTCTTTCGAACTCGTTTGAAACTCATGCTCCTATGCGCTCGTTCGTTGCGAAAAAGCTGCCAGCACCGTGGATCACGGCTGAGTTAAAATTGCGCATTCGAAACCGAAACTCTATCTATAAACGGGCTAAGCGGGCGAATAATCTTAGAGGTTTTGAAGAGTACAGGCGTGTTCGTAGACAATTGGATATCGATATTAAGAAAGCAAAAAGTGACTATCAGTATAATCTCTTGGGTTCGATCTCCGACCCTGCTAGATTGTGGAAGGAGCTTGCTCGACTAGGACTAGTCAAACAGAGTGATTCTTCGCCTTTGCATTTCTTTAGACCTGATGAGTTAAATAACTTCTATGCATTGATTGTTAATGCCGTACCGGCCTGCTCGGCTCACGATTTTCACATGGCCATAGCATTAGTTCCCGAAGTCGAACCATCCTTCTCATTCGGTGAGGTTTCTCCGAGTGACATAGCTGACGTCTCAGCCAATTTGTCAAATTCTCTGACTTGTGGACCGGATGGCATTTCGTCGTTTTGCATCAAGCATGCTCTGCCACTTATTACTTCTGTCCTTTGCGATCTCTGCAATGGTTCTCTCTGCTGCTCTCACTTCCCGTCTGCTTGGAAACGCGCGTTTATACGACCTCTTTCCAAGGTCAAGCTTCCGTTATCGCCCTCCGATACGCGGCCAATTGCCAATCTATCTGAGCTATCTAAGATTTTAGAACGCGTTGTACATAAGCAAATTTCGGATTTCGTTAATGAGAATGATCTCCTGGATCCCAGACAGTCAGGATACAGATCGAATTATAGCACCCAGTCTGCCCTGCTTCGAATTGGAGACGACATTCGAAAGGGCGTCGATAACAAAGAAGTAACGATCTTAGTACTCTTCGACTTTAGTAAGGCATTTGATACGGTTTCTCACATTCGTCTGCTGACGAAGCTGAAATCCTTCGGCTTTTCTCTACCCGTTCTCATCTGGGTTCACTCGTATCTAACAGGCCGATCTCAGGCGGTTATTGACGAGCATAATAACACTTCGCAGTGGCAGCCAGTATCGTCTGGAGTACCACAAGGTTCTGTGACTGGCCCAATGCTGTTTGCACTTTTCATAAATGACATCAGTAGGTGTCTCCAATACTCGAGTCACATGATTTTTGCAGATGACACGCAAATTTATCTCCGATGTCCGCCTAGATTATTAGCGGAGGGTCTTGATCGCATAGCTACAGATTCTACAGCTATATTTGACTATGCCTGTGCTAATGGTCTTAAGTTGAACCTCGCCAAATCTAAAATTATGATCTTAGGAAGTGATGCACATGTTCGTTCTCTAGAAACTCACCTATTTCCACCTATTATCGTCAACGGTTCCATTATACCATACGTGAAAGAAGCTCGAAATTTAGGTGTGGTCATGAATGCTAATCTGTCGTGGAACAGTCAAGTATCAGTCATCTCTCAGAAGGTGCATTTTACCATTCATAGGTTAAAATATCACAAGTTTTCCTTGTCACAGGAGCTTAGGATAAAACTAGTAACCACCCTGATTTTTCCGCACATAGATTATTGCTGCTTAGTCTATCACAATCTAACGAATGAACTGAATACGAAACTCCAAAGACTCGTGAACACTGCCATTAGATTTATATTCGATATAAGGCGTGATGAGCATATAACACCATATAGGCATAGACTAGGCTGGTTATCGGTAATAAACCGTAGGCTCTATTTTCTCGGAGCTTACGCGTATCAGATCCGGCACGGCAAAGGTACCGGTTATCTGCAGGAATTGTTCGAACGAGTGGACCCAGAAGCGCGGCGTTCGGCTCGGTTACGAGAAACCGAATTTTTTCACACTCCTCTGCATAGGACCGTGTCTTATCGTAATTCGTTTCACTTATCTGCAGTGTACTTGTGGCACTCACTACCGATGTCGATCACGTCGCTGCCAACGTTGAGTCAATTCAAGCAAAACTTGTACCATCATTTACTTTCACTCGAAACCGATGAAACCCTTTGAATAGTCTGGCGGTGCGGAAAAATGTGGTTGATAGTTAGGCATTATCAAGGATTCTCATAAGCGATTACAGACCTGGTGGGGGTTCACTAAGTTTAAACTTACCTACTTTACTGTATTTTATTATATTTTATTATATTTTATATTCTATACTTGATGATGAATTATTGTTTATTCTATTCTTTCAGCTATATTCTATGCTTGTTATTTGATTATTGTTATTCTATTATGTACCACTGCATCTAAAGTTTGCCTCATAGTTTACTAAGGCATTAATAAAACAATCAATCAATCAATCAATCCTTGTTTACTTTTTCTTTCTTCTCTCGTTTCTTCTCTCTTCTCTTTTGATTTATTATTGAATTTTGTAGAATCGTAGATGTCTCTAAATTTGCGTCCGTGAATGAAGTTTTAAAATTCGCGGGACGTAACACCTCCGAATACCAAATTTCGAAATACGGAATTTTGACTTGGGTTTTGTAATCAGCGACCTCAAATACCCCCGAGAATCAAATTTCAAGTGAATCGCATGTAAGAAAAAATGTATGACTCAAAGGTTTAAGCGGTCACCCATCCAACTAAGGAATTCTCAATTTTTACGGTCACCCATCCAACTAATGAATTTTCGATCTAAACGGTCACTCATCCATCAGGACGAATACAAGACAAGAACTTATTGAAGATAGAAAAAAAAACGTAATCACTGTAGCTATAAATCGTCTCGTATATGGCGAGGCCTATGCCAATAACGGTCTATCGCTAGGCAGAGTACGAGGAACGCGTACAGTAGTTGGCAGGGAGGCGATGACGTCAGAGCGAGAGAACATTTTTTGGTCGACCACTGAAATACGTGAAAAACGGCATATGAAAAATTTTATAGCGCATATCTTTTGAATGCCTTGATCTAGCGGTTTTCTTTTGGTCACATTCGCAAGACAATTAAGAACTACATTTATTGCCGTACCTAAACATTTTTTTAAAGGTAACGGTTAATTATATTTCAATTATCCATTTTGGGACCACGCTGAAATCGGGGTCCCTCGAGTATAGAGTCTTGGTGCGTCTCGCTCACTGTTTGACCGACAGTCGTTGAAATGTACTTGTCTCGAGACGCTACCGCGTCTCTTGATTAGACCGGATAATCTTTACTTAATTGAAAGAAACGCCTTTTAAAATAGACTCAACATTGCGTTGTCGTGCTGAGTCTCTTGGTAGTTTGAAATTTCCTTGTCGCCAGATTCTGAATCGGAATGAAATTCGTCGTGGCAAGGTCGAGATATGTTTGTGTGTCGCGTACAATGATTCGGAAGTGAACGCGTGTAGTCGCCACATTCGTGCTCCCGCGAGTTGTCCCTGTGACCGCATATACGTACGTTTTGCGCACCGCATCTGTGTATGTGGTGCCGATCACTTTCGTGTTCTTCGCGAGAACTCGATCTAGAAGAATCGTTTCCTGAGCTCAAATATTTTTTATATTTTTCGCGTGGCGAATTTGTCTGTTTTTCGTAGCTATCAAACTCATCGCACGAATCGTTTTTTCTGCAATAGTCACGAGAGCGCGATGAATCTCGTTTATAGCCATTGCAATTTTCCGTATTTGTGCAGTCACGGTCTTGTTCGTTAAATTTGGACAAACGATAATCACCGGAGTATTGTGAGATGTTCGGGTCTTAATACTCGTCTAGTACGTCTAGACGAGTAGAATACTCATTTTCAAACCGGAATGAGGATAAAAAAGCTGACAATTACATTGTTATAGTGCTTCCTCTCTTTTCCTTATCGTGGTCTACCCAATTCTGCTTGTGTGGAATTACGTTTATTATATTTGGCTTCCTCAAGAAGCTTTGTTTTGTGATTTGTTAATTTCTAGCTGTTAGTTCTTACGTAAGTAAGTAGTTTTCACGGATGGCGTCAGTGACGTGGTCGCGCTTTTGTCGCTTATCCGAATCATCTGTCGCTTCGTCTGAATCATCTGTCGTCGGGATATATATGACATATTATTGTCATATATTGTTGTCATTATGGTATACCATAGTATTTAAAAAAGCTTCTTGAGGAAGCAAAAGAAGAATTAATAGTTCTCCTCAGCAGTATTTGTAATTATTCCCTTTCCCTTTTCTTAATAGGGTTAATTAAGTCAGACGTTCGCGTGAAGAATGTTTGAGCTGAAGTAATTTTCAGGGTTACCAATCGTTCTTTTGTTTCGTTCGTCAGGCCGCAGATTTAATTGTTCATCTATCTTTTTATATGTTTAATTATCAGCAAAAAAAACTCGTTTGTACAATATTTGAGCCCGAAATTTTAAAAAATGTGGCAACTAGAGCGCAACCAGACATGTTTGAAAAAATTGAAAATGGCGTTAAAACTGAACGCCCGCACAGATTTTGCCCAAAATCAACACCGATGATTGGTTTATAATAGTTCAACTTCGTACCAAATTTGAGCCCGATATCTCAAAAAATGCGGCAGTTAGAGCGCAACCAGACATTTTTGAAAAAATTCGAAATGGCGTAAAAACTGAACGACTGCACAGATTTTGCCCAAAATCAATACCGATGATTGGTTTATAATAGTTCAACTTCGTACCAAATTTGAGCCCGATATCTCAAAAAATGCGGCAGTTAGAGCGCAACCAGACATTTTCGAAAAAATTCAAAATGGCGTAAAAACTAAACGACTGGACAGATTTTGCTAAAAATTGGATCAAAGGAGGGGACTTGCCTCCTCAACATGTGGTATAAATTTCAGCTCGATATCGCATACCATCCTCGAGTTATAAAGTAAAATAATGCGCACATACACACACACACACACACACACACACATACGGACAGACATTTTTTCTAAATGTGATTTTTCGATGATTTGGAACATTCTGAACACGTTTCCATGAAAATCTCGAAATTTTTTTTTTCACCAAAACAAACCTTCTTGAGGAAGCAAAAGGAAAAAATCTGAAAATTAAATAGTGAACATAGAAGAGTTCGAATATTCGAATAGTTCACAAAATTTCGAATATTGAAAATTAAAGGATTTAGGTATTCGATGGATCTGATAAATTTGAAAAGTTTAATATGGAAAAGTACAGAATCTAAATATTCGACAAGTTCGAAAAATGGAAAAATTCGAAAACTTTGTACGATTTAAATATTTGAATTTGGAAAATTTGAACGTTAGAAAAAATGAAAAATGTTCGGCTCGAATAATTGAAAGATCGAAGTTCTTAAATTCTCAAATTTTATCGATTTAAATGATTGGATAATTGAAACAATCGTTATATCGAAAATCACAAAATTCAAAAAATTTTGGTGATTGGGGATTTTTGCCAACTTAGGCAACGGGAAGTTGGAGTCTATCTCCCGTATATATTACGAAAATGGATTTTTCGTTTGACGACATGTTTCGTCGAACGATCGGTGATCGTTTTAAAGTAAGTGGATTGTACCTACGCGAAAATTGGCAGAAGCAGCACGATGATCAGGCTGGACATCAGCATCTTTGTCGATATCCGGCTGATCTGCTTGTCGGTTCAGGATGGGCACCGCGTCCTTCTGCTGTTTCGAGGATATCAATTGACTTCGATTTCTTTTCGATGTTGGTTCTTCGATTTTCTATCGAGGTGGTTCCTTCGATTGTCTATTTCTTCTTACACGGTTGTTTCTTCTTACACGTCTCTCACTCACTTTCACACGCGAGCACTCAGAACTCGAGAGAAGTATCTCACTTCTGTCACCAAATTTTTCTGTTACGTCTCAGAGGTTTACCGGCATACGCGTCGACTTGGACGGAAGTCTCAGAGGTCACGCGCGCTCTCAACTTGACAACGTAATTCAGGAAATATTAAAAATCGGGGTCCATCTCTCGAATAAGATTTCAAAAATCCCGTTTCGAGTATAACATCTCGCGTTTATTCGTTCAATCGAAAATACGAATAATGCAAATAATTCGCGAGAATGTGTGGGTTCGTGTGATTATAAGAGATTCTAAATTACAATGCTAGTTAAATCTTTTCTCAATCGCGGAGGAAAGTACCCGCTCTAAAATGGGTCCGACCGATTAGGTTGAAATTCAAAGTAAGACTGGGTTTCAATGATTGGAACTGGCGATCGCGAGGTGGCCGAAATTGCTGACATTGCGCGAGACGCGCTGTTACTAAACGCGCTGTTAAAAAATTTTAAAGATAGAAAAATTGGAAATACGTGTAAGTTAAGGGGCAGGACGTAACAAATCTACAATCAATTTTGGAGCAACGACGTAATAATCAACAATCAACCGAGTTATCAACATTCCATCAAGAACCTATAAACAAATTATCTCGAAATTCCGCGAGTAAGCAAACAAAAAAAAAAAAAAAAGCGAGTAAGCGAGTCCCATCGTTACTGAACAAAAATATTAAAATATAATTAAATTATTTAAATAAGATCTTTATAGTTAAATTGTTATCTTTAGTTGTGATTAACGTAGAAATTTGTTTCCAGTTCGACAATTAATATTTTCAACAGGACAGAATAATTATAACAAAATTTAATTATAAATATCATTGTTTAATTCGTAAATGGGCAAATTTTAAAATTCAATGCTCCTAACCGACAGACCGATCGATAATTACTGAAGATGGGAGTAGAAGATTCTATGAGGAGAAGTACGGGCCAGGAGACTCCCCGAGACAATCAATAAATGCAAAACCCAAAGTGATCCGAGAGTCAGTTAATTCAGTCAGTCAGATCAGTTCAATTCAGTTCAGTTAGTTCAGTTCAGAGTTATGCGAAGTGATTAAGAGTAGTTACCCGCGTTAAAAAAGTAGTATGGGAATTCGTATTAAATGCGGTATCGGTGGCAACATGGATAATAGTATGGAAAAGAGTATCGAGTTGAGTATAATCAGAATATGGGTAATTTGCTACTGTGTACTGTGATAGACAAATTAAAAGATGTATTTAAGATTTGTCCAATATTTTCCAATATTTTTGGGATTCTCTCCAATTTTAACCGCCAATAATATGTTATATGTGCGAGTAGCATTAAACTTTGGTCGGGGAACTCATATCCGCCGAAAAAAATTGAATCCAGACACTTTTCTTCGTTTTTACAATTGTCCTTCTATTTGTCAAAATCTACTTCTTATTCTTTCATTTACACGTGCTTTCACGACACTCACGGTAGGAAGCTGGAAACGGTTCTCCAAGCTTCTCAGACGCTTTCGCAACAATCGCGGTTAGAAGTTGGGAACGGTCCTCCAAGCTTCTCAGGTGCTTGCACGACAATCATGGTAGGAAGTTTGGAAGCGTCTGAGAAGCTTCTCCAAGCTTCGCAGACGCTTTCGCTACAATCGCGGTTAGAAATTGGGAACGGTTCTCCGAGTTTCTAAGAGGCTTTCACCACAATCCAGGTAAGAAGCTAGGAACGATTCACCAAACTTCTCAGACGCTTTCGCAACAATCGCGGTTAGAAGTTGGGAACAGTCCTCCAAGCTTCTCAGTCTCTTGCACGACAATCATGGTAGGACGTTTGGAACGGTTCTTCAAGTTTCTCAGAGGCTTTCACGACAATCGCGGTCGGAAGCTGGGAAGGCTTCCCCAAGCTTCTCAGAGACTGCCAAAAGAATATTGGCCTGTGCACAGTACACTATTTGGATCGTCGACAACGACGATATAATATGTGAAAAATGAATTATAATTAAGTTAATATTCATACATCGACACAAACACACACACACGTAAAAATAAACTAACGAAAATACTAAAATCAAAACAGCATATTTTCAAAGGAATACATTGGGACTTTCTAGTCATTGAAGATTAAAGAAAGTACGCGAAATAATGACCAGCAATAAGTTTATTATTGGAAAATACTAAAATCATAACAGCATATTTTCAAAGGAATACATTGGGACGTTCTAGTCATTGAAGATTGAAGAAAGTACGCGAAATAATGACCAGCAATAAGTTCATTATTGGAAAACCTCGTAGGCAGTCTGGCGACCAAATGTTTTATTACGGCTGCCCGTTAGGGTTTTTTTCCGCGAGCACGCTACAGGGTCGCGTCAAGACGCTCTTAGCTACCTGTGGGGAATGCCAACCCGTATGCCCAAATAAAGCATCGAATCTTTGCGCTATACCAATCAGCCAATGAGAATATGCGACACAAAACGTTTGAAGGCTTCTCCTTCCAGTGCAAAAGAGGGAGGAAAAATTCAAACGTCACTTAAAACACATTTTTCAATCAGTCTAAAGTTACCAGTTGCCGAGTCAACTTCAAAGTCTAAAACTACGAGTTGCCGAGTCAACTTCAAGATCTAATATAGTTGCCGAGTCAACTAAGAAAGGCGAAACATATTTATTATAACAGATTCAACACTTGTATTTTACCGTGAAGTTCAAACTATCAGTTCATTAAATTGGTTGTTATTAAAAATTCTTGAATCCTTATTTTTATTTTATACGTAAACAGTTGCATTTGATTAAGTTCTGGTGTAACAAGTACAGTTTTGAATTCGTCACAACAGTGCACGGGAATTTACGACTCCCGTGGAATCTCAAAAAATAGAAATTCGCGAGTTCGACGGTACACTATTCTCGGCGAATTACTCGGCGAGAATCAATCCCATATTCTTTTTTTTTTTACGCGGGAAGCCTCCGTGCGAAATGATGATAGTTATTAAGTTGAATACTTTGGTATTTTAAGATTCCTCCTCTCGAGTCGTGCTTTTGGCTAGATCTAAAAAATGGAAAGTCTCCGTAATATCGGCGAGCGTGCGGTCGGCAATCGAGCGATTTCCGGGCTCTGCGCGTGATCACCTTCTATGTCGGCTGCTGCGATAGCACGGGATAGAAGGAACGTTCGACTAATTTCTCCGAAATTTAAAAACTCACGATTCTCGAGTGTAGGAAATACTTGGGGGGTCCGGCTTTTTAAATTCCGGTGTTG